>JAHRBU010000022.1:0-396362 GCA_019677095.1 Aureobasidium sp. SLJ-2021a
CCGGGGGTCCCGCGGCCGGAGGGGCCGATGATGCAGGCTTAGATGCGGGAGGAGCGGGAGGGGCAGACGAAGCGGGCTTCGAGGCGGGAGGGGCGGGAGGAGCAGACGAAGCCGGCTTCGAGGCCGGAGGAGCAGGAGGTGCCGACGATGCAGGCTTCGAAGCAGAGGGTGCCGAAGCGGGAGGAGCAGAGGCCGGGGGTGCTGAAGCGGGAGGAGCTGAAGCCGGGGGTGCCGACGAGGCAGGCTTAGAAGCAGGAGGGGCCGACGAGGCGGGAGGGGCCGACGAGGCGGGAGGGGCCGACGAGGCAGGCTTGGATCCTGCAGGCTGCGAGGCAGGAGGTGCTGAGGCAGCAGGAGCAGAAGAGCTGCCAGATCCGTTGGATCCAGAGCACTTGCCGCCAGTGTTAAGAGTGATCTTGACACATCCGGTCTGAGCCTCGCTGGTAGTGGTGTAGATGTTGTAGCCACCGTTGTCGCCAGTAGCGCAGGCGTAGAACTGAGTGTTGCCGTTGAAGGTCAAGTCTCCGTTGTTGTTGACAGCAAAACCGGTAGTGGGTTGGGCACCAGCATCGCATTGGAACTGCGTAGTGGGAGGGGTCAGGATACAGCCACGGCCGTTTCCATCAGTCAGACCACCATTGTTGATGCAGTATTGTCCTTGTCCATTAGCGAGTCCAGCGGTCTGGCCGATTCTATTTTGACCGTCACCAAGCTGGCCTACAACTCCAGACTTGCCACCAGCGGCAGTCAGGGAGAAGCAGCACTGGTCGCGGGCGGTGAGGGAAGCGGCAGAGGCGCCGAGGGCAAAGCCCAATGTTGTGTATACGTTCTTCATCTTCTGGATATCAAACGAGAGAAGGTGTGATTGTGGATGCAGAAAAACAAGTCAGTCGAGGAAAGACAGACCTCTTATATCCAAAGCTTGAGAGAGCTTCCTCAGCAAACGTAGGGCCCCTGCCTGTGGCTCGTATTCTTCGTGACGAAGCCATCTGCGATCAACACTCAACAACTGTGTGACTTTGGAGTAGGCGAGACATATGCTTTGGCCAATGACACTAAGCAAGAGTCAAGCATAGTGGCATGGATCAAGCAGACAGATCCGGGGAAAGTTTCTTTCGAAGAGCGGGAGGATCCAGGATCCTGGCCAATTGCAAAAACCAAAAGTGTGAATGTTGTTGAATATGCTTGCCGATGCAAAGGTCCATTCAGGCGTGGCGGAGGATATGCTTTCCACGTAGCAGATACGGAGTGACTTCGAAAGCCCACATCATTCAACCTCTTCTCCCATATTTTCTTTCCCAGCTCTTTTCGTCGATGTTTGCAGCAGGCGGCAAGCTGTCAATTGAGACTGCATCAACGGGAGTACTGGCACTGTATTGGGGATCTTCAGGTACTCGAGAACGATTGGCCCAACAGAAGACGAGGAGCGAGTCGAATGGAGTTGCAGCCTTGCAGATGATCGTCATACATGCCATAGGCGTACCTGATCATCCAGGCACGGGAAGCATGTCCGCGGATCGGATGCTCGGAATCACCAGAATAGGCACGAGCAAACGTGGGGAAAGCTGTTGGAAAATCTGGGGCTGCCGGGTGGGAATGTGGACCGGGGATAGCTGTAAATCGAGAGCCTCAGATTTGAGGGACTTTTTGTGCCTTTTTGCTGCACCTGGTGAGAAGTATCGATGATGTGCATTGCGGAATGCTTGTGTCGAACTCAATGGTTGCCGAGTGGACTTTTTGTCTATCATGATTGGATCAAAGCGGTGGGATTGACTCTCGATGGATCAACCTTGAGGGGTGTCAGCCCACTGACAGGAACAAGACCGGCGTACACGTGAGAACGACTGACCTCATAGGACGCCGAGGATGCGATTCAAAAGAAACCACATCCATGGTCAACGCAACCACAACCGACCCGCCTGTTCGTTGTGAGCCGTTCTGTTCCTGGTGCCGTCTTGGTTCGAGTGAACACTGCTCCACGGAAAAATATACAATTCGTCAATTGGGTGTTCGTGGGCCTCGCAAGCCTAATCCCTCGACTCAGATTCCGTCATGCGAAAAGCGGAGTAGCAAAGACACCTCGAAGAGACTCGTCATAGAACATATCTGTTAAGTAAGAGATTGGGAATCCTTTGCTCTGGACTCTTCAACACACAGTCAGCCTTTGTTGAATCCATGGAGCTTGTCAAAGTCAGTCACCAAGACAGGAATCCATCGAGGCACCGTGGAGGTTCCAATGTATGCCGTCTTTGGAAATCAGGACCATTAGCGAGATGCAGCAGCTGGAAAGAACAGGGATGTTGTCACACTGTCTAGGTAGGTATCTGAGAAGTGGGCCATGGGTTGCAGAAACCAATCTTGATGGTAGGATGATGGGCGTGTCTGACAAGGAAGGGAAAGGATGCGGGACAGACGAACGTCTGCTTCCCTCCGCGGTATGCAGATCGGCGTGCGAGGCAGGTGGGTGGGAAGACTATTTTTACAATTGTATGATGTGGTGGGTATTTTGTACATATGCGGGTAACGGCTTGAGGGACGTTCCTTCCTCTGTGGTTCAGCTGGATATCAGCGAGCTGGAAAGAAAAGGATAAGCATCGAAATCAGCATGGACAGCGTCGTGGTGTGTAGACATACCAATGATGGACCATGTTAGACGAAAGCAAGGCAATCACTTTGTGTCCAAGAACTGTCTGACAGCCTTTGCGACCTGAGATTTCTCAACAGGCTTGCCCTCAAAAGCGCCACCAGGAGCCAACAGCTTCTTGAGCACATCACCCATGACAACCTTTGCACCCTGGGCCTCGGCCTTGATGCTGTCGATGGTGCTCTGCACGACTTGTTTGATGTAGTCCTCGCTGACGGTCTCGACGTTGCCAGCGTATTCCTCCAACACCTTGATGGCTGCATTCTCCTTCTCTGTCAAGTCTTCTCTTCCAGCCTTTGAAAACTCCTCGGCTGCTTGCGTGGCAGCAGATGTGCGCTTGCGCAACAGGCCTAGAAGCTTCATGTCCGAGTCGAGAGGTTGGGCTGTCTTTGCGGCATTGCCGACTTCGGCCAGCAGACCGCGCAGCACGTTGAGGCGGTTGGTGTCTTTGGCCTTCATGGCCGTCTTCAGGTCGGAGCGGAGCTTGAGGAGTAGCGGCGGTGCCGATGAGGGCGCGTCGGTGGCATAGCGGTAGCGGAAGCAGAGCTGAGCGCTCCTTAGTACTGGTCGACTCCTTGCTGTGATTGACTGCATCTTGTGTGTGGTGTGTGATGAGATGAACAATTATTTCCGCCCTCTATTCTCCTTGATTGCTGTTCCTGAGCTCGGACCTCTGCGACCCTGTCCTCTTGTCTTTTGTCAAGTTGTGAATGCCATACAAGTTACACAATGAGGAGGGAGATGGAGATATTTGAACATTGTTGCTTGTTATCTTAGCTACTTGTGAGCCTATCATATATTCCCGGTTAGGGGCGGTATGCATGATAAGCATGATAGGCATTCGAATCCCCCTCCATCGTTGGCGCGTAGGCCGAAAGTGACTTTGGTTGACAACCGTTACCATTCCATTGACATCAACCTTTGGAATCACGCGACATTACCATCAGGAAGCCTTCCACTTATGAATACCTCTTGAAGTTCAAGAAAATGGTACAAAAGATATTTACTTGTATTCGAACAACCCCTGGGAGATCACAACTCACTGATCAGCAGCCCAACTCGCCACCCAAGCCAAAGCTGAACCCCAATTGACAGCCACCTCATTCGTCGAATAACTATTCACATCGTCCACATAGCACAACTGTCCTACACATCCCTTCAACACATCATCAGCAGGCGGGTCAGCAGGGCTTTCATTTGCACCACCAGCCATTGCCCCCTTAGGTGGCGGCGGCACAATCGGATCCTGGATGATAAGGCGACTGAGCTCAGCAGCATAGAGACGAGAATGCATATTGCTCGAAGTCTTGGTACCATAATCGTGGACGTATGACTGTGAGAGAGCGTTGCGACCGAAAATGTAATCCATACCTGACAAGGCAGAGGTGCGGTAAGACTGGTTGCGAGAGATGTCGTAGGCGGTTGCGACGACTTGGATGCAGTTGAGTTGGTTGCTGTTGCTGCCCCAGGGGTATGAAGTTATGAAGACGTCGGTAGGCTGCGTTTTCTGAACAGCCATGTACTGCTCAGCACCTGTCATCACAGACTTGACGATAGCGTTTCTTCCAGTGATGTTATTTGGCACAGCGGCAAGATCCAACTGCGCAAGCGACTGCATAGAAGACCATCCAAAGCCACCATCGGGAAAGAGAGTGGATGCATTGGCGGTATAGTAGTAGTTGGACATGACATCCTTCTCGAACTGGGCTTCGGAGGTAGTGATGTACATTTCTGCAGCTGCCCAGTAGAACTCATCTCTCACGTCGTCGTCGCTGTATGCACCACCTCCGAGATCCCAATCAGTACCTGGGGCGTAGATTGCAGGATTGGCTTTTGCGGCGGCATAACCGATACGAGCAGCACTCAGGCATCGCTGGGCGAAGGCAGCGTCGAATGGAGCCCAGAGTCTTGCACTCATAGCTGCTGTAGCTACCATGTTAAGCGTTGCAGCTGTGGAAGGACGATGTAGCTCTCTTCGCTTGGGGTCGAGATTTGGAGGCGTTGGCAGTTGTGTCCATTGGTTGTCGTGCATCTTGTGGTGGACAAGTCCAGACATATCTGACTACACATTAACAAGGGCGCAAAACATGCGATGCATGGTTACTTGCCAATGTATGAACCATTGAACAGTTGTGGTGGGGAGTTCGCAGGAACCTGCATCTTGAGCATGAACTCCATCTCCCAGCGAGCTTCATCGAGGAAATCCGGGTAGCCATTTGAGCGTTCTGGTACCCTCAATGATCCGTCACCAAGTGCTTTGGACGAGCCATTTGTCGTGTGTAATGATCGCTCGTAGGCCACCAAGATTTGAGCAGTCGAGATTCCTCCATTGACAACATATTTGCCTTGATCACCGGCATCATACCATCCTTGCGATACGTCTAGAGTATAGTTGCATGTCCACGGTTCGAGGTACGTTACGTTCGACTCCCATTCATACTGACAAGGTGTCACAACATCGCCCTGACCCAATCAGCTCAAATCTTTGTGTGTGGTAACTTGGGCTTACTTGGTTAGGGAAGACGTTGATATGACCAGCTGGCCGAGCGTACTGCGACCCGACAAGCTCGGCATCAATTGCAATACCGCTGCGTTGCTGGTAGAAAAACTGCATAGAGTCCTGGCGAAGTGTTGTGTACAACTGATTTGATATAGAAAAGGGATAGCTGGACTCGCTACCAGTTACTTGCAAACGGAAACCGGCGCCTCTGGTAGTGTAGTTTGTAAAGTCGATAGTATGCACGTTCAAGCCAGACGCTGTGTCGTTACCGAAAGGAACGGTCCGTCCGGACGCAACCGATGCACCACTGTCGTCCTGAAGATGCCATGTCAAAGAGGAGTTACTCTGCGAGACGACGGTAGCGAACTTCGGGCCAGTCGGCAAGTAACCGTGTTGGTTGATCTTGATCGATCTTCCAGTGTCTTGGAAGTATGGCAGGCGGTTGATGCGATGCAAGGTCACGTCGCCGAGACAAACTTCGTTTGTGAATTTGCTTCCACCAAGGAAAAATGTCAAGGTAGAGTTGTTCTCCTGATTGGCTGGTGAAAAGGTGAACGAGAACGGTTCTATAGATGTTGTCAAGGGGACTTGGGTTGTGTTTAGATTTGGATCGACTGGGGCGCCCCCGGCAGAAGGATCATAGCCATTCGTCTGTATCCAGAGGTTGGTGGCATGAGTAGCCGAGGCGGTGAAGTTCAAGTAATAGATGTCGTTTTTGATCTGAGTGAAGTTCTGGGTAGTCTGGATATAGCTCGCATTGGCGGTAGTGTTGGCAGGGACAACGACGCAGAGCATACCGTTGCGAATTGAGCCAGATGGTATGGCAGTCCAGCCAGGAGTACCTTCGGTAAAACTGCCATTGTGAACAAGGTTTGGTGTGCCCAATGCATTGTTTTCCGCAGGCGTCTGGCAGCTGACAAGAGCAGGCAGTAACGCCGTCAGTAGGAAGGGGGAGCTCGAGAACATGGTTGCAGCAGTGTTCGCGCTCTACTCGACAAAGGAGTTGAGATGGAAATTGGGAATACATGGCTTCGAATACCTTTTCTCTACTTATAGTACTTGACCTTCTAGACCTGCCGGTCGAGCCGTCAACCCCGCAGGTGGGCAGGGACATTGACTGCTGCATGATGCTGAGATGGCCTCGAGTGATGAGGCACGGAGCGAATGGTGGCATAACGAGATGGATGTGGGTGCGGGGAAGATGTAGCCAGGGAAGAGCGGCAGGTTCTACGGCTAAATAGACGGTTGACGTTGCCTATGTCTTTCTATGTCGGAGATGTTTCTTTCACACGTTGGAGCAAAAACATGTAACCTCGTCAACGAGATGCAAAACGTACAGCAGCAGGGATTCCCGCGTCGTCACCGACCGTAGTACTAATCTGCCGTTCAACTGCTTATGTATGGCAGAGCGGACGGGATGCCCAGTTTTCAGCTGACTGTGGCCGTACGTGCTCCTCTACTCAGTCTCAAGGACTATATTATGAGCATTCCAGTGTCAATGAGGAATAAGACAGGCCTGAGACAGTGTGCGACGTGCAAGTGTGCAAGTCATCGAGACAGGAAGAGGAGGCGAGTTCCGCAGACCGGGAAACAAGGCACAAAGTCGCAGTAAAGGCGTCAGAGCGATTGGATGGTGGTGAGAGGACAAGGAGGTTGGTCTTGTTCAATCATTGGATGTTTGTGGGTTTGGATGACGTTCTGCGACTGCGCCTTGGTTTTTGGGCGTCGACGTGCAGCTTGGACCGCGCCGTCGTCGTCGCGTACTTTCTTGATCCAGAGACGATTTCTTTCTCTTCTACAAGCCTTGTCCCAAGAAGAAGTCGAACATCAGAAACAAGAAACAAGACACCGACGCCAAAGAAAAGAGGTGTAATTAACAGCAGTGCTGCTGAAGCTTACACGCCAGCCACCCCGCGCTACCAACAAAGTCACAACCGTTTCTACCAAACATCGCACCCGTCAGGGTCAGAGACACGCTTGGCCATGTCACGCTCACAGTACGGCCGCCATTCCAGCAGCGACCTGACCTACGGAGAAGAACCCCAAGCCCAACGATGGGACCGTGACCGCTTCGAACGATACGCACGCAGAGCCCCTGCCCCCGTCCAAGAACGCGAGACGTTCCGATTCAGCGAGCATGACCGTCCCGGCCGCCAAGATATCCGTATAGAGGAGAGAATCGACAGAGGTCCTCCTCCACGACGTGAAAGAGACGCTTTCGCCGAAGACTCGTATGGCCCAGCTGCCAGACCCCGTCGCTCAGACCGTGAGCTGTTTGGCGACAGAGACCCTCGTGAGCTTGCCGAACTCCAGCTCGCTCCCTACAGAAGAAAGTCGATTGTCGACCGCGACTTCGAGTTCCGCGAGACCAGAAACGCCCCGAGACCGGGTCTGCAGAGGAGACAGAGCAGTCTCGACACCTTCGACCGTCGACCACTACGCCGCTACGAGCAAGACGAGTACCGCATTCCTCCTGGCGTCCCCATTCCCCTGCCGCGTCGTCGCTCCCCCTCACGTGGACCCCCTGGTCGTTGGTACGACGACGAGTATGAAGATGTGAGACACAGAGACTATTCTCCGCAGGACTCGTACCGCGATGTCGAGATTATGCGTGAAAAAAGCGTCCACCGCAGGCGCGGAAACCGTGACAGAGCAAGGAGCGATGCCCGTAGTTCGACAACCAAGCGCAGCGCACGAACCGCTCGCAGCTCTAGCAGTAGCAGCAGTAGCAGCCAGAGCAGTTTCACCCAAGTCAGTCGACACAGTAGACACAGCAGCCCCAGCCCGCCAAAGATTGGCAAGAAGGGAAAGACTCGCATGCCAAAGAGGCTGGTACGTAAGGAGGCTATCATCAACCTAGGCTACCCATTCGAGGAGGAGGTGAGACTCTGCCGAACCCCAACCACCTGGTCTGCGCTGACAGAAAGCAGGAGGACTTTATCATTGTGCAGAGAGCTCTGGACAAAGAGCACATTGACGAGGTGATTCGCATCAGCGAGCAGTACAAGGAGCCGAGTAAGTCTGGTGTCTTCACAATGCATGTGGGCGGTGGCTGACAAGAGCAGAAACCAAAACTTACCGCTACGACGGTGCCGCCGGGCCAGCAGAAGAGCACTTTGAGCATCTCAAGACCGAATGGATCAACCCTCCCAGCGTCCGCGCTCCCTCTCCCGCCCGCTCCGCTCGTACTCGCCGCAGCTCTCCGGCTCGTACAGTCCGCCAACCATCACCTGCCCCTCCTCCGCCTCAGCCACAAACCATTTACATCCGCGACCCTGCACCGCCTCCTCCTCCAGCCCCCATCTACATCAGAGAACAAGCTCCTGCTCCACCCCCTGCTCCCATCTACATTCAGGAGCCTGCCAGACCCGCCCCACCTCAACAGCAACCCATGACTATCGTGCTTCCCGAGCGCCGCCGTGAACACAGCCGTGACGTCCACGCCGAAGTCCGCGCTTTGGAAGCTGAAGCCCGCGCTCTTCGTCTCGAACGCGAAGCCCAGCAGCATCACCACCACCACGGCCAGATCATTGTAGCCCAGCCACAACAATCTGGCTACGAGATGGTCGAGTACAGAGAACGTCGCCCCGACAGAGAAGTCGTCGAGTACGTTGGGCGAGACAGGAGTCCCAAGAGAGACGTTATTCGTGTTGAAAAGGATCGGAAAGGTAGGATGGCGCTCGTCAGGTCTGCGCGGTGATTGGTGTGTCCTTTTTGTCTTTTCCTGCGTGGACCGCAAACTTTATCTCCAACACTCAACTGACTTTTGTTTCCACAGCGGCAGACAAGGAGAGACGGCAAGCTAGAAAGATTGCCATGATGATGGCCACACTTTCATGAGATTTGGCCCCTGCATCTAACAGCGGCCATGAGACATTTGCAAATCTGCGGCAGGGCGTTATGTTTCCGACAACGATCTTTTGGGCATGTACGACAGAAGGATGAGAAGCTGGTCTTTTTTGGTCCTTTTCGAGCGAGGCGCAAGTGCAGTAAGGACAAATGTGCCTTTTTTTCATTTTCAGAAATCAACCAAGTAACGATATCCACGATCAATCATATCTGCAATCATCTTTGGCCATTTCTCTGCAATATGAGTGTGCAAGTCTTATTGTCATTTTCTGACTCTGCGGACTTTTGTTTATAGACTGTGTATCCTCTTCCACAAGAGTCACGTTGACGGCGAGCAAAAAGGTCTTGGAGAACTGAAGCTCTACTGTATACGCTTGTGGACGCCATCGCTGTGCCCAGAGTGTTTTTACATACAGCACTCGAGTGTAAGACGCAACACATCGCGTACATCTAGCTTCTTTGCTTCTTTTGTTCATTGCGCTCCTCTCACTTCTTCCGGATACACCTTCGGTCTTTGTGATGATGATAGACCCCTTTTGTGCGAATCACAATAGAACTTTTTTCTTCGCTTTCGACTCCTGTAGTCTTCTGAGGTTTGACAAAACCAAGGTGTGCCGGGTGTGTGATACTCTGACCCAACCTGTGATTTTTGCATATATTGTTGACTGTTTGTTGTCCATTGTCGTGTATTGTCCGTGTATCTACACCATCTAAACTGCAATAGACAGACTAACAAACCCACCACTAAATAATTCTCTCATCATCTTATTTGTGTGGTCTAATTGCAGTAGGAGGTTAGATTAATCTTTGCAGAAGTAAACAACCGTTTCGCGAGTTCTTCTAGAGAAACGTTTTGGGGTCAGGATACAGCCACGGCCGTTTCCATCAGTTAGACCACCATTGTTGATGCAGTATTGTCCTTGTCCATTAGCGAGTCCAGCGGTCTGGCCAATTCTATTTTGACCATCCTTTACCTGTCCTACGACTCCACTCTTACCGCCAGCGGCAGTTAAGGAGAAGCAGCATTGGTCGCGAGTAGTTAGGGAAGTAGTAGAGGCGCCGGTGGATGCAAGAGGAACAAAACAAATGTAACATTAGATTATCTACGGGAAAAAAGAAAAGAAAGAAAAAAACATAATCGTTAAAGTACTGTATATATGCCGTTATCAAAGGCATACTCCCCAACTCAAATTGACATGTCCCATTCTATACCATACTCCTCGACTCATCGGTTTTACCCGTATCCATCTTTTCCAAGTCATACAACTCATATCCTTCCTCGTCCGAGTCTCTCGCCTCCGCATCGGTATAAGAAGGGAATTCTAGTTCTGGTGGAGCGGTGTGCACGGCCTCTTCAGCTATAGACACCTCAACAGCAGACACGGTATGCGGATTCAGCCTCGACTCGATAACAGCCAATCTATCCATCAACTCCTCGAATTCAGGCGATGGGAACTCGGCAGAAGTGTGCGAGCGAGTGAGACTTGTGGAGCGGCGCAGCGAGTCCGAGCGATTACTGACCGAGCGTCTGAGTTGGCGGTCAATGGATCGTGTGTCTTGTCTTTCTGCCGTGGTTGTCAAGTGGAGCGGTGATTCGAGGTTTTGGCTCGGTGAGATGCCTTCGGAGTTGTGGCTGGGTAGTCGTTCGATCCTGACGGCTGAACTGTTGCTTCTTCTGCTGATGGAGCCGAAACTGACGCGTTCGCCTTGGAGCCTGATGGCCGGGGTGAATTGCTCGGGTTGCTCGACCACTGGCGACATGGGCTGGTTGTCGAGTTTTGGGCCCAGAGTGGTGACTGTCATTTTTCGCTCCGTGGGTCCGGAAGGTGTTTGTTCCACTACTAGTCCTTGGGTTTGAGCACCAACTGCGGTGATCGTCATGCGTCGTCCCTGATCGGCCAGAGTATCGTGTTGTTCTTCCATTCTCAAAACCACATCGACTGCTTTCTCATCCTCGACAATCTTTGGGTGGCGTCGAGCAAAGTACTGGGCATACTTGTATAGAGAATAGTAGCAGCTGCCAACGTTGATGAAGGTAAGCACAATCTTGTAAGGCATGTAATAGAGATAGAGACATGTAAACCCCACTCTTTCCTTCTTCAACCTCAGATGAAGCTCATTAAAAATGATGGCGTTGAGGAAATACAACACAAAGGTGCCTGCAAACAGGTATCCGAAAAACTCTGGGCGTACCACGATCGAGATAGGAAGGACAAATGGCGTAAAGAGGTACAAGAGTGTCTCGTAGACTTCTTGAAACACGAACAGTTTGGCTCCTATTTCCCAGAATCCGAGTTTCCATGAGCCCAGGATATAGGCCATGTTGTAGTACATTCCGTTGACGAAGAAAAAGTTCCAGCGGTAAAAGCGCTGTTTGAAGATTGTCATCTCACCGAAACCTCCTCGTGCGCCGCCGGTGCTGAAAAAGACGGCATTTGGTGTTTCCGTCTCGATGAATACAGAGGTGCACATTGTGATTCGGGATCCAAGTTGTCTAGCCACATGACCAAAGAACCAGTCTTCGGAAACACTAAATCCAGGGTGTTTGTAGAATGTCTGGATCAGAAACTCACGATCCCAGAGAGATATGGCTCCGTGAGGAAAGGTCGCACTCCCGACGTATCCAGCCAAGGCTCGTTGAATGCCACTGATCTTGTACTCTAAATCTTGAGCCTGTTGGCACAGGGTACCTCGCGACGATTCGGGCCCCACAGATTTGATCGTGTATCCGATACACTTGATCATCGGTGTCATCCTGTCACTGACGATAGGAAAATTCGGAGGAAGGGCACAGTCATCGTCAATGAGGAGGACATTCTTGAACCCTTTTGCAGCGTAGCACCCAACAAACTGGGCTACGATTTTCGAGCCGACTGGCGACCAGACATGGTTGACTCCGTAAGGACGGCATACTAATTCGGTATCATCAAGAGGTGTTGGACTGTTTCCGTTGGCGATGACGAAGATGTGTGAGGGTGGAAAGATTTTCAAGGCTGCCTCGAGAGTAGGACCAATGATCTTAGCACTCTTGTAGCAGGGTATCATAAGTGCTGTGTTGTGGACACCTGGTGTTCGGTTGGAATCGATATTGCCAATATCAGTGGGCATGGGCGGATCCTTTTCGAAGAAGACAAGCAGTGGAGTCCAAGCGTAAAGGAAAGCGATACCGATGGTAACGGACCTGCACCGTGTTAGAGAAGTAGAGCTTTGTGGTAGTCCGACAACATACCATGTTCCAGCGACAGCGAACTTGTGTCTAAAGACCCAGTACAACCAGTACACGGCACCTTTCCACAGGGGAAGTCCAACGAGGACAAAGTACACGAAAGCGACAAGTATGAGATAGAAGGTGTATTCGAAGACTCGCATGGCCCATTTGCTTCTTTGCAACTCGGCACCGCGCTTTTTCGCCTTCTCGTAAACATCGTGGATACTGCTCCTTCGTATGGCCTGTTTCACATCCTCGACAGTGTTGAGCACAATGGAAGCAGAGCGTTGTACGATACTCTCTTCACGAACTCCACCTTCCTGTCCGGTGCTCTCTTTACGAGATCCACCTGCTGTGGAACGTCTAGATCTTTGCGTGCTAATCCTAATGGCATCTAAATCGTGAGAGTGGTTTCTGTTCGATGATCGCAATGGACTCGCATGAGTTGGGCTCGGTTCGTCCATGCGGACCTTCCTTGAGACACTAACATCAGATGACGTGCGTCGATGGAGTCTAGGACCTTGTGCTCCAATAGTATAGTCACCAAAGTAGTCACCGGTAGTCGGCCGCTTGTGATTTGCCGCAACTTTTCCTTCTGTTACCGTGGACAAGGCATGCCGTCCTGAATCTGTACGGCGTGGGCTCGAGCCTCGGATCTTCAGGCTCGAGCCAAAGTTCGGATCCAGGCTGGTCTTGCGGAACTCATGTGTAGATGTGGACGCCGAGTTGCGGTCCAGTTCGGCGAGAGAGACACTGGCGGAGCGTTCTAGGATTCGAGAGGTCTCTGCATGCAGTTGCTGTGCTACCTCGCGTACATCAAATTCGTTGTTTGTTTCCTGAGGGTCCTCGCTCTGGAATTGATTTGGATGTGTGTTGTACGGGCCAGACGTGAGTGCATTCAAGAGGACCGAGGGTATAACAACATCGGTAGCAGAGTTGGTAGAGTTGACTCTATCTTCTCTCCCTCCGTTGCTACTTTCTTTTCGTTGACTCGCAGATGTAGAAGTGGTGGAAGGATGTCGAACCATCCTCGAATAGTGTATTGTTGTACGGCTTGAACAGACTGCAAAGAACAATCAAGTGATATCCCAGTCTCAAAGATAGAAGGGACATCTCCTCCTCATTCTTGGCCCACACCAAGACGATATAACCATCTGCAGTGATGATGCAAGACCTGGTTAGAACCCGGCGCAATCGAGAAGAGTGTAGACGGAATCACGCACAAGTGGCCATCGTGAACCAAAAGGCCCGTCTCTTGCCCAATGATTCTCGCATGGTTACCATCAGAGGCATAGACTGCGATGTCATGTCAAAGTTCTGATTGGCACAACTCTGTGAGGCGTAGGCTGCTTCTTCATGCTTGCTCGATTAAGGTTGATGTCTGCAGGGATGATAGCGAATGTGGATAGGAACAGGGTGGAGCTTCGACCGCTTTGGCCAGCCAAGTAGATAGATCGATCCCGGCTGGATGGATGAGATCTCCAGGAACTGGTCGTTGGTACTTGTCAAGATCCGAGACAGTGATCATGATCATGATCATGATCACTGTAAGTACATAGCAGTAAGCAGCAAGCTGGGTGTGGCAGTCTATCCCGTGCCGCCGGAATCGGTCGGTCTTGAGCGTGAACGACATACTGACGCTTTATGATTCGTGAATGAAAATCGAGGCCGGCAATGTCCAAGCATGCATAGTCCTACGAAGGTTAGACGGATGAACACGTAAGGACGGAATGACGTTCACGTGGTTGAGATTGCGGGACGTCAAGACTGCCGGACTTCGAATCTTCTACTATTCGAGACACAACACTTCAAGTTCGCTGTTCAGTGTGAGGTTCATGATGCCGGGGCGCGACTGAGAGCCTTGGAAAAGACGAAAATACGCAGCAAGATTCGTGATCACCAAACCACGATGCCCCGAAGCTTCTGTCAAAGCGCGTCAGCGATGCGAAACTCGAATGGCAGCGGCCGCGGCACACGGGACAAGACGTCGACGTCGGACGACAGCCACTTCCAAACTTGAACCTCTTGATCGTCTCTATGTCAAGTGGCGTATCAGCCATTCTCTCCGAATTGGTTGAGCGCTCAGCATCGATTTTTCTGATAGGCAACAACAAAGACACGGGCCGAACCACCAACCTAAAGAGGTTCGTCTGCGCCGGAGGTGCCATCACCTCCTTACAGGTCAGGCGCACTCTCCACCAATGCCTGAGCAAACACAACTTCCTCACAGACAAGAGAAATCACATAACTTTGTCCATCGACGTCTCCCTGGTATCCGAATTTATCGCTTTTGCGACCGACGCAAGACGTATCTAACTCGACTGTCAACTTAACAGGTGAACGTAGTGGCACTGGAAGCAGATACATTCAAGGCATAAGCAACGCGCTTGCGCAAAACTCAATAGGCTGAGCCACTCCACTGCCCTGGGTCGAACAGAAGACTGTGAGCTCGTTGCCAACGCTTTCGGAATCGAGACGCAGACCGTCTCTTCGTTACCAACACATTACTAACCCACCTGTCCGACAAAGATCGAAAGGTGGTGTAGTGGGATCCACTGTCCAGATGGATAGAACCACGCTCAAAGTTACCACTGTAGTCTCGATGAGCCCGATGCGGCCAGGATAACCAATATCTTGTTGACATAGCTCAATGACTTCTCAGAAGGGTAGCTCTTCTAACATCTCTTGGTTTTTTGCCAATTGCTTGTGATAGCTTAGGGACGGTGTCGCTCTCACAGCAGCACCATCTAATTCACAGTGCGATTTGACTGGCATGTTCTCCGTCAGGAAACACCCATAAGTGGTGTCCCTACGATACACTGCTGTCGTCTAAAAGACACCGTATGCCAGAGCACAACCCATCTCCACGTAAGTGACTCCTTCCACTACCCTGCTTTGTAACTGTTTCTTTAAGGTTAATGGCTTAGTATCTCTATCCTATTTGTCCTTTTTCTTTTCTGTCTCCGTCCCCAATTCCTCTTCAATCCGGTCGCTCTTTCATCTTTTTCTTCCTCAGGTCAGTCCTTCCTGGCAACTCAACAAGCCCAGTCCAAGAAGAAAAAGCGAATATCGCCATGTAACACTTTCAAGTCTCCACCTTCCAGTGTGATATCTCACGTGTGCATCTTCTGGCGCCACATCCATCCACGAGCCTCGGCCACATCAGAGAGTGAACTCGTCGTCTTCATTGTATCCCTAGTGGACCAAGCTCGCATATGTTACTTCAGCACCACTGTTCACCCCTAGTCGCTAAAGTTACTACGGTCAGCAGGGCATCTCTGACCACAAAGTCATCTCGTTGCCTACTCTCGAGCCAAACTATTGATAGACCGAGGTCGCGAGGAAGGTAAGCATGAGTCCCTAGAGCCCACTCGTAAGCAACTCAGATCACGCAGACGAGCGATGGAGATAAGAAAAGACTATACATCTGCAGATGTCGGGCAAATGCAAAGCTGGTCAAAGTCACATTGGTGGAGAGGACATGTCCATCTTCAGCTGCAACGTTTGCAGCCACAAGTACTGCATGGCATGTGAAATCCCCTGGCATAAGGGTAAGATACACGAAGCACGCTTCCAGTCACTTTCATAGCCTATTTCCATATACTGCCGCGCTCTTTCCTACTCAATCTACAACTTCATCAGATTTCCCTTGTCCCACGACTGTTTATAGTCAGGGTGACACCCCCTACAACCAATTTTTGGTGATAACCATGAATCGCAGCGTTAATATTAAAATACAATGGACTCTATATAGCTCGAGGAGTATTCTGGAGCTCTAGTCATACACTATAGTACGCATGATCACACCTTTCCACCGTATCGTCGTTCTATTAACTAAAATCAATTATGTAAATCTAGGAATGTGTAGGGCAACTATTACTTTCTATACAAAATTTATGATCCTACTAGTAAAACGCGGTAGGATTTCTAATCATAGATGAGAATATAGTACCTTCCCTATCCTTCTATGTACCCATTCCCACTGGATAAGTAATGCACCCGTAGCACAGATTCCATCCACGCAGTTTATATATTATTCAACAAGCACGAATTTCCACATGATCAAGCCGCTTTAGCTCATCTGGGAGAGCGCCAGACTGAAGTAAAACTTCTGTCCCTTCTTACCCACCGTAAGAGTATTCTGGAGGCACTGTGTTCGATCCACAGAAGCGGCAATTCCTGCACTTTTGCTTTTGCATCAATGTTGCAACTTCTTTTATCCACAGCATACGTCGTTTTTTCGGCTTTTTTTTCCCCGTCGAGTTGGCGGCATGTCTGAATTTTCGTTTCTTTTTTTTTTTCCCTGCATGGCGCGTGTGGAATTTCTTTTCTTGCAAGCCTCAGCCCTGCGGGACGACAGAAAAAAAAAAAAAAAACAAGGCTGTGCTGTTCCTTTGGCTTTTTGGGTGTGGGAAAAGGGTACCTTGTCGTAACCGATACGGAGACCGCAGGCAAGGAGGATTGTTTTATTGATCTAGAAGTACCCAAACTATTCTTTTTCTTGATCGAGGGTAGACCACAACCCCCGATTTTCCGACATCTGCCAAACATAACCGGGATGTTTACGCGAGGGAATACACCGACATCTGTCTCCACGTTTGCAATCGCATCGAAGGACGGCTGTCTGCCCGGGCAGAGTATCACATATGGAGAGACTCTTGCTTTTGCTTCATAGGTCGGAATGATTGACGCGGGGTGCGAAGGCCATGGCCTGAGAAGAGGTGCTTAACTGATAGATATAACAGCATGTTCGTTTCTCGTATTGTTATTAGTGGGATATTCAGATTACGTGCTTGAACACCAAACTCCCCGGCAAGACTCAGCCTTGAATCAATTGCAGACCTCTTGTCATATCATCAATCACAATCGCGTACCGGCAGATCAGATCAGGCCAGGAATGACAGCCTTGCGATTGCCGACTTTGTCCCTGCCAAACTTCTGGATATACCAACGTCGTCCCTGCAGGGCGCGAGGCAACATGGTGCTAATCTCGTTCAACAAGAACGATCTAGCCGGAGCACAACCCCAGCCCCCAATCATCCAAAAGCCTAACCACTCAAACCACTCGCAGAGGTAATGAGGAAACAGGACGTAATGGAAGAGACCGTTCTTGGGCATCATGTACAGTTTCTGGACGCCTTCGATAGGCTTGTTGTCTTTCTTTGCCTGCTCTCGCTGGCGGCGCAGAGCGGAGCGGCGGATCTCGCGCAGGTCGTCGTCGTGGAAGATGTTGCCGAGGAGGGCCCAGCCCCAGATGACGAGGCCGGCTTGGATCCAGTAGAGGCGGCCGGCCCAGTCGTGGGCGGTGGTGGGGCCGTAGCCGGCAAGCCAACCGGAAAGGCAGAGGGAGTTGGTTAGGTTGAAGGCCAGGGCTGAGACGAAGACCAGAGGGTGGATGGGCGACATGCTTGGGTTGAGGTAGAGCGGAGAGAGGATGGCGCGGTAGAAGTAGTGGATAGACTGCGATGGGTGTGTTAGCCGGGCACGAAGATGGGATGCAAGACAGTCGTACGTAGAGGCCAGCCATGGTCCAGTTGGCCCAGGGCAAGGGACCCAGGCCAAGCTCAGCAGGCAGCGTCTGCATGTTGTAGAGCAGCGTGATGAAGCCCGGGGCCTCCATGATGGCCCAGGCCCATTTGCCAGGCAGATTGAAGCGCGACTCGACCGACGTCTTGCCTTGGGGGTAGTAGTCGATGAGCCATTGGATGCCAGTCACGACGGGGAAGAACTGCCAGAGCTGGTTGATGACGACCCAGTTCTCGCGCGAAGGCGGCAGCAATCCTGGAACGAGCACCATTCTTGTTGTTGTTCTGATGCACAAGTCTCCGTCTTGCTTCTACAGTCTTGTCGCCCGTCGCATCAGAGGAGTCTCAGAAGCTCACCGTAGCTCAAACTCCAAATCTACGAATCTAGTGTCGTCATCACTCGTGCTCCGGTGCAACCGCGAACATCACCAGATTCACGGCACCCGGTTCAATCTCTTGTCTCACAAGTCCACGTCTGTCAGCACTTCTATGTCAAGCTGCTGTCAAAGACCCAACCTATCGAATGTTGGAGAACAAACAAACATGACGGCAGTCCAAGCTGGCATCCTCGGTCTCGCTCCCGTCGCCAATTTTTGCTCCCTCTGAAACACTTATATCCTGTATCAAAAGGAAATGCCCAGCCTTTCGCACCCGGCATCAAGACCCGTCTCACACCGTGCAAGACGGGCCGTCTTCCTAAAATCCCACCACTGCTCGGTTCCTCTCGGTCCGACTCTGTGCCAAACCCACTCACTTGGCCCGGCTCACTCGCCTTTACCCTCTCCACTTGAATCATGAAAGCGGTTCCCTTGGCCCCCTCCCCACCTTGGCAGGGCTCTCGGGTAGGGCGAATCCGGATGGCCATCTTCCGAGAATGGTGGAATGTTCTTTTTTTTTTTTCCCACGTCGATCCTCTTGTGCCTCACAAACCTTGTTCGGACAAACGCCAAGTGCTACACCCTGTACAGCATGCGCTGGCTGGGACGGCACTTCGGTGTAGATCCTTCTGTTGCAGAGTTCAAAGAGCCTTGTAACAGTGACATGGAGCTGCGAGGCTGTGCAAGAGTCTCTAAGCGATGCTGATCATCAATCATTCCAAAGAGATTCCCATTTGGAAGCTGCTGCAAGCGAGGATGCCTTGCGGCCTTGTGAAGTGGACAACGTATCAGAAGTGAAAGACATCCAAAGACGAGTGATACAAAAATGTAAAGTGCTTTGTGGCTTTCGTGACGGTCGTCGTCTATGTAGTATTATTAACAAGTGGTTTATATACAAGAATGTGAATGGCATCGATCACGTCTCATCGTTTCCCTTTGCCATTGAAATGCGTCTCAAACATGCTCCGCTTCCCTCGCTATGCAACAGCCTGCGTCTATGTTGCTAGCCATCGTGAGAGATGGGCTACAGCTGAATCATCGTTCTGTTGTCCTTGGATCTTACTGTTGCTTTCCAGCCCTCAGAAAGCAAATATCCCCTGTAGTCATTGGGGTTGCTGATAGGTCTGATATCCGAAAGAATTTGCATGGTCAACGTTCATCATCTGAAAGTCTGCCGTCGGTAGTTGTAATTGCATCGGCGTTGACATTTGTTGAGGAGGAAACGATGACCACATGTTCGATTGTGTCTGGACTGGAGTCGTGTTTATAGGCGTAGAGTGCATGCTGTGCTGTGAACCTGCTCCCATAGACGACTGACTGTTTGCGGGCAGGATAGGCATGTTGTGCGGAGCGAAGGATGGCTCAAATATACCACCAGAATCATGTCTGAGGTTGTGCGAGGGAGGGGCGACAAGTGATTCGATAGACTCGTTGCTGAGTGTAGCTTGGGTGAAGAACAGTGACATGTTCGGCATGGCTTGATCAAGTTCCGGAGATCGGAAGGGTGCTAAATTGGCAGTGGCCTCAGGCAATCTGATACCCCACTGGTTCGCAAGTCGATTGATCACCTCCAGACAGCACGAGGCATAACGATGATTCACCGACATCGTATCCAAGTCCTCTAATGTGGGGTTAGTGTTTGGTCGATCAGAAGTTGTGCATACACTTACGCATTGCTTGGGTAAGCTGAACTGCCGCACCTTGGGCAGGGAGATTCATGAGATGGACTGTGCTGGCCGACAGTAGAATGGGGCTAACGGCTAGAGATGTTCGCCTCAATCCGTACATTCCGCGGAGCGCATTCATGAGCTTAGAGATCTCTGTGGCACAATAGGTAGCTAGCTCGCGGGGATAGAGTCCGATGTCTGAGAGGTCGAGCTTCATAAACGGTCGGAAGAGACTACCAGCGGTCAGCAGAATTCGATAATCGGCTTCTTGAAAACACTTACTGTAGCACGCATTGGTGATAGTACATGTGAAGCACAATGACGTGGGGCATTGCTGTGTTTTGAAGCTGGAACATCTCAGGCAACTCGCTGTACCACATTTGGTATTGGTGGTATGCTGACGCCAGTCGTCGTGGTGTAAATCTTTCTCTGGGTGCATAAAGATTGAGGTTGATATCGTTGATCATCTCGGAGAGTTTGCTCTGAACGCTGTGGAAAAGCAGACATTTCATGGGTTGTACGGCGCTGGGGCTGACTGGCAGGTTGGCGTCCTCGTATGGTTGCCAAAAAATGGCGTCTAGCTTTTCAGAGTTTATAGCTGCGAACCTGTTAGTGCTCGTCCGATGGATTCACGACTCCAGACATACGTTTATCAATCTCAATAGCGTTCTTGGGAATTGAAGATACTCTGCCCAATGCTAGGCAGCAGATCATCTCGCAGTTAAAAACACCCCAGAAAGTCAGCTTTCGAATATCCATATCGCTGGAACGCAAGTTTGGCTCTCCTGCTGTGGTGTCTGCCAGATGGAGACCCATTTCCATGGCAAGACGCACAGCTCTTCCGATTAGGCGAAAGCTGATGTGGTCGCGACCTGCAGAACCCTCTCTCACAGCCATGACTGCAATAGCTTGCACAGCCGTCAATTCTGCCGCGCCAATATTCTCGGCAAGTCTTTGTGCTTCGCCAAAAAAGTAATCTCCTGCTCGCTCGCGTGCTGCTGGTCGATCGGAATATTGACAGGCGACTGAGAGTACCGCATTGACCAGCATGGCGCTACAGTGCTTGGTTGAACCTCGGGCCATGTCCCTTAAAAAGTGATCCTTGGAGAAAAAGCAGAAGAAAGGGTGACTCCAGGAGAAATAGAGGTTGAGCAGATGGTCCACAAATTCGGCGTCTTGTGGTATACGGAACCAAGAGGATGATGCTTCTGCTGCTGCGCTCTGGCTTCCCGCATCGTTCCATTTCCCGTCACTTGGACTACGAGATGATTCATTCCGTGTCGAAGGGGCTTGCGTATGGAAAGTGGCTCCTGGAATTCCCGTTGGTCCCGAGAGGTCGGTATCTAATGTTCGTAATTTTTCCGTATCTCCAGCATTAATGGCTTCAGCCAAGCAGTCCAGTCGCTCGCCCCGGCGGAGGCTCTGAAATAGTGCAGTAGCCTCATGCTCTGGGAGAGCACACAAGGAGTTGATGACGACATCGAGGGCGGTGTTTTTGTTTTGTAGAGATGCTATATCCTTTCGAAGTGCGCCTTTGCGCCGGTGGTCCGTGTCTTGATCGTAGCTGCAGTCTGTACGGTAGACCGCCATACAGGTGGAACAGGAAGGAAGACCTCCATCACACTACAGAATTGATTGAGTCAGCAAGAGCTCCAATTACCTTGACAAGGTGATATGCGACTGACCTTGCTCTTGCGTTTGCGACATGGGATACAAGCAGAGGAAACGGCCTTTCGCTTTGCCGATTTTGGAGGTGCCATATTTGCTAATCCGTCGCTTGAACCTTGTTCATCTTTTGGGAGGATCGCTCTTTGGGGCATAACAGGTCAACGGCAGAGATGGAAAAAGAGAGGAACAGCCTTGGAGTGTAGGAACTACAGAAGGAAGAGCAATTGAACTGTGGGAAAGGAGGATGGGAACCAAGGTAAGCTTGGGAGAAAAAAGTTACGAGAATAGAGGCAGGTAATCAGGAAAGGTAAATTGACAGAAGGGAGGCGCGACGGTGAGTTTATGGAGACACAACTGACTCCGGACAACGTCGCTGATTAAGAGCAAAAGGATGCTAAGACTGTGGGAATAAGGGAGGGAAGCTGTGAGGCTTGGCCATGGTTTAGTCAATGGCATACACCCGGGACGAACAGATTGGGTAGCTTCGACCGAGTGAGAAGTGCACATCACACATGAAATGTTACCTATACGCATACGCACGATCGCCGGTGACAAATATGCACAGAAAAGATGGGACAGTCTCGAAGGGCACCCAACGCTCTCTCTTGGCAAATAGCAGCAGTTAAAACCAGAGTCCGGGCGCAAACACAGTTGCTGAACGCAGCTTGGCATAATCCAAGTTGGACTTGGGCTGCGAGAAAAGTTGGGGACGCAGGGCTAAGGTTGTGTGGTGTTAGTGGGTGCCCAGGGTGGCTTGAAGGCGCCGAGGTAGCCGATTTGCAAATGCTAGGAAATCAGTAACGAAAGATTGGCCACTTGGCGCGCCGATTCTTCCAGCTTAAGTCCGCCTGCAAGCTCCGTACGATATGGTTGTTCCAAATGTCTAGGCATCGCCGGAGAAGCAACAGCGAAAACTGCGTTACTGGATCCTGAACAGTGACGCAAGTTTTTTCGGCGCTCGGCTGCGCCGTCTTTCAAGCCACTGGTCCATGCACCCAAGGCTTGTTTGAGTTCAGGCTTGAAAGTGAGCTGGGGGAGACAGGGCCTCGGTCGGGCTATTCTTGTCCGTTTGCTGTCTCTCTGCTGCAACAATAAATGTTGCCCTGTCACTGTCGTCGGTATCCTTTCCCATATGTGAAGTGACTGCGCCCTGCTAAAAGCCCTAGCATGTCGTCAAGAGCCTGATTGGTAACTGACTGCATACTTTGTTCAGTTCATGTCAATGAGGGGCTTATGGAGACTTCAGTGGGCCGTTGTCCGGTAGAAAGAGCCTAGTTCCGACAGGCGAAATGCTTCGTCAAGTCGTGGTTTGATCGAGCCAAGCAGTCACGATATCCACGAGTCGGTGGCCTTCCTCGTCCTCCACTGTGGCTTGAGCCTTGGCCTCTCCGAAAGCCATCGTTGTCGGTACATTAATCTAGTATGAGATTAAACCCTCTAGGGAACTCAAAAGAGGGGTTAGCTCTTGCAAAGTCCCTTTGCCCCGTCTGACAAAGAGCTGCGGAGAAAGATGTAGCAACGTGCGGAGAAGGGGAATCTGATATGCAACCCGCCTGCTGTACATGTCTAGGAACCTCTGAGCCACATGGACTGTTGAGGCATAGGGATCTGCTTGTGCATCACGTGTCATACGTACGTATCTCGTACCTTGCGTTCATCATGAGTCAGATATGGGGCTTTCTCAGAGTTACTTTGACTTTTGGTCTTGGCAAGACGATGACCAGCTTTAAAAGCTTTGCGCCGCGCAGAGTGAAAACCTCTGTCTAGCGTGAGAAGCACCTGCCCTTCTCGTGTCAGAGCACGATCATAACTGCATCACTGGCATCAATCAATCGTGCGCGCAAACATGCGTCTTGATATCAACCGCAGATGGCGGAAGAGATGTAAGGATACACTTTCAGAGGTTTGGTTGAGTATGATGATGGATCGGCTTTTGTTATAGAATTCGGAGTGCGCGCCGTTTGGAAAGGCAGGACTACCCGAAGTCATGAACCAAGACGTCGGTAAACGTCACTTTCAAATTTCCTGGTAACTAGCCCTGTGCCCGGAGATAGAGCGCTGAGACGGTGTATGGTGTACCGTCGTTGTCTCTCCTCAATGTCGCAACTAGCTGGCGCCTCATACCAAGGCTACGGCTTTCCGAATCGCGATTAGCAGCATTGTGTTATCAAGCGGTCAAGGGCAGCAAGGTCTTGGTTCTTCAGCGCACACAGGAAGGATCCACATCAAATCAGATCAGATCAGTTTCTCCTGACGCTTGGTGAGCGGATCACAAGAATGACTCGTCTGGTCAGAGGGTTTGGTGAGATGCTCCATAAGAGCCGCAAGCCCTCGTCTCAACACATCAGGGCTTATCGGTTGACTCCGCATGCACAGCATACATTACCCCCTAAGTACACTCTCCGTTCAGTGCCGGAGGGGTTGGCTTTGAACGCTTAACTTGTCCCGAGCCAACATCCGAACAAATGCGCCTACCTGAACTGGATGTTCTGCGAGGTCGGGTCCCACCTGTTGTCGCGTGCCGTCGGCTTGGGAGCACCATCGCTTTTGGTCGTGGGCGATGCCGCAGCGCTTGGTCCACCAAATCGTATACCCATTTCCGGCGTCCACATACCAGGTGTGGGCGATGCGGTCGCTGCTACTGGGGGAGGAGCAACATTGGCTCTGGTAGGCAAGGGCGCTGCCAGTGGCGGGCCCGTTCGTGGTGTTGTACGGGGTTGTTGTTGGTTCATCAACGTCTCCTGCTGCTTTTGTTGTCGCAAGTTGGTCTGATTGGCGTTCTGCAAACTCATCTGAGCCATAGAAGTGCTCACATCGTTCTCCAGAGACGAAGCCTCCGCGCGTCGTTGGTAGACGAAGTTGCGGCAATCATCGCGAAAGCGTGTGACTATACTGGCAAGGTCGTTATAAAACTTGCGCCCAGTCTCAAGGTTTGAGATGATCTCTTTGTAGGCCAGATAGGCATTCTCCAGATTCTGCAAAGCTTGCTCACGGTCCTTTGTGGATGTGTCTCCTTTTCTCGCGACGGTAAATGAGCCGTTCGCCTGTTGGACACGTTCGAGGAGGTCATCTTGTTCGGTTCTCTCCGCGTTGATGTCGTTACGGTCGGCGGTATACTTCTCTAGTCTTTGGTCGAAGAAGCTTTCGAACTGAATTGCCTCGAGTGTCTGCATAGGGTATTCCCTTTCGAGGCGCGCGGCTTCACGCAGAAGGTCGGCATTAACATCATCTGCCTTTGCCTTTGCTCGAATGTTTTCGATCCTGCGCTTGCGACGGTTCTCAAAACGGGCAATGTCGTTGAGTACAGCGCGAAGGTTGTTTGCTTCTCTCTCGACTTTGGTGGTCATGGTTGCACGACGGCTGCTCGGAACATAGTCTTCGAGATCGCGATCTGTTCCAGCGAGCAGACGGATCAGAGCCTCGTTGTCCTGCAGCTTCTTCTGAACGAGCTTATCACTGTTGCCTGCTTGTTTGAGATATCCATCAATCTCTGTGACCTGAGAGTATAGCTTGCGGGATGCCTCGTTCGATGGCGGTCTTGCCCACCTGTCGGTCCCGTACTTTCGTCGTGCAGCGTCGTCCTCGGCTGATTCTGAGCGGAGCATCTCTACACCTTCCTGGTACGTTGCGCGGTCGCTGTTTTTCAGCTTCTCCGTATCGGCCATGGCGCTGTGGAGTCTGTAGATGCCATTCATCTGTCGGACCTCTTCAGCATGACTGGCCACACTCGGAGGAAGACCAAGAGGCTTTTCGAGAGCCTGCAAAGATCCGGGAAGGCCGATGGATTTCAAGAGATCGTGTATGCTGACAGTGAGATTCTCGAGTTCTTGAACGATGGTGTTGTTCACCAGACGATCTCGACGATCGACATAGATGCTAGCTGCGACGTGGACCGAGTATGGGACTAGTTTCGAGAAGAGCGGTCTGCCAAGTTTTCCATGATCTCCAAGCATAGTTAAGGGTTCCGAGACCTCCTTGGGTACTCTGGCAGTGACCATGCTCGCTCTGTCGAGCGGTTTGAGCTCAGACTTGGGCGGCACGGGCAGGAGATAGATCATGTCATTGTCTTTCTCAGCTCTCTTGAGGTCTTCAGAGACTCTTGCTTTCAGGCCGTTCAGATCGTCCTGTACAGCCTTGTTGACGTATTTGGCTTCGCGCAAAGCCTCATCAGCACACTTTAGACTGTCACGCAGACGGGCAACCTCTTCGCCGTACTTTCTCTTCTCGAGGCAATCGCAAGCAGCGCGGTACTGTGCGGCGGCGGCGAAGTGGTGGTGTTTGGCGTTCATGTGATGGATCCATTCGCTACTGACAGAATCGCTCTTGATGCCCCAGTCACTAGCTTCGTTGTAGAAATCGCTGACCTTAGCAGCGAGCTTTGCGATACTAGCGTCTTTGAGTCCATCTTTTACAGCCTTTTGCCAGAAACACTCTTGGGCCTGCGCCAGCATGAGGTATTCCAAGCTTTCCAGGGTAGAAGCATCCATGTCTTCGGGTGGAGAAGTCCTCATGTCTGGGACAATCGAGGTCTTTAGATGAGAAACGACGCCGGCAGAGAGGCAGAAGTAATTGCAGGCAGCTTTCAGGCCGTCACCGGTGCTTCTGTTGGAGGACATGGCCAGTTGAGAGTACATGGCGGCCAGGTTGAAAAGGATGTTGGCAAGTTCGAAGCGGATGTTGTCTTGGGATATGGGTCGTTGGGTGTTGTAGCCTAGGGCAGGGTACCAGATAAAGTCCAGACCGATATCGACAGGAAATTTGGCACCCATCCAGACGAGTTGAGCGGCATACTGCTGAAGCTGGCGAACGCCGCTGGTGTGAGGTTCCAGGGCATGGACAGCGGCGTGTCTGAGGTGGTCTATCTGTTCGAGGTCGGCGGCGAACATGTCCGGGTGCTGGTCATATTTGGTCGAGATGTAGCGCTTGATTGCTTCGGCGATGGACACATTGTGCGTACGACGGAAGGGCAGGTGCAGGATGTTGCTCCTGGTCATGTCAGTACAACGGGCGGCACGAAGCGACTGGAGAACATGACATACGGAGCCATGGCGGAAGAGTCGGCCTACGAGGTCGTAGGTGCTTAGTGGTGCGCAAAAGACCAAAATGTCTTTGGCTGTTGATGCTGTTCACGTCATGCGGGAAACCTGTGGCTCAGCCCAACATGTGGCGCGTTTCAGGTCGCCCGCGGCGCGCGGGCTTCACCAGGTCGCTTGCAGTCTTCTGGCATGTGCAGTGTCAACAGTAACCATCAAGGTAGCAAGAGCATATCATCAATCCATCTGTTGTCATCTATCAGACGATAGCACAGCTACTGTACTTGGTAACCACGACACAAAGGCAGGTGCAATCATTTACACACGGGTCGGACGGGTCTGGAACAAATCAAGCTCTTGGCGCCTTCCTGTCCAAACATCCGAAACACAGCACAGCACGCCATCGCTCCTTCCCTACAATCTCACCTCTTGCTGACCTTCCTCTCTCTCGACTCGCTCCTTCCCTGTTCTACTCAGTCTTTTACACAAGCCATCTCACTCACAAGAACACAATGTCGGACCACACATACAACTTCAACATCACCATGACCTGCGGCGGCTGCTCCGGCGCGGTTGAGCGTGTCCTCAAGAAGCTTGACGGTTCGTGACCACCTCTTCGCGTACCCGCTAACATACTGATGCCCGTCTTAGGTGTCAAGTCGTTCGACGTCTCCCTCGACAGCCAAACCGCTTCTGTCGTC
This sequence comes from Aureobasidium sp. SLJ-2021a, assembly GCA_019677095.1. Classification (NCBI taxonomy): domain Eukaryota; kingdom Fungi; phylum Ascomycota; class Dothideomycetes; order Dothideales; family Saccotheciaceae; genus Aureobasidium; species Aureobasidium sp. SLJ-2021a. The sequence goes on from JAHRBU010000022.1 coordinate 27,173, forward strand.
ACCGAATCCTCTCTCGATTACAACACTGTGCTGGAAAAGATCAAGAAGACTGGCAAGAAGGTCAACTCGGGCGAGGCTGACGGCCAACCCCAGGCTGTCTAAGCAACACGATGCATTACAAACCATGGATTCGGATACCTCCTGCTAAGCCTACTTCGTAACGAGACATAAACCGTGGGCAGGTCCCACTTTTCCTCAGAATCGCGCCTCCACCTTGCGCTCCGTATCTGCCAGCGCCCAATCGCTTCTGTGCTGCTTGCTGCGAACTCGGTTCACCTGATCCTTGCTGAAGCCCTTGGCCTCGACCGCGGGGTTGTACCCGAGTCCGTTCTTCTGTCCGACAGTCTGCGAGTCCATCGACTCGCTTGCCTTGCCGTCCGCTCTCTTGTATACCGTAACCACCACAGCACCACCCAGGCCAAGGTTGTGTTGTAACGCCGCTGTCGTACCCTTGACCAATCGGTTGTTGGCCCAACCACGCAAATGCCAGACTAGCTCTGCGCATTGTGCAATGCCTGTCGCACCGAGTGGGTGACCCTTGGAGATGAGCCCTCCCGAAGGGTTGATGACCATTTTTCCGCCGTAGGTAATGTCTCCTTTGCGCACCATCTCATGTGCCTTGCCGTGCTCGCTCAGCCCGAGTGCATCGATCACGATCATCTCGTTGGCCGAGAAGCAGTCATGAAGTTCGCAGACCTTGACTTCCGAGATGGAAACGCCTGCTTCGGCCAGAGCGACCTTTGCCGCATTCTTCGTCATCTCATAACCCATCAAGTCGATGCTGCTGCGCGAGAACAGAGAGGTAGCATCAGTGGCAAGACACTGGCCCGCGATGAGGACCGCTTGCTCCCTGAGATGCGGTCTGGCGTTCAAGAAATCTTCAGATACCAAAACTGCGGCCGCACCGCCATCCGAGGTAGGGCAGCATTGCAGTTTCGTCAAAGGTTCGTGAATTGATGTCGAATCCATGACTTGCTGCAGCGTGTACTCGTCTTGGAACTGCGAGTAAGGGTTACGCTTCGAGTGCTCGTGGTTGACCCTCGCAATCTCAGCAAAGTCCTCCTTCTTTGCCCCGTACTTTTCCATATACTCTCTTCCAGCGTTGCCGAACATTTGAGCAGCCCCGGGAGCGTTGGTAATGCCCCTGGTTGCCTTCATCATGTCCACAGTTGTGCCGGTAGGGTTAGTTCGGTCCTGGAAGAAACTCTGCAGGGAGCCTGGGAACATCTTCTCGAACCCGACCACCAGGACACAATCAGCAGCTCCATTGGCGACCATAGTACGGCCAAGGTTGAGACCTGTGGAACCAGTGCTGCAGTTGTTGTTGACGTTGTAGATGGGAATCTGGGTCATGCCGAATTGATAGAAGACGCGTTGGCCACAAGTGCTGTCACCGTAACAGTAGCAGGCTATGCCTTGCTCCACATCATCGTAATTGATCTGAGCATCTAGCATGGCCTTGATACCAGCTTCGAAGCCTAGTTCTGTGTAGTCGACTTTACCCCTGGGCTTGATGAATTTTGTCATGCCGACGCCGAGGACGTAGCATGGCGCTGCTGGTTTCTTGCCCATGATTGTGTCTGTCGTATGGTTTGTTGGATATGGCTCTCTGTAAGTTTTCTCTAGATTCGAGTAGTCTTGCTTGATCGTAACAGCGAGCTCGACCTTTGACCATCCAGGTAGCGTTTGCACGGGTGGGGCATCAACAGTGCGGAGAGAAAGCGGAGAGAGCACTCACATGCCGAGGTTCCTTTTATCCACTACCATGACATCCGCGGCATCTTTGTCTGGTGAGATGATCAGTGTATACCGGTGAACATGGCATGTAGAGCAGAAATGAACCTATGGTAGATGATGTTCTTGTAGTCGAGTTCCATCTGTATATCAATGTGGAGCCGATACGGTGGGAAGTGCGTTTAGACTGCACGTGGATTGCTTCGCGAACGCCGACAGATACCGACGTGGGTTGATCCTTGTAGAAAAGCAGACCCGAGTCTCGTTGCATCCTGCTGCGTAGATTGACTCCATTGCATCAAACGCCCAGGTTGTCCAAAGTATCAGTCCTACTTGTGTGAGCTACAGAAAGGGCAGCCCGGAAGTAGAACAGTGTGCTATCCCAGATCCCAGCTCGACACCTCAACTATAACCTCGTAGCCCATCATGTCAGGACAACTTCCCACCGACCACCACAAGCCGGAGATACCATCAATGACTCCACAGGAACTCAAGACCGAGACCATCCGCGTAGACCTCAAACGCCTGGCCACAGATATCAATTACGGAAAACAGCTGTCCCAAAGAAAAGGCTTCCGCATCTACGACGACTCCTTTTCCAAGCTCCTCGGCCCCAACCCCAGCATCACCCAAGTCCAAAGCCGAGACTATCAGTTCGCGCACGAGGCGGGCGTGTACATCAAATCCACCAATCGCGTCTACTTTACCGCAAACTTTCAGACTTGCGACCCTATTGCATTGTACTCTGTCGATGCCACTTCGCTCGAGGTAGCAGACGACGACTTTCCAGGCGTGGTGCAAGCAAACGGCGCTTGCAACTATAAAGACCAGATCCTCTACTGCTGTCAAGGCAACAAGACCCAACCCTCCGCCCTCGTCCTCGTCGACCCAACCTCCAAAACCTCTGAACCACTCATCAACAATTTCCAAGGCCGGCCCTTCAACAGCATCAACGATGTAATAATCCACCACGCCAACAACGAAATCTGGTTCACGGACCCTACCTACGGCTACGAACAAGCCTTCCGCCATTCCCCCGACCTGCCCTCCCAAATCTACCGCTTCAACCCAACTACAAACCAGACTTGGTGCGTGGCAGATGGCTTCTCACAGTGCAATGGCCTCTGCTTCTCCCCCGACTACACAAAACTCTACGTCACGGACACGGGCGCCTGTCAAGCGCACACCGGCCCCGGCGACGGCCACAACTTTTCCATGAACCCGCGCTTACCGGCCACAATCTACGTCTTCGATGTCGTGGACCAGGGCACCCAGCTGGCTAACCGCAAAACGTTTGCTTATTGTGATACGGGGGTCCCTGATGGGATCAAGTGCGATGAACAGGGGAATGTGTATTCGGGGTGTGGGGATGGGGTGCATGTGTGGAACCCCCAGGGGACGTTGATAGGCAAGATTGTGACGGGGGGTTGCGTGGCTAATTTTTGCTTTGCGAAGGAAGGGATGTGGATGTTTGGGGAGGAGGAGTTGTATCTGTGTAGGTTGGGGGCTAGAGGTGCTCTTGTTGGTATCGAGTGTGAGTAGGGTTGAGGTGGAAGGGAGTTGTCAGAGGTGGATGAGTGGTGTTTATCCTGTAATCTATTTGATACTCGGATATGGAAGTTGTCGCAATGGTTCCTTTTCTTGTTCTAGACGATCTTGCCTCTTGAGTACTCGGGTGAGAAGCCTTTGTCGTAGAGACGGCACGTCGTGTCCTCAGCAACACCATATCATCCTGTCATGTGATTGAATGATGGCAATTCGGGAAGCAGCAATGAGCACCCCGATCGCTGCCTTCCATGTATCACCCAGATTACGTGCTTGCCTTTTGCCTCACACCCCTCTGTTACATTGGAGGGTTCCCGTCGATCAATCGCTCCCTCTCATCTTATCATGCACCGTGCCTTTCGTCATTGTCAGACGTACCATGTTTCACGAGCAGAACATCAGGCAGTCGAGAAGGCACGGCCAGTATATCAACAGACAGCCCATCGTAGAAATGTCAAAGTTCAAAGGAGTAGATCGTTTGTATTTTTGATACAACATTAAAACCTCCCTCATCTATGAAGCTGAATGGAGTATAGTGCGTCGCTATGATACAACCAGGTGAACCACCCAAAGGGCCCACCATCTAGATAGAAACATCCTCTAGAAAGAGAAAACAAAAAACAAATAAACTTTTTGATAGCAGCATCGGAGACATCGTGTCGTTGGTATAATGGAAAGAAGAATGGAGAACCCCAGCACAACGCCCGCTTTTTTGAGTAGAAACAGGATACGGTCTATCCCGTGGGGAAGAAGAAAGAAACGCCATGAAACACCAATCGCTGGAACGCAAGACGGGATGTAAGGCCGTCGAAGAATAACGGCAGAGGCAGTGGAGAGAGGAAAAAGAATAAGAGTCGGGAGGACAAAAAGCGCTCATGCAACAGCAAGAGCAAGGCGCTGGCGTTCTCTCTCCATGGCAAAAACCTTTCTGCTCATCTCGAGCACGGCCTCGAAGCCCTCGCGACCCTTGATGGCGTTTTGCTTGAAGCGCTCGACGGTAAAGTCTTCGATGCTGTTCTTGATCTTTTGCCAACCGCCGCAGAAGGCAGTGATTTGAGCGGACTGCTGGAAGATGGTGCGAGAGGTGGGGCCGGCGGGCGAGGGACGGTAGACGACGGTTTCGCGGACGGAGAGGAGATCGTTAAAGGTCATGTTCATGCTGCACATGGTGACCTTCTTGGCGGCAGGGTCGACGTACGAGGTCTCGTAGACTTGCGAGACCTCCTGGCCGCCGAGGAAAGAGCTGAGCCACTTCGGTGCGGATTGTTGGCAGGTGATGAGGCGTTCGGTGCGGAGCTGGCATGCAAGTCAGCGACTGGCGGTGCAGGTGCAAGCAATGCAGCAAAGAGACTTACAATGCCGGTGGCCGGGTCAACGTGACGCGAAATGGTGTCGACGGCGATAACGTGGGTGCTCTTGTCGTTCCACGGGCAGTACTTGCGCCAGTTTGCAGTCGACACCTCCTCCCACGAGTAGTCAAACTCATGCTGCGACTCGAAAAACTTCATTGCTGCGAAAACCGACTGGACGAGCGAGCGAGTCGAGAGAGTGCTAGATATACGGAACCCGGACTGGTAGCCGACGGACGGGAGGGAACGTTGGGGCCTTTTGTTGGTCCTTGGTTTCTTGCGATTCGCGGCGCTGAAGAGCTGGAGAGCGTCGACGGAGAAATAGCAGATGGATGTCGCGTGAGCAGAAATGAAAGTCGTTTGGCCGTGTCGTGTGCTTTGTTACTGAAGCAAGAGTCGAGCAAGGAGAAGGATGGGAAAAAGAGCGTTCGGTCTTCGTTGACGCGGCTTGTGCTTGTGGCCAAAAATCTTCCTGAATCAACCCGCGCCTCGCTGTCCGCCGATCTCGACAAGCCTGGACACGCCCATTGGCCCTCGTTTCCATCAACCCACTCGTCCAACTTGATATATTTTCGTCATCTGTATTCATTTTCGTGCAAATCACACGCAGACCAGTCAGACAATACCAGATACGACACCGTTCCGACTCTGACAGAGACAGTTGTTGCCTTCAACAGTCAGCTCCCTTGTTGCGGCCGTCGACTCAGTTTTGCATGTGAAAGTGGCCCTTGCGGAGCTTCCGATTTTTCCTCGTCCATCTTGAAACTCTAAACTTTAACTGAAAGATCTGAAACTTTGCTCGATCTGATTGCTGACCATGCAAAGGACGAGTGGATCTATACCACAGTCCATCAAGGTGTTCTAGACATGCCGTCTCTTTCGCCTTAGGCCTCCTCTACCCCAGGACTCATGCTATCTCTTGCCCTGAGCTTCGTAGGCTTGCAGTTCGCCGGCCTTCTCTTGTTCAGCTTGCTGTTTTTTCGCTGCCACTTGTTCCAGTCGTCGCGTCCTTGCATTCCTCCATCCTTGTCCATACTTTTCGAGTACCCAGAGGATAGGGGAGAAGAGCAACACTACACCTGCTATAAACGTAAAACACCACCCTCTGCCCATGCTCTCAATCATGATGATTATGATGGCCGTACCGCCCGCTCCCATGAAGCAGCGCACCAGGTTGTTCGCTGCCGTAGCTGTCGAGGGACTGAGCGGATACAGATCAATCAACATGACACTGTTGCAGTTGAACGCTCCAGTCAAGCAGAGTCCGATGAAGAATAGCAAAACCAACGGTGCTGCTAGGTGAGTCTCCATGTGCATTACCCAGCCATAGCAAAGCAAGGCTGCATCTCCCACCACAACCAGTGGCCATGTCATCTGGATGCGAGCTTTTTCGAGAGGGAAATCTTTGAGATCCGTGGCCCGCTTTTTATCGACGGGGAATCCGTGCTTGATAGCTAGACGGCGAAAGTTCCAATCTAGAGCCCTTCCGCCTAGTATTGGCGCAATCAGACAGCCAACTCCGAATGGGATGAAACAAAGGCCTATCTGAAGATCATTATAGTTGTAGATCATTCCGAACAGATATGGCATGCTGGCCGTCACACCGTAAAAAGCTGTATATACCAGCGAGTTGTAGAGCAACAGAAGCCCGGTATCTTTCTCGAAGACTATCTTGAGTGTCTTCAGTGGATTCGGTAACCGTAGCTTTCGAGCCTTTATCAACCGAGCTTCTTCGAGACGAATGCTTTCGCGAGTTACAGTGCGATTCAAGGCAGGTGCTTTGGCAGCCTTTCTCTCGTGAAGATAATTGATCAGCGATCTGTTCCAGCTCTGAGGCTTGATGGCTCCGTTGCCTACTACGTTGCGACCAGTTTCGGGGAACGCGACGAGGAATGGCACCAGGTAGCAGGCACTGAGAATGACCAGGAACCAGAAGATAGATCGCCACCCCAGGAACTGCGCCAAAATGCCTCCAAGCACTGGTCCCAGCGCTGGAGCGACCATTGGGCCGGAAGTGACATATCCCATGAACGTGCCTCTTTCGGCACTCGTTGCAATGTCAGCGACGACACCACTGCCCAGTGCAATCGTTGCAGCACACCCAGCACTCTGCAGGCATCTCAAAATGAGCAAAGAGACATAGTTTTGACATAGTGCAATGCCTATGCAAGCACCAATGTATATGATGAAGCATACAAAGTATGCTGGCCGCCTACCAGCCATGTCAGCTAGGTCGCCCATAATAGCTGGTGCTATCCCTTGAGCGATCATATATGTCGTCAAGGTCAGGTTGATTAGTGTCGCAGAGACATGAAATTCCTCGGTCAGTGAATTGAGAGCCGGGAAATAGATGTTTGCAGACACAGCGGAAAAGAACCCTGCGCAGGCTGCTAACAGAACGATAAATCTCTTTTGGCTAGCCGTGAACACGGTATATGGAGGTTCCGCGATACTGGACTCGATGTCTTGCAAATCGTTGTCCTCTACAGATGTTACGACTTCATCCTCATCACGAGACGTTGAAGTCGAGACATTATGGATGGACTCTATTGCTTCCTCAGAGTGGTTTTGTTTTTGTTTTTGTTTTTCGGTGTGTCGGTAAGGTGTGTTTTGGCCGGTTTTTGGATCAGTAGGGGTTGTGCTTTCCTCTCCTTGGGTTTGCTCATTGTGACGGCTTTCTCGAGATGATAGGGGACGAGACATGCAGAAATTGATATGGATGTTGAAAAAGAAGGTATGAAAGAATATCGATCAACTAAGTCAACCTACTGATTACGTGCCTACAACGCCTATCACCGCTTCCAGAGCGATGTCTCATTGCCGGCTTCCGTCCACGTACACTGCGTAGAAATATACAGAGGCGACTTGTGATGATGAGGCGCATCGGTGAATCTGCCATTCTCCGATATCGCCTTCCGGGATGTTGGAATCTTGCCGGAGAGTGTGGGACACGCAAGACGCAGAAGAAGAAGAAGATGATGATGATGATGACTGTGATGCTGATGCTGACATGATGGCTACGAATGCCAACGAAGAAGCTGGAGCCAAGACAAACGTCAGTTTGGGAACAAGCTACGTAGGCGAGAGTTCACATGCGACAAACTTCCATGACTTGGTCAATAACCGTACCAACGAGACCTAGGACACCATGGCCGATATCACGGCGGTGTTCAACACGGCACTGGAAGCCCATGATGCGCCCCCCGTCACATCACATCGCTACTCGATTGATCGACTGGACGAGTTTCTGAAAGAAGCATACAGCATCGTACGTCAAGATGTTTTGGACGAGGCATACGCATTATCTGACTTGGTTGCAGAATGCTCGCATAGCAGACCTCACTACATACCTTCGCGCCATCAGACCTTCCTACCTATCCACTGCCCCCGCACCTCGACGACCACAACGGCAGAACTCTACGGACCACAAACCAACACAGGAGGCAACACAACGACACTTGTCGGATACTGAGAGAGCTTCGATCGATGCTGAAGCCAAGACGGTGTTGCGACAGCTGCATGCCGCCGTTGAACGTATAAGTCAGACCGAGCAAATCAGACAGGACACCGCGTCCCATATTGCCCTACGCAAACGCAACCAAGGTGGTCTAGGTGCGATTGGGAGATGGGCAGCTGGGGGAGCCGTCACTGCCAAGAGCGCCGAAGAAGAGGTTGAAGAGGCCAGGCAAAAGATGGTCAGCGCACATCGAGAGAGTGTTGTGTGGTTCCTGCAAGCCAAGCTCAGAGAAGCTGGTACCCTCCAGAGCACGATGATGGAGATCAGGATACAGCGTGAGGTCGAAAAGAGCAAGAGTGTGCTATACAAAGCAAAGAGCAGCAGCGTCTCCCACCCCCAAGACTTCGATACTGCGTTGGACTCTGAGAAGTCAGCCGCGCAAGGACAGGAGAGGGTTGAAGCTCAGTTGAGTGATGAACAGATGCAATTGTTTGCACAGGAGAACCAAGACATGATGAAGCACTACCAGGACACGTTGGATCAGGTCCGGTGAGTAAACCATGACTTTCGATTCCCTGAACCATCAGCTAATCTGAAGTACAGCACGGCGGAACGGTCTCTTATCGAGATCTCAGAACTACAGTCAACGCTTGTCACCAACTTGACGGAACAAAACGAGCACATCGAGCAACTGGTGCAGGATTCCTTCTTCACGACGGAAAACGTGGGAAGGGGAAACAAGGAACTCAAGCGGGCAAGCGAGCGGCCCAGCGGTGCAAGGATCCTCTTCCACAGCACATGCGCATTCTGTGCCTTCCTCGTCGTGTGGGATCTGATATTCTAGGACCCAGACCACATTCACATGCAATCACTCGAGGATGTAATCTGAAATCAACAACAGTCAAGTCATTCGCTGGACGATCGGCGTTTGTTCAAGAAAGCGGGTTAAGACCGGGAGGGCATGATCAAGCGAACCGCTCAAGCCTCGGAAGGCCGTGTGGTGAGCACGAGGACGTGGGGATCCCGAGGTTGTCGATAGGGTACAAGCACATACTGGCGTGATGTAGACGATATTGATAGCTCTTCTTCTGTCCATGTGCTCTCCCTCTGTCCGTGTGCTCTTCCTCTCGTTTTGTTATATTGTCGACATCCAGCAATCAGTCCACCCAGCACTCAGCCGATTTTCGTCCCTATTTTCAGGCTGAGTTCGCGTAGACTTGCGCCAAGCCTCGAATCCTGCCCGCCTTTCCCTCCGCGTTACTTGATCGAAACCCCGCCGGTGGTGTGTTAAGGAGACAAAAATGGTTTCGTCTTCGACATCCTCAGACCCTCAATCTCGCCTCCAACAGATTACATCTCACATCTCTACCACCAACACAATGAAGGCCTCATCTTTCGGAGCAGATATCGTGCCTCAGGCACCTGAAGATCCCTTATTTGGATTGATGGCCGCCTTCCGCCGCGACACCGATTCAAGCAAGGTCGATCTTGGTATTGGCGCCTACAGAGACAACAACGCAAAGCCCTGGGTGCTGCCCGTCGTGAAGAAGGTGCGCATACACGTCATTTCCATGTGTTCCGCTTTGGATGTGCACAGGAAATATGTGCTTGTGATTACGAGGGGCTAATCGAGTTCGCTATTCAGGCCGATGACCTCCTTCGTCAAGACCCCAACCTCAACCACGAGTACCTACCCATCGCCGGTCTCGCCGACTTCACTACCGCTTCGCAGAAGCTGATCTTCGGTGCCGATTCGCCTGCCCTCAAGGAGAAGCGCGCGGTCGCCCTGCAAACCATTTCAGGAACTGGAGCTGTACACTTGGGTGCCGCTTTCCTCGCCAAGTTCTACAACCCTTCGAACCCCGAGGCCAAGACCATCTACGTTTCCAACCCTACGTGGGCCAACCACAACCAGATCTTCTCCAATGTCAAGCTTGCCATCAAGAACTACCCATACTTCTCTGCTGAGACCAAGGGCCTTGATTTCAAGGGCATGGTTCAGACAATAGAGCAGGCTCCGGAAGGCAGTGTTATCCTGCTGCACGCTTGCGCACACAACCCCACAGGTGTCGACCCTACTCAGGATCAGTGGAAGGAGATTGCCTCGCTCATGAAGAGCAAGTCCCAATTCCCCTTCTTCGACTGCGCATACCAAGGATTCGCATCTGGCGACCTGAACAAGGATGCCTGGGCCATCCGTTACTTCGTTGAGCAAGGCTTCGAGATGTTCGTCGCTCAGAGTTACGCCAAGAACTTTGGTCTATATGGCGAGCGTGCTGGCTGCTTCCACTTTGTCACTGGTCCTGCTTCTGGAGCTTCTGAAGCTGCCGACACGGCAACTCGCGTCGGCAGCCAGCTGGCTATTCTGCAGCGTTCCGAGATCAGCAACCCTCCCGCATACGGTGCCCGCATTGCATCAGTTATTCTCAACGATGAGAAGCTGTTCGCCGAGTGGGAGGAGAACCTTCGTGAGATGAGCGGTCGTATCATCTCGATGCGCAAGGCTCTCAAGAGCAAGCTCGACGAGTTGCAGACTCCTGGCAACTGGGATCACATCATCAACCAGATCGGCATGTTCAGTTTCACTGGCTTGAACGAGGAGCAGGTCTTGAGAATCAGATCGGATGCCCACGTCTACATGACCAAGAATGGCAGAATCAGTAAGTGCTATCATGGTTCTCGGTCACAAGCAAGGTACTAATTGTGTGTAGGCATGGCTGGTCTCAACACCAACAACGTCGAGTACTTTGCCAAGGCTGTCGACAAGGTCGTTCGCGAGACTTCATAAACTCATCTCACCAAACAACGGACGGGGACAGAAGGCTGTCTCTGTCATGTAATCATGAAAGAAAACAGCATGGGTGGAGTAAATGCATTCAATTGGGTATTCGGTGGGATATCACGCTGCAGGACGATTCCTTCGGGAAAGGAATCAAAATTTCGTTTCGCGGGTCGAATGTCTCGTCCGTTGATGTTAGGGCGTATTGTGTCCAGTCTTTATGAGTGTCATGTCTGTGTTTGATCTGTCTTTCTTCAGAATGCACGGCTGGGGTCCCCCTTGGTCGGCAGTTATTTGCGAGAGGACCGGGCCGAGAGCAGCCGCCGATGTCGACTCTCTCCATGTCCGATTTGCCGCGCATTGGAGTTTAGGCATTTTCTTTTCTACATTGACGACGCGTCCAGTCTCACGGCAGACCAAGATATTCACATAAAGGCGGTCCAGCGGATCATATCACGCTCATTTCACAACCGCCAATCACGATCGGGAGCCCCGACATCGTCCACATCCCCGCATTAACCTCGCCCGGCGGACCCCGCCATGGCTCCTCAATCCCGCCTGAGTCTCATCTCTAGACATCTTGACCAGAGGCCTCAAGTCGAGTTGAACACACCCTACGCCCACGAGCGCCAGTCCAGTCCTCCAGACGACATCCCATACAACCCTCTGCCTGCTGTCCAAGAAGAGAAGAAGCCCAACATGTCGAGCCAACCACCCCACCCCGCCCTGCTCATCCCAGGTCCCATCGAGTTCGATGACCAGGTGCTGCAGTCCATGAGCCACTTCAGGTACAACAAGCGCATTCCCTTCGCGTCGGGCATTGACTGACAGTCGCAGCGAATCCCATGTCGGCGCACCCTTTGTCAAGACATTCGGCGAGACCTTGACCATGCTGCGCAAGCTCTTCCAGACCGAGGATCCCGCATCCCAGCCCTTTGTCATTTCCGGTTCCGGTACTCTTGGATGGGACCAAGTTGCTGCCAACCTTGCCGAGCCTGGTGATGATGTCCTGGTCCTGCACACTGGTTACTTTGCCGACAGCTTTACCGATTGTTTCGAGACGTACGGTGTCAAGGCCACACAGCTCAAGGCTCCCATTGGCGACCGTCCTCAGCTGGACGAGGTTGAGAAGGCCCTCAAGGAAAAGAAATACAAGCTCATCACCGTCACTCACGTCGACACGTCGACCGGTGTTCTCAGCGAGATCGAGGCCCTCAGCAAGCTCGTCCACAAGGTCAGCCCCGACACGCTGGTCGTCGTCGATGGTGTCTGCAGTGTCGGCTGTGAGGAGATCCAGTTCGATAACTGGGGGATTGACTGTGTCATTACTGCCTCTCAGAAGGCCATTGGCTGCCCAGCTGGTCTGAGCATCGTCATGGCTTCTGGCCGTGCCATCAAGTCTTTCCAGAGCCGCAAAGTTCCTCCTACCTCGTACTTTGGCTCGTGGAAGAACTGGATGCCCAGTGCGTAACATTCTCCACTCTTTTTTTGACGTTAATACTGACTCGTCATAGTCATGCAAAACTACGAAGCTGGCAAGCCCTCGTACTTTGCTACCCCCTCGCCTCAGCTCGTCCACGCTCTGCACACCACACTCACTCAAATCACATCAGTCCCGTTGGCCGACCGCTTCGCTGCTCACCGCAAGGCGTCGCAAAAGATCAAGAAGGCCGTCGCTGACCTCGGCCTCAAGCAGCTGGCCGAGAAGCCCGAGAACCAAGCCAATGGCATGACTGCCATCTACCTCCCCAAGGGCATGACTCCTCCGGACGTTCTGCCCAAGCTCATGCAGCGTGGTGTTGTCTTTGCCGGCGGTCTGCACAAGCAGATTGCTACCCAGTACATCCGCTTCGGCCACATGGGTGTCAGCGTTACTGACCCCAACCGTGATGACATTGATCGTGCTATCGTTGCGCTGAAGGAGGGCATTACAGAGGCACAACAGGCCAAGGACCAGGCCTCTAAATAGACAAAAGTATAATGATTGTATCTTGTGTGTTCTACAACATTGAGCATATTCCTGTCCAAAAAGAAATACGATCAGTGAGAGTCATGGTGCCAGAAGTGCTGAAGTTTGTTGTCAACAGATGACTGACTTCGCGTAGTCAACAATCCGGCTCCAAGCGTAGATTCCTAACACTAAATAGAAGTAACATCGACCAAATATTATCGTTTAAAAACCTCCCTTATTAATTACATAACTTATACCTAGAAATCTAAGCATCTCTTAAACACGTATAGAAAAGATATATATAATTAGTATAGTAGAGATAAGACTCTTTACTAGTATTATTAAGTTATACTATTTTATAAGAAGAATTATAATTAACTAAGTAAAACTAGCTATCTCTTAGTATCCTATATCTATAGGTTTTATAGCTAGAATACTACTAAAAAAAATAAGGCTTTTAATCTATTATTTTAGGTATAGAAAAACTAGGGAATAAATGTTTATAGGTATTTCTTAAAAGTATTCTAACTAATAAAGGAGTTTAAGTATCTTATATTTTTATTAGTTAGTTTAATCCTAAGAGAGTATTCTTAGTATAAGTTAGATATTTTAACTAGTACTTTTATTTACTAAGTTATTTACTTATTAAAGGGATAAACTATACTTAGGTAAACTATAACTAATAGTACTAATTAATGTAGATGTTGCATAAGTTATGTAGGGAGCCCTAGAGATAGTGTTCCTTGGCGTTGCGGCGCCAAGCGTAGGAACAAGTCTTTTGAGCCTCCTCCCGCGGAGTGCCGTCCATCATTTTATTCCCGATCGACGTCTAGCTAACGTCCGCTGCTCCTCGCTCCGCCTACGCAGAACTCAATCCTCGTTTCTTGTTGCCTCCGCATTCGCTTTTCGAAATATGCTCTCGTGGCGGCCGGACGGCGGATCGACATCGTTTGCCCTAGGAGATGCGTCATTGGAAGTTGGTTTCAATTGATTATCTGCTTCACCGGTACACTCGGGCAGTCGGGAGGCTCTCTACTGGGACCTGCGTTTGTGATGAGGCCCTTACAGCATCCATGCGCCGACAAGTTCACAACCGCATGTGTGACATGTGGGTTCATTGCTTGCCCTACAGCAGCATACAATGTAGACGGCTATCCGTAGCGAGGTCTCGTCGGCTTGCCCCGTTGATCCGGATGCTAATGCAGAGTGTAGCTTTGTCTGGTATGACGCTGCACAGTCGACACCAGCCAGTATCACGCATATGGTTATCAGCCCATGTAGTGGCGTCCGGATATAACTGCCTCATCTTTCTCGAAGCCATGACTTCATACCTATTTTGTTACCACCTATGTTCCTGAGTCTGGAGGACGCCTAGCCTTCTCGAAGACTACTTGCTGCATGTAAAGCACCATCATGCTCGCAGCAGTCTCATACCACCAATTACTGATAGTTTGTCGTATCGACGTGTGCGGCTCTGCAATTAGTGCTACCCATGTGCCTGGCCAATTGCTGCAAATGGTTCATATTGCTCCTCCCCACTTATCCTGCGGGTATGCCCCGGATTCACATTGAGTTTGGCGAGTGGACCTTCCAACGACACTCCGCGGATCTCAGCTTTACTGTAGTCACCTACGCTTGGCACATCGCTGAAAATCGACATTCGCCCTCCTGCGCACACGCACATGGACATGGAATTGCTTGCAAAAGTGTGCGAGATGACTGGTTCCGCGGAGCCATCTCAAGACACGGCCACAATACCGCGATAACGATCTGTCATTATGGGCCGAGCAGTAGTTCTTCCATCAAGCACATCTGGAGAAGCCAACCTAAAGCCCACCGCAGCTCAATTGAGTGCTTGGTATGACGATTGCCCCGAGTCTGTACTCTTACAATAGCGGAGACCCAATTTCCTAGCATGCACCTTGGGCATGAGCATCACCCGATGAAGATGGGTTCGTCCTTTTGCCTCGTCCCAGCAGCGGCCGATGTTGGCATGGTCTCTTGCCTCATGTACCGTCAAGCCACGCTGTTGTCGTAACAAAGAGCATGAGTAGGCCTTGGCTCAATAACTGAAGCTTCGAGCATCATGACATATGCCTGAGTTTGCATGGGCTTCAGCAGGGCTCTGTTCTAGATGTAGGTTCGCTTCACTAGGTATTACCGTTGATATGCGCTTAGCCGCGGGTCCATGCGATACAAATGTTCGATGACATTGCATCATTGTCGCTTGATGTGAGAGACAGGGGATCAACTCCTTCGATTATCTCCTTGGCAGACGATTTTATGCTTCTCGAAGTCCGCGGTATGATGGCGATCGTCGTCAGGTGCAGTACCCGAAAGACAGTAAACCCGTGATGGAGGAATCAACTATTGGAGATCGCGATCTGCGAAGCAGAGGACTCTCTGATATATAAGAGCCATGCTATCTGCTCTCTGTCCAAATCTCATCAACAAACCAATTCACTACTCAGCCCTCACACATTAAGACACTTTCGCTCTTACACTCTATTCCCCACCCCAAAACACAACACACAACCCAAACATGCGTTTCCAAAGCTTCTTCGTCGTCGCAGCTATTGCTGCCCGCGCCTACGCCCAGGACACCGACAATGACGGCAACGACGACTGCGACGACGGTGTCGAGTGTGTCAACGGCACCCCCGTCGGCGGTGATGACTTGGTAATCAACACCAACACCGTCACCAACACCGTCGTCCCCACCACCAACCCTCGCATCTCGGTCATCTCCAGCACTGACACCGACATCCTTGTCTCGACCACCAGAGACGTCGTCTTGGAGACCACCTCGCTCCCTCACTCTCTCGACACCCGCACATCTACCTACCTCAACACTATTGTGCAGACTCTTGACTCGGCTTACACCACCAACACCCTCAACACCAACACTGTCGTTGCCACCACCAGAGTCCCAGCTGATGGTGATGATGACAACGATGCCGCTGTCACCACCACTGCCTCGACCAACACCATCACCACCTCTGAGGGCGCTGCTGCTGCCTTCCAGACCGCAGGAAACTTTGCTCCTTTCGGTGTTGCCGTGGCCGCTCTTGGTTTCGCTGCTGCCATGTAAGCAACGACTTATGGACGAAAGGATTCACGACAATCATAAATGGTATCGAGGAAATGCAGCGCGGACCTAGAGATTTCAGGACCAGGTGCCAGCTGTCAAAGATGGATAGAATAGCTATCTGGGGCCGGTTATGAATACAGGATATATATGTAACTAATAAGTATATAGCAAATTGTGGATTTTCATGAATTTTCCTGCACTAGATGATTTGATTCCGACTGCTTTTTGTATCTTGTGTTTTGATCAAATGAATACTGTGGTGCAAGTGGTCAAAACGAGTTCAATACCTCGTTCATGGTTGAAGAAGCTCATTCAAGAATGATCTGATGTTGATGCTAAAGGCGTTGCTCGCTTGACGTCGGCGACAGAGCGGAAAACCACAGCCGAATGGAAGCGGGTTTTGCCGCCGTCACCAATGCGAATGATGCGATTGGCCGAGGCAGGCGGTGGCATCCGATGAGGGTTGGAAGGATGACACGAGGGGTTTCTGTGCCTTGGGATGACAAAGTAATTATTACCATTTGAATCCGACATCTTTCGCCCTCGTTCCCTCGAAACAGTGATACGCATTCTCGTTCCTGCGCAACAGCCACCGCCAATTGACCCAATCCAAGCCTGTGACAAAGGCCTCATCTCGAAAGCAGTAGTGACGTCTGCCGAACCAAGTCCGCCGCCGCAAAACATCTCTCTCCCCTGCAAGCAATTCGCCTGCACCAAAACACAAGACATAGCACGACATGTCCTTCTCATCTCTCGTATCCGACCTGACATACCGCGACCGCAATGGCGGCGGCGACGACAAGCGTTCTACCATGTCGCGACAGGTGTCGACCATGTCTCGTGCTAGATCTTACGCCAGCACGGCAGCCACCAGTGTCAGCATTACCGGAGACATCTCAAGTCAGCTTCACGGCGGGTACAGCCACCCGCTCGCGCGCGCATGGCAGGCTGAGCGCCAGTTGACCAAGTCGATGCTCATCTACCCCCTGTTCATCACAGACAACCCGGACGAGGAGACTCTGATCCCCTCGCTGCCTGGACAGTATCGCCGCGGTCTCAACAGGCTCGTGCCCTTCCTCCGCCCCTTGATCGCAAAGGGCCTCAAGTCGGTCATCCTGTTCGGTGTGCCGCTCCACCCCGACGCAAAGGACTCCCTGGGCACTTCGGCCGACGACCCCACCGGCCCCGTCATCGCCTCGATCCGCCTGCTGCGCAAGGCCTTCCCTTCTCTCTTCATCACTGCAGACGTTTGCTTGTGCGAGTACACCAGCCACGGCCACTGCGGCATCCTGCGCGAGGACGGCAGTCTGAACAACGCCCTTTCCGTCGACCGCATCTCGGACGTCGCCATGGCATACGCCGAGGCCGGTGCCCACTGCGTTGCTCCCTCGGACATGAACGATGGCCGCATCCGCGCCATCAAGCTCAAGCTCATCGAGGCCGGCATCGCCCACAAGGTCGTCCTCATGTCCTACTCGGCCAAGTTCAGTGGCTGTCTGTACGGTCCCTTCCGTGATGCTGCTGGCAGCACTCCCTCGTTCGGTGACAGAAGGTAACTCGCTCAACCCTCACATCCGTGCATCTCAACATGCTAACCTTCATCTCTTAGATGCTACCAACTCCCCCCCGGCGGCCGCGGCCTCGCCCGCAGAGCAATCGTGCGCGACATCAACGAAGGCGCCGACATCATCATGGTCAAGCCCGCCTCCCAATACCTCGACATCATCAGCGACGCAAAAGACATTGGCAAAGACCTGCCCGTCGCCGCGTACCAGGTCAGCGGCGAGTACGCCATGATCTGCGCCGCCGCCAAGGCCGGCGTGTTCGATCTGAAAACCATGGCTTTCGAGGCCACAGAGGGCATCCTTCGTGCTGGCGCGAGCATCGTCGTCTCGTACTTTACCCCTGACTTTTTGGACTGGCTGGAGAATTAGAAAGATTGAGAAGGAGCAGAATAGCTGGTTTATTCTGTTTTTGCACGAAATTTGCAGTTTTGTCAATCTCCCCTTTTTTGCTTGCATACCCTTGTTCTATGAGTATGGGTGGGAGTTTTGTATTCCTTTCGAGGGCGGCGTTTTTTTGCTCCGAGGCTTTGCTGTTTTTTTTTTGTTTTTTTTGAGCGATGTTCTTCTTTTTCCCCCCTTTTTTTTTCTTGTAATGATACCAAGAAAAAAAAGAACCCACCATCTCAACTCCGTCGCTTAGAAGTTGCATCTGCTTCGCTACACGTATTTTTGGTGTACGAGTGCCTAGGTACTCGATTCCGCTGCTTTTTTTTTTCGTGATTTGCGCCGTAGAACAGGGTGGGCCCCTCGACAGACAATCTCAAGCACCAAAGCAGACCATGAGCATATAAGCTCGGCCGTGGGACGATGGTTCCTTTGGACAATGTACTGTATCGTATACAAGGGGAATCCAAAACTCTAGGGCTCTAGAGAAAGAGGGCTGGGTAGGGTGGGTATGAAGAGGGATTTGCTTGTATCGTAGTGTAAGGTTGAAGTTGTGTGTATAAACTGTTCCATTCTATCCTCACAACCCAGTCATTGTCGTTGTCACGTAACCAGGACCGCATATCCACCGCGCGTTACAAGCCAAACACACCATCACGATACCATCTATACAAGCCTTTGCGACATCCAAAGAGCTCCCTACAACATAAAACAGCCCAACAACATCTCCAAGGGGAAAACGGAAATATCTGAGTACATATCTGAAATTGATAAAAGAATCGTATTTTTTTGTTAAAAACGCTGGTGAGGATAATGTTTTCTGGTCTTCACACTCTCTCTACTACCGCTACTAATCGCACACACACCCTTCTCTCCTCATCACATTCATACCTGCCTTGTTCGCTACATACACCTAGCTGTTGCCACTGACGGCCAACTTCATCAAGTGGTCCATAAAGGTCTGTAGCGAGACATCGTCGGTGAAGATGGTTTGAGCCGTCTGGCTGACACCGCCGTATGCGCCAGTCGTATGCGTTGTCGAGGGGTTGAGCTTGGAGAGAAGGAAACGTGCTTGAGAGCCGCCGGCGTCGCAGACAATGAAGCGGGGCAGAGGGAAACGGTCCTGGATGAGTTCCTGCAGTGTTTGTTAGCATGTGCTGAGGTTTTTGGATGGCCATGTTTGATCAAAAACTTACCTTGGCGTCCTCCTTGGGCGCCTCGAGCATCTCTCTGAAGTTCTCGTAGCCTTCTTGGTCTTGGTAACCGGCCTTGCGCCATTGTGCCATGGTCTCGCCGTGGAAGATGAGAATGTGGAAGAAGGTGTCGAGAAGAAGAATGGTCTGGTCCTGAATGCTGGTGGAGTCGAGCAAGACGGGTTGACTGCCCTCGTGCTCGAAGCTGTAGCTGTCAAGAGTGGGCTGGATCATGACCAAACTGTTCGACACATCCTCGTGGTTGAGAACGTGTCTGTAGAATGCGGTCTCATCTGGTGAGTTGTTGAAGACCTGCAAGAATTGCGAACGACGCAAGTGGAACATGAACTGCGGGTAGAGGGTAAAGTTCTTTTCCAGGCGGAAAGATGACGGGTCGTCCTTGCGGTACTCGGCGAAGCGAGAACACAACCTGATAAGCATGCGATCAACCCAGCGGAGCACATCCGGACCGTCATCGACCTCAGCCTTGAAGACTGCGATACGAGACATGAGGACTGCGGCGGCTTCCTGATCGAACGATTGGGCAATGGCCGGGTCGCCTGAAGGACCGCTCATGTTGCGACCGACGGTAGTGACACGAAGATGGAACTGGCCAGAAGAGTGCTGGTAGTATGTGAGGAATTGCATAAGACCCTTCTGAGGGCCTTGCTGCACGTTTGAAGGACCACCTTGACCGGCAATCTCAAAGTAGATACCATAACTCGAGCTGGGGTTGATGCCGCACATCTTCCACGAGCAAGTGTTGCCGATACCGCACTCGGTTTCACCAACATTGGCCGACTTTTTGTTCATGGATACGGCATGTCCTATCAAACCAGTGACCTTGAGCTCCTTTGTGGTCAAGACCTCGAGGGAAGCGTTGAAGCCCATCAAAAGGTTGTCGTTGGCGTCCTTGTCGAAGATGCGAGCGAACGACTGCTTGTACATGGACGAAGTGAAGCTGTCGGTCAAGATCATGTGGCCACCGGTCGAGTTTGCCAGACTTCTCATTTCCAGGAGACCGACCTGATCCAGACATCCAGCAAAGATGTCGATAATGTGGCCGTTGTGAGCGGTTCTCTTGGCCAGAGTTTCGTAGAACTTGATGGCCTTCTTATAGTACTTGATGTTGTCCTTGTCAATGTCGTGGTGGGAACGGATGGGCTCCTTGAGCTCGGGACCGACAACCATGCCAGGACCCTCGGTAGCAGCACCTCCGGTGAAGAGCATGATGCGACCGCCAGCGTTCTGGAAGGAAGTCTCGAGAAGGCCAGTTGCGACGCTCAAGGCGACACCGGTACATCTCAGAGGACGCTTGTCGTTGGCGACGGGCCAGGGGTCCTTTTGCAGAGACTCGAGGGCGTTTGTGAGCTGGAATTCGCACTGTTGAACGGGCAACAAGAATCTGGCGGCAGCGCCCATGGGAGCGGTGGGAGCGGGACGGCCGGGCTGAGGCTGCATGGCGGGCATGCCAGGTCTTGCGCCACCACCAGTCATCAGACCGAGCATCTCCTGGACCTGCTTGCCAGTGTAGTCCTTTGAACCGCGGAAGACGTACGACTTTGCGCACTCGGTGTATCCGAGCTCGTGGACCTGGGCCATGGTTCCGTAGGTGATCAGACCGACCAGGGCGTTGGGGGGCAGCAGGCTGAGCGACATGATGATGGAATCCTTGAGAGCCTTGAGACTATCCTCCTCTTGACATGTGTCGACGACGAAGACGAAGATTGGGGGGACGGGGGCGGGTCTGGCCAGTCTGTACTCGATGGTGGTGCTGGAGGGGTGCAGCTCGGGAGGGATGGCATTCTCGGAGATGTCCTTGTAGTGAGGCGGCAGGCCGTTGCGCTGCAGACAGAAGGGGCAGATCCATATCCTGGCGCGCATGTCGACTTGGCTGTCGGGTGGTGAGCATGGCGTCTCGTCAGTGGCTCGCAGCGGGACCTACCAGAAGGGGTTCAAGACAGCACGGCAGGGCTGCTTGCAGGACACGGGCTCATACTGGAGCAGCGGCGTGTCCGTCTTCTCCTTGAGCGGTGTGTAGAGAGCTCCGATGGGCACGACCAGTCTCGAGGCTTCCTGTGCAGTGGAGCTGTTAGAAAGAGCTTGGTGGCAGAACTGGCGGGCGGCGTACCATGCGCGACGAGGGAAACGTGTTCCAACTCAATCTGATGCCATCCTTGTCCTCGATGTCGCTCCATTGCTCTTTCAGGGCCTCGTAGTCCATGACGGGGGCTCCGTGGTGGGGCGCGAATGCGGCCATGTCGTGTGGATAAAGCTACCCCTGGGCTGTAAGGATGCTCTTCTGGACGAACTCGGATCGGGTGGCTTTCGTGTCGGGGTTGCAGGCGTGTGCGATGCAGTGGGTTGGTAGGTAGAGGATGCGTCGGTAGCTTCCTTTTGGAGCAGATAGCCAAATGTCAACAACAACTGGAGACGTCGCCGACTGCCTCCGTCTTGCCAACTGACCCCCCCGGTCGAACATCCAGATCACCGGCTCCTTCCGTCATCGCGCACAGACCGCCAGCCGCTGCCACGTCAAAACTGTTTTCTCGCAGCCCTCTCCTCCTGTTTTCCACAAACATCGCCAGCTTACAACATTACTTATCGACGTCCTTTGCCTTTCATTGGCAAGGTCGTTTTCGCGCTGTGCGAAGATGGACTCTTACCCGTTGCTGGGCGCCCGCATGGAAGGATCGTTCCGATTCTCTAGAAATGTTGGGAATCAGTAGAGGTTACACCTTGCAATATCACGTCTGTCTTGTGAACAATCTTCAATGTTTCTTTCGTCTCTGTAAAACTCGTCTCGCTCCCGAACCGAAGCACAGCAATATTCGTGCTATAATAATGCACAAATGTTTCCAGTCTCGGGACGAGTCCAGAGAGAGCCCCCCAAGACAACGCTTCTCTGTGGATGCTGTCCTGTTTCTTGAAAGCACTGTGCATTTTTATACTCGCACTCTTTGTACACTTTGCACACGGGGAGACCTGCTTTCAATCTCACGCTGAGCGTTTCTACTTTCCTTCGTTCTTCATCTTCCATCTATACCATCCAACCATCATCGTCCATCTGTCACCACTCAGCATCCTTCTTGCTCAATCCTTGCGTACCCTGCATTGTCTCCCATCTATATTGCCCTTATGAACCTGTCATTGCCCTACACAATAGCCAGTTGCTGTTCCGCCAAGCGCGCGTTCTCTTCACTCTCACTCGACCACATGCCACACCATCCATCTATTGCGTCCCTATTCACGCGCCTGTCGTCCATTGAGTATTAACAATGCCCTTCTCTTATCCTCATTCATCAGGCCATTGTCCTTCCCTCTTATCACAGCATTCTTCCATTGATCGGTTTTTCAGTGTCATTGTGCACAATGAGGTTTGACAATGGTGTGTTCACGCCATTGTGCAGTCTATATTCCTATAGATCGGTATAGCTATTGTCGAGGTAGGCCATATACCCTTTCTGAGTTTCTCATCCTCTCCTTTTCCTTTTCCTTTTCTCGGTCTTGTCTATCCATTGTTGTTCTTCTCTCTGCATCCTCTCAGCATACCTTGAGCTGGTCTCATCGTACCCCTTTCTACCTCATACCATCCACCACCCCAACAACAATGGACTCTCTCGCCACCGCTCTCTCCTTTCCCGACGGCGAACTCCCAGCCGGCTTCTTGCAGGACGTCCCTCCCTACGACATCCTCGACACCGGTCTTGGGAGAGACTTCAACTTCAATCGCCCACTGGAGTCATCCCCTTCC
The DNA here is from genome assembly GCA_019677095.1 of Aureobasidium sp. SLJ-2021a. Lineage (NCBI taxonomy): Eukaryota > Fungi > Ascomycota > Dothideomycetes > Dothideales > Saccotheciaceae > Aureobasidium > Aureobasidium sp. SLJ-2021a. Next base: position 49,975 of record JAHRBU010000022.1, read on the forward strand.
CCTTCCCCCCTCTCTCCCAACTGGCTGCTGGACAGCCATGCCCCCACTGGCAACGCTGCCGTCGTCGCTCACGATGACGATATCTTCAGCAGACTCGCCAGTGTGGAGTACCACCCCCCCATGGATCGGCCCTTCGACTTCCATGGCTTTGACCAGCATCCTGACCTTCAGGGGTTCAGAGTGTTGTCTCCTGTTTCGGCAGGGCCAGGGGAGTTGTTGGGCTCGGACCATGAGCCTGAAGTCAGTGATTCGGAGGAGGAGGTCTTGGTGGAGGAGACCGAATCTGAAGATGAGCTTCGTCCCGCTCAGCGCGGGACGAAGAAACCTGTGGGTGCCTGGTGCCCTGCAGGTTCTGGCCAAGGTGAAGGGGAGAGGTCCTCTTCAGAAGGTGTCCCCCTCGCGGATACCTCTGAACAGCAACAGGAAGAGGAGGAGGACGAGGAGGATGAGGAGTACGACGACGAGGACGACGACGACGAGTACGCTCCTGGAGCCGCTTCTGCCCGCCCTGTTCGTCGCGCGGCAGGAGGCCAGCAACCAGCCAGGATCTCGGCCGCGCCCGCTCCCGCCATCACCTCTCGCAAGCCAAAAGCCTGGTCCGCCGCAGAGGACGCTGCTTGCATCAAGTTCATGAAGGAGGTGTGCACCCTGCACCAGTACGCCGCCATCGCCGGCACAGAGAAGCGCTTCGAGGTGGTCGCCGATCGCATGAAGCGTGAAGCTGGATTCGAACGCACCGCTTCTGGTGTCAAGCTCCAGTGGAACCGCAGATTGCGGGAGGACTCGAAGTTTGAGGATCGCGGTGAGAAGAAGCGTGCTTCTGGGCTCACCACCTCTGCTCTCGGTCAGGGCACCAAACGTGGCACCCTCGCTGCCACCTCTTTGGTTGCTACCAATCCTTCAACATCGTCTGCTCGCCGTCAGAACAACAAACGCAAGGCCATCCTTGTCGATAGCGATGATGAGAACGACGACGACGACGACCATGTTTCTGCACCTCGTCCTTCGAGGCCAACCAAGCGTGTTCGTAGCACCTCGGTTGTGTCTTCGTCGGCAGTGCCTTCGACTCAGGACGTTGCCTACTACAATCTCTCGACCGACAACATCATCACAGCACCAAGAGCATCCCGCTACAGACGTGCTCCCAATGTCGAGACTTCAACCACCACTGCACCTGCCAGGTCAACCCGTCAGAAGCCTGCCACCACCATCAATGTTGACGATGATGATGAGGAGGAGGAGGAGGAGGAGGAGGAGGAGGAGGAGGAGGAGGAGGAGGAAGTCGTTCCAACTGCCAAGCCATCAGCCAGATCAATGCAGCAGAAGAGAGCCCGCACCATCGACGACGAAGAAGATGACGAACAATCCACCGCAGCACCTGAACCCAAGCGTCCAAAGGTCTCCAACGACGAACAATCCACCGCAGAACCTCAGCCCAAGCGCAAGCGCATGTCCAACTTCGCACCCGTCAACAAATTCAGCAAAAACGATGGCCGCCTTCTCGACAAGAACATCATCAGCGATTTGGCCGAAATCATTGATCCGAGAAAACACTACACACGCCCCATCACACCCGAACCCAAATACGACACCAAGGCATGGTGGGAAAAGAGGCTTCGCGAACGTCAAGCCGCCGTCGCCAGACAACGCGAAGAAGTCGAACGCCAACGTCAAGCCGAACAGGACGAGGAAGATGAAGACGAGGAACCCGTCATCACTGCCGCCGAAAAAGCCAAGAAGAGTCGCGAACTTCGCAGACAGAATGCTGGTATGGATGGCTCTTCAACTACCAGATCTCCTTCGCCTGCTGGATCTTCTTCGACCGTCAAACCCTCTTCCACTACCAGACCTACCTCGACAAAAAACCCTTCAATCACCAAGCCACCTTCGATCACCAGACCTTCTTCAACTGTCAGAGCACCTTCAACCACCAGACCTTCATCAAACACCACATCTTCTTCGACTGCCGATGAGGATCCCTATCAGTATTTCCCTTCTTGGTTCGACAGATCGGTTTCAACGGCCATGCCTACTGTGGCTGGCATTTCTTCTTCATATGCCCCACCTTCTTCGTTCATTCCACCTTCTTTGATGCCTTCAGTCACCAGACCTTCTTCAATCACCAGACCTTCTCTGACTGGCAGACCTTCATCAACCAGACCTTCAACCACCAGACCTCGATCAACCACCAGATGTTCTTTGACTGGCCTGTGGTCTTCATCAGCCAGACCTTCATCAACCAGACCTTCATCAACTGGCTACAACGATTATCTCGACAGACAACGCCAACGCCGTAGAGACAGAGCACTGCGCCCAATGTCTCCCGCGACCAGAGAACGCCCTGCAACTCGTCTGTCTCCACTCACCGAAGAATCCGAACAACTCGACTACCCCATCAACGCCTCGAGAAGACACGAAATCACCGGTAAAGAGTTTGCCAGACTATTTGGCTCCAACGAGTACACCAGAAGCAGAGAGTTCAGAGGCAATGGGTTCCAGAGAAACACTGCTTCTGCTGCTGGTTCTGCTGGTGATGCTGGTCAAGTCGCTACAGATGAGGAACTCGCTAGACAGCTGCATGAGGAGATGAATGGTCCACCTCCTCGTTCTCGTCGTGGTCGTGGGTTCAAGTGATCTCCTATCGCCGCTTTTGCAACTTGAAGGAGAGGAGAAGAGAACTTTTGAGTAGGAGAGGAGTTTTTTTGTATCTGCAACACAATTCGCATCTTGAAGGTGTTTTCTATGGAAAAGCAAGGGAGAGCAAGGAGTTTGGGTGATAAGTTTTTTCTACGAATCTTTTCTTTGCAGATGGAGTTTGGAGTTTCGGTGGCATTTCACTGGAAAGGAGCAAAAACAAGCATGAGATACCCCCTTTATAGATGAGATTGATGACGGAGATGACGGATGATAATGAAAACTGGAAAAGCTGGTCTTTTCTTATCAAAACCAAAAAACTCCTCCTTTGCAAACTCGTGTTCTTACTTGACTTGACGATGTGTTCTCTGATATCTTGTCCTGATGAGTCCTACATGTTCCATTTGCTGTTGGTGTCCTTTTCGGAGCTGGGTGTTAGAGACGTAGGGTAAAGTCCAACTCTGATGCTTCCACGAAGAACAAGATGTCGAAAGTTCAGTCAGTCTTTCACCATCTTTCCACTTCAAAAAGCAAAAAGGTGGGGTTTTTTTTGAAGCTCTTGTTTTGTTGAAGAGTGATGACATAGTTAAGTGTCTTGACTCGATGTTCTTGTGTTGTGTTTCTTCTTCCGTGTTGGCGAATCACCACCTGTGCGATGGCGATACATGTCTTCCCTCTCGCAGTCGCATGGTCTGGTAGATACTCAGCTTCAGGTCGTCAAAACATCACTTATCGCGACAAGAAATGCTTGAAGTCTTGGAGTCTTGAACGTGTCACGCAAAAGTCGTTTGCCAAAGGTCAAGCCTCATAAACCCTTTTCAAAAAGAAAAAAAAAAAGAAAAAGGAAACATCAAAAGCATATCTTTTCCCAACGTCATGTGTCAAGGGTTATAGCACCACGTTGGTCTAGCAGATGATGCGGCCAGCGAGAAGAGCTATCGAGTACGAGTAGTACGGACATAGGCGAGGGCAGAAACAGAGCTTCGGGAGTTGTTGCATCGAAAGATGGGGCTGCCCGCACGACAAAACAACGGTGTGCTTAGAAATTGTGTCGGTGGATTGTTTATCGGTCTTTATAGCAGCGGTTCTTTGTGTTGTTGTGAGATGAAGATGCATTCCCCGATGGAGAAATTGCAGGTGTGTTTGGTTGCCAGAGGGAAATTGTTGGCGGTAAGGGGGGGCCTTGGACTTTTGGGCAAGTGTAGACGAATTTTTGATGTTCCATCAGCACGCGCTGACATCGACGATCTTCACCCATCGCGGTCTGAGATCATCGATCAAAGCATTCACCAATCGGGGATCAAACCACTTCTTGCCTAGTCCACAGCTCTTCTGTGTCTAGCCTCAGGTCCTGTCGTCGGGATGCCCGCTTTGTTCGGTAACCATGCGAAACCTTGGCCGGACAGAGAATGACAGGGAACGAGCTGTGACGAAAGATATCACATCGCCGATGTTTGGATGTTGCGCTTGGATGTGGCCTATGTGCAAGCCACCAGGCATGGTGTCGAGTAGGTAAGGTACGTACTGTATGAGCTGAGGCTCCGCTGTTTCTCTGTCATCAACTTCCTCTGTCTTTGCCCTTCTTGCTCTATCACAACACATTCATCCTCTGCAACAAGTTATCAAGAAGCCATCATCAACATGACAACACCAAGCATTTCACCAATGGAGTCTGTCACTTCATCAACTCAATCTACAACTTCTCGCACCACCTCCTCCTCGACACATCCCAACCTCGCAAGAACAAGCAGCTACAGCCATGTCTTTCCCTCTCACCAAAACCTCATCAACCACCAAAACCCCATCCCTGGCACCAACACACGAGGCCTCTCAAAAGACACAAAAGCCCTCGCCAAACGATTGCTACAAAACAACCCGATCATTCCTGCCATGCAAGACGAACGCAGTCTGCTCTTCTCCAATGGCCTGCAGTGGCTCCTCGACACTGCCACCGAGACGGAAAGAGGAGCTCCTAAGCCAAGCAGACAATCCACCCGCGTGGCTCCTTTGACCGAAGACGCGGTGAGAAAACTCGACAAGCACGGCAGACATTCTCGCATCGAGGAGGTCAGAGATACCGAGAGCGTGGCCAGTTCGAACGTCGACCGGGCACGGATAAACGCCTGGGTTTCAGAGACAGATGCTACTCCTTGAAGCATCGTTGCATCTGTTATACGGATCACGAAACTACAATGTCCCCAGCTTGAGCGATGTGGGCATTGTTCCGTTCGAGGTGTGGAATGCCAGCCACGACAAGAATAGCTGCAACAGCCTTTACCAGTCTTCCAAGGAGTCTGCCTTGCTACAAAGTGCAAGGATCAAGACTCAAAGCCAGGCCATGACGCTGTCTTGCATCTTCCCAGCCTCTCCCTGTTGATCAGGGAAACAGGCAAGATCCGACTCCGCCGCAGAGTCTCTCGACGAGACTGCACGGAACTGCTTCCGTGCGAACATCAGGATCCGCCGGAGGTTTTGGATGACGTGTGACAAGAACCCACCAACCTCTTGCAAACTGCATCCACCACAGACAACAACCCTCCAAGTGTCCTTTACGCACTGATAGCATGCCATCGCTGCTTCCTAAAGAGCAGCAGGTCTTTTTGGGCAAATCACGTTCAAGCATCCAGGCACCTATACCCCTCCCTTCGAAGTCACACAGAGTCCTTCGCAATTTGCATGTTAGCGAGATATATCTCTACCATATCTGAATAATAGAAACACGAAGATCCTTTTCATACCTTACAACATTTCATCCCATCACCTTTTGCAATAGCAGTTTCCTGTCAGTCAGTTCATTTTGTGTTCTAGTTGACATCCGCGGCTATTCGAGCACTGCACTCTAAAACCTAGGCCGGATACCTATAAAAATCACCATACACTGTGCATCTATCATTACCCACCATCCGCGAATCTTGTTGACTATACATGTACACCCAAAGATCTTTCGAGCTATAGCAAGCATATATATAGATATAGTTTACACAGCATTGCCCCCGTATACGTATGCACTAGAAGCAACAGTATATTATCATATAGGTATAGTAGTATAAAACATCTCTTTTTTATCCTTATAAGGTGCTACGCTGCTCTACAACACAGTGCTTCGGGGATGAGGATAATTCTGGCTCGTTGAGTGTAGGTATTGCTTTCTCTTGTCGGCTTAACGTAGAGGACTCGTGTGGGTGCTTCTGTATCTTCTACCTTTTTATCGAGATAACGATGTGTGGTATGTTTCCGAGAATCGACAATCGACACGGCTAGCTATAAACGCAGGTACTTACCTAGACCGTCGCTTCCTTTGCAGACCGCGCTTCCTCTGCAGACCGCGCTTCCTCTGCAGACCGCGCTTCCTCCCTGCTTCCTCCCTGCTTCCTCCCTGCTTCCTCCCTGCTTCCTCCCTGCTTCCTCCCTGCTTCCTCCCTGCTTCCTCCCTGCTTCCTCCCTGCTTCCTCCCTGCTTCCTCCCTGCTTCCTCCCTGCCTCCTCTGCAGACTGCGTACCCCTATATCAAAGACATCCCATCCCGTATAGTCCCCTCTAACTCCCTCTACTCGCTAACACAGTCCCTCTACTCGCTAACACAGTATGCTAGATGCTAGTGTCGCTAGAGACTTCTTCTATAGTCCCCTCTATATCTTCTCCCTACTTGCTAAACACAGGATGCTCATGTTGCTAGAAAATTGCTTGACATGGACATCAACATCGACCTCTTCCCCAGGCCCCTACCATCGTCTTCGCTTTCACTTACGTTGGCAATGGAGATTCCTCAGTACCACTGATATTGGCCAAGGATATCGCTGTCGCTGTCGCTGCAGTTGGACTTCTTACTACAGTCAATGCTCTCGAAAGGAAAGGAAAGGAAAGGAAAAAGTACCAACTCACCTACCACAGCGATGTTTTCGATTGTGGGATGGATTGGATGGATGGGACAAGGCATGTTGGACTGCGAGTATCGTCTGTGGACTGTGCCTGTTGTACATGGGTTGTAATCGCGCACGATACCTTCTGAGAGGAGGGAGTTGTCCGTGGAGAAAATTCAACACCTACACCAACACCAATTGAGGAAAGAGTCAGATGTTTGGGTTCATCAACATTCGTTATTTTCTTCTTTTGAAAGAGAACCTCAAGAGGCTACCTACGTACTCAGTACCCCTAACTTAATTCTTGGGTCTCTTGGTAGCGCCCTGAGCATCGTTGCTCATCACACTCGCACTCCTCTTCTGCCCAACCTTGATTTCCTCGCCCTCTTCCTTGACGCCCTCCTTGCCCTCTTTGACCTTCTTCTCGGCCTCCTTGACTCTGATCTCCTGCTCCTCTTTATCCGCCACCTTGCGCATGTCCAACAGGAGATGCACCTTCTGCATCAGTTTCTCAAAGTCTTCAATCACGCGTTGGGTAGGCAGAGGAATGATGTCAGGAATTCGCAGATGGTTGAGTATGGCGGAGATTTTCTCGGTCTGGATCATGGACTTTGCGGATCTGGCGCGGTGGAGACGGTCAGAGGCGAACGAGACTCCGCTGCTGAGACGTTCGTGTTGGGTGACAAAGTAGCGGTGGGCGGCGTGGGGGGTCAGGGCGCGAGCGGTGGGATCCATTCCTGCGCCGGAGCCTCCGGCTATCGAGTCGCGGCCGCCGGCCTTGCGGGCACCTGTGGCACTGCTGATGCTATCGCGGTGGGCAGAGGATGCTCCTGCAGCGGATTGGAGTTGTGTGGATGTGGGAGGACCGCCGCCGGGAGTATCGCCCAGAGCCTTGAGGCGGCGGTCCTTCTTCATGCGGTCGGCTTGTAGTAGTTGTTGGAAGAGCTGGCCGAGTTGTTGGGATGTGCTGTACTGGGCGGCTGCGGTGTTGCTTGTTGATGGGTATTCGAGTCTGTCGCGGATCTCTTTGCGTTCGTTTTCGAGTTGTTGCTGGTTGATCATGATGCGTTGCAATTCGGCGAGCAGGACGTTCTCTTCGTCGACCTCGAGCTGAGTTCGGTAGAGATGACCTTCGGCGAGCTTCTTCCGTGAAGTCTCCTGGACGGGATTGAACGAAGTCAGGGTCGAGTAAAGGTTGTATTGCGGGCCGGTCATTGACGAGATGGGGGTATGGTTGGCGAGGACCTTTGCGCTGACGGCGTAATAACGTGCCTTGAGATCTTCCATGGAACGAGGTTTCGGTTGCGGCGCTTCTGCACCCTCTTCGGTAGGCCCGGGCTGATATTCGTAGCGATCAACAACGACAGGCCACTTTTGACCATAGTCTTTTACGGCTTCTACCAGGTAATCCGTCTCTTCCTTTGTCCAATCCGGGTCCCGTAGCTGAGCATCGTACAAAGCCTGATCGTAGGTAGGAGTCTCGACTTGCACATTGTATTTGGCGTACTGATAGTCCTTCTCTTGCTGCTCGGGCTCGGGTTGCTTCTCAGCATCGGCTTCCGACTCGGTGTGCGGTTGTTGTTCTGGTTGTGGACGTGGCTTGGGAGTGTGCTTGCGTTGCCAGTGATGCAGGGCAAGACGGTCCTCTCGTGCTTGGTTGTTGAAAGAAGCCCATTCCCAGGGCGCAACTCGGTGTGATCGTCGGGGCCGTTGTTTGTACTTTGGCTGGACTTGGATCATGGCGATCGGAGGAGCGCGTTCGCCCATCAGAGCCGAAACCTCACGAGCAATTCCCTTTTCGACTGCGTGTGGTTAGCAGGCGGCGCATTGAGTAATGTGCACATGCGACATACGTGAACGCTTCTCGACCGTCTTTTGCTTCTTCAGCGGCGGCGGACGGGCTGCGTCGCCCGTCAGACCCAGCATGTCGCGCATGTCTTGTGCCGACATGGTGAATGGATTTGTAAATGTCAAGTCGCGATGAGATAAAAAGTGCTTGTCGCGTGAAGATGGTGCTGTTTGGCAAGGCAGTTGCGGCGAGCCTCCGCAGTTCTTGGCACGAGGCCGGTGGAAGGTGCAACAGCTGTTCAGTGTTTAGGGGGGGCAGGCACCTTCTCGTGCTGTTGTCCTTTGGCCTTGCAAGTCACTCACGAATAACGACCTTCACGATGCACGCGATGCTGTTCTCGGTGCTTGCATTCGCGGCCCTGCTGCTGCCCACCCACGCCCTCTACTTCTACATTGACGGCCCCTCTCAAAAGTGCTTCTTCGAGGAGCTCCCCAAGGACACCCTGGTAGTTGGTGAGTGACCCCTTGTCATACCCCGTCTCTTCTTCTCTCACCTCTACTTCTCTCGTCTTCTGTCCAGCACTCTAACAAACCCCCAGGCCACTACACCGCCACGCAATGGAACGAGCAGTCGCGCAGATACGAAGCCAACCCTGACATGGGCCTCTACATCAGCGTCGACGAAATCTTCGACAACGACCACCGCATCGTCTCGCAGCGCGGTAGCTCCCAAGGCCGCTTCACCTTCTCCGCCGCCGACTCGGGCGACCACCGCATCTGCTTCACCCCGACCAACGTGCCCTCTGCCCAAGGCTGGCTCGCCGGCGGCTCCCAGGCCGGAAACATCAAACTCGAAGTCGACATGGCCATTGGCGAGACGTCGCGCATCGAGAGCGACGACAAGCACAAACTCCACGACATTGTGACAAAAGTCAAGGATTTGAATGCTAGGCTCAGTGACATTAGAAAGGAGCAGGTTTTCCAGAGGGAGAGGGAGGCCGAGTTCAGAAACATGTCCGAGCACACCAATGCTCGTGTCGTGCGTTGGACTCTGGTCCAGCTTGCCATTTTGGCTGTTACCTGCGCCTGGCAGCTTTCGCACCTGAGAAACTTCTTCATCAAGCAGAAGCTTACTTAGACGTCTTTCTCAAAAGAATGCTATTACTTCGTCTTTGCTCTTCATCTCGTTGCACTCTTCATCTCCCAGCTTTCTTTGGTCAAACGTCTTTGGTCATGTCCACAGAGAGAACCTGATCTCAGGCTATCTCTTCGGCCATACTTCTGATTCGATTGCAGTTGGGCATTCTTGTAGCTTATGCCATCACTCTATACCGCCCGCAAGAGAGGGTGGGAGATCAAAGCGATGTAAATTCTTCATTGCTGACTTTTCAACATCATTCCTCATGCGCGTGCGGCTCTATCCTTGTCGGCCTTTTCTCTCTCCATCTCCTCTCTTCTGCGCACTGCCTCTTCTCCGATACCCTTGACTCCCTTGACCCGCTGGCGTTCCTCGTATAGATCTCTGCTCTTCAAGATGCGAGCTACGATCGAGTCTGCGTTGATATGCGAGTATGGGTGTGACGAGATTTCCCTAAAGATGCCCATTTCCTTTGCACCTGTGTAAAAGTCTTGACCCGGGGGCGCTGACACGGTGGGGCCATGGTAGACTGCTTGCACCGTGTAGGGTAGTGATTCGAGGAAGGCCTTGCTGGGAACTGTAGGTGCCATGAAGATGAGGGAGGAGATGTACTGTTGTCCTTGTCAGCCATATGGTTCGACAAGACTGCCATTCTAAAACTTACTTTGCATTGCAAAACGCAAAGACCGCGCTCAAAGATGTTCATGATGGGGTAGTTGATGCCCTTGTAGTCGTTGATGGCTTCGTCGCCGTGAACACCTGCAACAATATAGACGGGACTGTAGTCCTTGTTCCATCCCTTTTGCTTGGCTTCCTTTTCTTCGGTCTCGACGACTTGCTTGAGGAATTCGATGTGACCAGTGGAGAAGAGGTCGAAGCCACCGTCAACATAGACGATCTTCTGGTCGGGTTGTGGTGCAGTTCCGTTGACCTTCTGGAGGAAAGAACCATTCTGGTGGAAGTGCTGCTGGTTCGAGTGGGCGGCACGCCAGCTCCAGACCTCGACGAGTGGCTTGTTGCCAGACTCATCCGTCGCGTATTCTCTAATCCTCTCCTTCATGTCTTTTCCATTGCTCTTTCTCTCCTCTTCGTCGCCTGGGCCTTGTTGGCCCTCGAGCAGAGCATCCAGGTCGTCGATGAAGTGCGATTTTGTGCATAGCAGCATGCGGCCTACAAGGTCGGTGGTGCTTATCCCAGGTGTGCGTTTCACGATCTTGAAGCGACCAGCCTCCTTGACGAATCTGTAGCAGTCGTAGCCATTGGCATCCGAAGTGATGTCGTCTCCGTGAACAACGTATTTGGCGCCGTAGTGAGAAATCCAGGGTAGGGAGGTCACATAAGGGGCGTGAGGGATGGACTTGGTAGCCCAGCGGCAGGCGTCAACAGCAGCACAGCTAAACGGAAGGGTTCAGCATCACTTGGACAGAGCGAAGGCATGGCAGTGTGGAGTGCAGAAAAAGTCGAGTATTACCGTTCGTCCAGAGTCATGACGGTAGGCCCCTTGTTCTCGAGGATGGCCTCATCAGAGTGCACGCCGACAAGAAGTTCAGTTCCCAGGCGACGAGCTTGGAGCATGGCACCAGCGTGGCCATGGTGGGCAAAGTCGAAGCATCCATCGACCCAGACACGGTCGTCGCTGATTGGGACGTCTTGTTGGGGGTCGACGGGCCACTTACCAGGAGCTGGAATGCTCTGCGAGACGGTCAGCGTCTCTGGGGCTTACAAAGGCGCGTTGGGCATGAGTTGTCAGCTTGTACCTCGGTGGAAGACATGGTTGCGGGTTTGTCACGGTTGTTGTTGTTGTTGCACAAAAGAGAGAACGGTATCACGATTGTTGTGTTGCACAGGAGAGGAGAGTTCAGCGACATCAACATGACGGCCGAGTCGTGGTGGGGCAGGTGCAGATTGGCAGTGGGGAAGGGCTGGCGCATGGACAGCGGCTCGAGTTCCGTCGACGATCCAGGGGCGTCTTGTTTCAGCAAACCGAGCACCTTGAACCACGCCCTTTTGCATCTTTTTGCCATTCTTGCTCGCGTGCGAGATTTGACACGCCAAGCAGACGTTGATAGTCTGGTTCCATGTCGTAGAAGGCTGGCGCTTTCCACGCCAAAGGTAGTTGCAGCGCAGCACGGCCGGCCGGCCATCAACGAGGCCTCTTTCGAATCTCGATCTGGTCGACGCGAAGCTGCATACAGGGTCTACCCCTGAGTAATTGTGCCTTGGACGTCAGCCGGGCTAAGAGTCTAAAAGTATAAGGGTCTAGAGAACAAAGAAGCACCATGGCGCCCGACCCGTCGCCAGCGCCCAGCGCCTCCATCTTCGGCCGGAAGCCGTCCATCTTCTCGACCAAGAAGGCCTCCCGCAAGGACACGCCGTCCGTCCCGCCCATCTCGCCGCTCGCCAGCGAAGACTTGTCGCCCACGGCCCGCAGAGACTCGTCGGTCACGTCGCTGCCCTCGTCGCTCGCCGAAGGAGACATTCGTCGCAGCGCTTCCCTCCGCTCCCACGAGTCGCGCTCGTCGATACACCACCACAAGGCCCGCGGCTCGTCGATAGCAATCCCCTCGCGCTCTCCCATCCGCCTCCACCGTCAGAGCCGCTCCATTAGTGCCAATGCCACTCACACGGTCAAGCCGCCCTTCAACACCACCCTGAGCCCGCAAAAGTCGTCCGACAGCTTCTCACGCGACCGCCAACACAGCCTCGCCGAAGCCGTTCCCAGAACCCCCTTCTCCATGCTCGCCACTCCTTTCAGCCATGGTCTCAAGCGCTCAGAGACGGACCGTCCCTCGTTGAACTCGTACGCCACCAACGCCAGTTCCTTGAGCTTGGTTCCAACCAACACCACACAAATCCCACAGACCAGCGTCGTCCCTGTGCCTGCCGCTCTTCTAAACCACATCCACGCTACTTGTCGCAAGCGCATAGCCACGCTGGAATACCTTCGCAAAGTGTATGTTGATGGCTGCCCTGCTCACCAGACACCCGAAACTGACACGCTGCAGACACGAAGGCCACATCTACTACTTCAACACCCTCCTCTATACCCCCTCCAACCTCAACCAGCTACCATCCATGCACTACTCCAAGCTCGGTCGTCGAGCCTCCAACTACCTGCTTCTCGGCACCTCCATACCACCCCTCCTCGACATGAACTCCGACAACCCTCTGGATTACCTACGCTCCCTTGCTGCTCTGCTATCAGAGTACGATACCTACCAACAACTCAATAACCCTGATGCTTCGGTCGGTACCCGCGGTCGTATGGGCGCCATGTTCAAAAGTGGCATGCGTGGAGTCAAGGGTCGCAGATCTAGCAGTGCTGCTATTGACACCTTGTCCGAGTCGGTCGAGAGCGCCCAGTTGGACTCTTTGCCCATGCCTCCCATCTCGTCTGGCAACCTTCCGGAGTTTACATATCTTCAAACCCCCTCTCTACCTTTTGATCCGGACTTCCACACCGCTTTTGCAACCCTGGCGGATATTCTCATCGACACATATTCTGGCGTTGTCCAACTCTTACCAAATGCAGAATCGATAGGGCCTGGTGTCGGTGAAGCCTTTGGAAAAGCAGACAAGATTCTGCGCAAAGTGCTTGTGCAAAATGCCACCCAGGAACTCGGTGACACGACTCGCCGCGAAGTCCGTACTGAGATTGGTGGCCTTAGTCGACTGGTTTTGGGAGGTCTCATGTGACACCACTCCTATCTTCTCTTTTCTTGAAACTTGATGAGGCTGGTCACGGCACTACCTCACAAGGATAATGAGCAGGTTGTTGTTTTATCGAGCGATGGCGTTGGGGATTTGATATTCTTTGGTTGGAGCACTTATGACTTCTCGACACCCGGATGCGGTGTTTTCTACTTCTACTCCCTTCTATTTATACTTCTTCTATACCCTATTTCTAGTATACACACATACTTAGTTCTTCGAGGCACAGGAGCGGTGATGACGAAATCTCGGTGGATCGAGTTGTTTTGATGCCTGTCAAATCTTGGGACTCACCGCTCCCGTCCTACCATTGTTTTTATTTCTTCACCATCTCGAATCTTGCCGCCAGTATATTCTGTACGTCGCTTCGCATACTACATCTCTTTGATGAATCCAGATCCCACATACAACGGCCTCCCGGAAGCATAACACCACATTCACATTGTTCAGCAAGCTTCGGTTGCTCCATACTACCACCGCTTCCATTCCTCGACATCATCACCCCAAAAAACGAACAAGGCCAACCTCCCACATAAGGCCACCCACCTCCAAAGAAGCAAAACACTCTACACGAAATACCTCTCGTCTCTTTCCGCAACCCCATCTTCAAGGAAACCAAAAATCTTTTCGAACCAAAAAATTACGGAAAGAAAGAAGCATGCCAATCGATATAATCCACCCGCACATTTCGCACCACGACAACTGCTTCATCATCAACCCAGCCATCTACCGCACCAACCTCCTCGGCTTCCTACACTCGTGTCTCGGCGGCAGCAACAGCAACACTTCAAAGCCAATTTTCACAGCACCGCCGCTCAAACCCCTCGCGCCTTTGCCATCATCCATCCTTCTCGTGACCACGGGGCCACAGGCACCGAATATCACACTCACGCCTTCGCCTGCGCTCTACATGCGTCCTGTGGTGGAGAACAGACAGGATGGAAGGTTTTTGCGGTTACCGAGGCTGGAGATTGGGAGGGCGAGGGTGGTGGGGAAGGCGGCTTGTGAGGGGGGTTTTAGGTGTAGGTGTGCGAGGTGTGGGAAGAGGAGGGTTGGGAGGATTGCGGCGATCAAGCGGAGGAGGGTGAGACGGGAGAGGAGGTGTGTTGGAGGAGAGACTGTGGATGAGGGGGAGAGGAGTGAGATTGAGGGGTGAAGGTTGGGGTTTTTGGATGCTTGATGTTGTTTTCATGATGTTTATGATGATGTGTATGGTTTTGATGGGAAGATGTGTATGTTGCATGTGAATACGATGATACTGTACTCTTACGGTTCCTTGTGTACTTTCCTGTGTATTCCTGTGTATGCTAGAGCCACTTTTGCTGTTTCCTCCCTTCTCCCGTTGTGAATGGGCCAACTGAGCCTCTTCTTGATGGAATCCTCTTCAGTCTGCTCAAATCAACATCTCCTTACTGGTGCGCTGTACCCTCCAGCAATCTTCATGTATGCTGATCGGTATTACATCCGTGCACCAGTATTGCTTGTGAGTCAAGACAGCGGTCTCAGTGTGGGTTGGGTGTCTGCAAGCCCGCTTCCTTGCGGTCCTTGAATGGTTCAATGTCTCACATCTTCTTCTGCTTCAGAGTGACCTTGAAGCTTCTCGAGCATTAGCAAACATCTCAAAAACGGTACATGGTCACCAAAACTCACAAGTGAAGATTCTCCCTCGACCACGTCGGTCTATCCGGATCATCCTCCACCAACTCCACCAAAAACATCTTCTTCATGACCTTTACGAAATTCATATCCGCTCGTCTGCGCTTCTTGAAGCAGAAATAGCAGATTGTGTTTGGTCCGATGAGATCCTTCATCGTCTGTTGCAGCAGCGGGAATGCGGGTTCGAAGTAGACGCATTCGGCTGCGAGGATGATGTCTGGGTGCTGGGGTATACCTTGCGGTGCAGGTTCGCCCCAATCGTATATTGAGGCTTTGACGCGGTCTTGGAGGTTGTTGAGGGCAATGTTGCGGTGCATCAAGGCGAGCATGGGGATTTGATCTGTGAGGTGGAGGGGGTGGTTGAGTTGGAACCTTAGAGCGAGGGCAAGGCTTTTGTGTTTGTTAGCTGGCTTCCCATCATGATGTTCTGTTTGTACTCCATCCATCTCACTTACCCGACCAAACCACCTCCGGCACCCAGTTCAACTCTGATATCACGTCAGCATAATTCGTCCACAAATACCATTGCTCTTGGCAGATATCACACTAACATTGTTTTATCCTTGAACATGCCCTCATCTTGTCTGATCAGATACTTTGCCATGACCATACCCGCAGGCCACAGCATCCCTCCACACCCTTTCTTGAGATCTTCCTCCAGTTTCAGGGGTTCCTTGAGCAAGCCTTCAAAGTCCACTTGCATGACGCCTGCTTGTTTGAGCTCTCGCACCGGCACCAGCTCTTCGTCAATGTCGAGGACATTGGTAGTTTCGTCGTCTGATGAAATCATGATTGTGTTTGTTTTTTTGTTCTGCTTTTTTTGGTATTGGAGAGTTTGGTGGAAGAGGAAATACGTTTGCTGTCGGTGAGGTTTTTGGGATGGGAGAGGTGGGAAGGTGGAAGGTTTAGGCTAGGGTTACTGGGGATTGTTGGCTGGCTGGCTTCTAGACCTTTTTGCTGAGAGAGCCTGCACGGGGACTCTTTTCGGCATGTCCTTCTTCTTCTCTCATCAATCTAAAAACCATCATTGATCCGACTCTCCAGGTGCGACATTCTGTTCTCGAGAATCGGTATAATCTCTTGTTGTTGTCATGTAGTTTGACGTGCAGGTGGATCATGGCGGGCCTCAGACTCTTTCGACATCTATCCATGTCGTGCTCAGCATCGACACATGGGATATGATGTTAGACGATATTCTGCCCTCAAGATTGGCTGAGGTCTGTCGAGGCGTGCTTGAAAACTCGACAAGTACTTTATGCGCGGTTGGCCGATACCTTCACGATGACCTGGTACCACTTGACCTGTATTCTTGGCTCTTGGTATACACATGGAGAGCATTCCTCAATCAGGTAGGCATGTGTCTCGGGATGGTATCGATACGAGAACAATGGCCTTGAGATCGGTCGCATATCATACGCTTGCACGTATTGACTTTGTTAACTGTGGCCAAACAACACACAAACTTGCGAGAAATTACAAGTCATCACAAGGTATTGACACTGACAGTTTGGTTTTAGTCTTCGACCTGGTTTTGAAGACGAGTGAGAGAGGTCTCTATAAAAAGCTTGTAAGTGTGGTGTCACTCAACAATATCCCTTGCTTCCCAGTACACAGATTCCAGCCCACCCTCATTCATTCTTCGAAAAGCCATTCCTCCAGCCAGATGCAATCGCTATACACGTCTTGTCGCGTCAGAAACGTGTGTAGTGGCTGTACGAGTAGCGGAAGAAGGGTGCATGTTGTCCCTCTGCTCGTGCGGTCACAATATCGTTTTTCTGCGCAACAGGTTTCGACCTGCCACTAACTCCAAACCCTGTCCCAACTACGTGCAGACCGTCACCGCCTCGAGCGATTCGTAGAATCTCGCAGGATGATGCGCAGCTTACTCTTCTCGGTACTCTTCCACACGTTGGTATCGGCATTGCCACAAGTCGCATTTCCGTTCAACTCGCAAGTACCGGCACTCGCGCGAGCAAACGAAGCCTACGCCTTTCAACTTGCTCCAACCACTTTCGCTTCCGGCGATGGCAGCACGTTGGTTTATAGCTTGTCAGGCGCACCTGCTTGGTTGAACCTGGAGAGCACGACACGAACGTTATATGGCAAACCTGACCAAAGAAACACCGGTCCGAATGTGTTCAAGATTGCGGCCACAGGCAACGATGGTTCAGTTGAGATGGATTGTACTCTGGTCGTGGCACGCAATAGTGCTCCAGTCTTAGCAGGCAACATCTCGGTAGATCTTGCAAGATCAGGACCCTTATCAGGCCCAACAACCTTGATATTGCAACCCTCCACCGCCTTTGCAATCACCTTCTCGAACAACCTGTTTGGCGATCCAGGCACTATCAAATCTTACTATGCGACAATGGCTGATCGGACACCACTTCCATCCTGGCTCAAGTTCGATAGCAGCTCTCTAACATTCTGGGGCATGGCTCCTGTATTGTTGATAGGCTCGCAGACTTATGGTGTTGACTTTATTGCGTCTGATGTGGAAGGCTTTGCAGGAGCAACCACGACCTTCAGCCTGCTTATTAGTAGCAATCAGCTGGCATTCAACCCTCAAACAGAGAACATCACGATCACGCCAGAAAACCCATTCATTCTGGGGCCATTTATAAATCAGCTACGCATCAACGGCGCACAAGCTGCAAGCAATCAATTGCAGAAAGTCGTTGCTAAAACGCCAGAGTGGCTTAGCTTCCAGAACAGCTCTCTGGAGTTGACAGGGACACCTCCGCGAGGCTTCGAGTCGCAAAGCATATCGATCACCGTGACAGACACGTACGGAGACACAGCAGTCAAAAACATTCTTCTTCGTACAGCGAACGCATCGCTGTTCAACGACGAGGTTGGAAATCTGACTGCGACAGCCGGAAGACCGTTTGCCTACACGTTCTCTCCATCCATGTTGACCCAGAACGATGTGAATCTCAGCGTCGATGTTGGCTCTGCCTCCTGGTTGCAGTATGATGCGAGCAAACGCAAGCTTCAGGGCACTCCGCCGACTACAACCAAGGCTTCAGCAGACATAATCACTGTGACTGCTTCTTCAGGCTCAGTGTCCGAGACCCAGTCGTTCTATATCAACCTGAAACCAGCGGCAATCGTGGCAACCTCTCGTACGACTTCAAACACTACACCGAGCCCGACTTCGACTTTCTCTCCCTCGGCCACAATCTCGCCTGCGAAACCGAAAGACAAGAGCATGACGGTGGGTATCATAGTGGGCATTGTGATTGGCTGTCTGGCAATTCTGGCTCTATTCTTTGCTGTCGCAATGTTGTGTTGCCGTCGCAGAAGGAAACAACCTCGCAAGAAGATTGAGAAAAGTGATATCAGGCCGGTGTTACCATACGGCGATCAAGAACCTATGGTGGTAGAAGGAGACCATGACGAAGAAAAATATATTGGATCGCCTATCAAGCATTCACCAGACGAACCACCTCAACTGGAGGTTGATCTGCCAACGGCGATGCAGCCGCCAATGAAGCCTCGATACTTTCTAGTGGGAAGAGATGTTCGCCAAAGCAAGTTGTCGGTAGTCAGCTCGCTCGGAGATGGCGAAGCAGCGATACAAGCAGATTCAAACATCCCGGTATGGGGTCGAGATTCAGGTGCGACACATACACCGCACCACAGCTACTCTGCAGCTACAGAGTTGGCGAGGCAAAACAGTCGGGATTCTCGTCAAAGATTGTCAGAGTTTGGAAGACTGTCTCCTAGCAAACGTGCATCGAGGTTGATCAAGAGTTGGCACCCAGGAGGTCTAGGCATCACGACGAGGGGCACCGTGATTCATCGTCCAAACAGAAGGAGCCGGCTGAGTAGCACCTTCTCTATCACAAGAGATCGAAGCAGCCGAGGCTCGCTTAACACGCATGGAACCAGCATACTGTCAACCAGACCATCAGACTATCCTGAGTCCGACTCGAACAGAAATTCGGCGTTGATGATCTCTGTACCATATACAGACACAAACAAGCGACGCTCTCTGACAGAAGCAGAAAAGCGTCGGAGCATACGCATAGTCAGCCAGACCGAAAGTTTCGTAGATCGCAGGCCTCTCGCCGAGAAACGACAATCATTTATCCGCAATCGAGCGAGTAGCGGTGTCATGAGTCCAGTGTTATTCGCTTCCTCCCGACGCTCCTCAAACATGGGTCTCTACAGCAATCTTGGCTCCATCAAAGGCAGTCCCAGCGTACGCCGACAAACCACTTCCTCATCTCTCCTCGAACCCCCAGCTCGAAACCCACGTCGCTTGGTCTCGGGCCCACACGTCTTCCCACCTGGTATGCCACGAGCCATCACACCATCACCAGTCCGCTCCGCCAACAACAGAAACAGCCAAGTCCGCGCTGCAAACAACAACAGCCCAACCCTACCGTCAGCAAACGCAGCAGACAACTGGACAACCACAGATACCAGCAGCTCGCTGTCCCGCGACAACTCGGACGCACGAGCAGCAGCCCAATACGCCGAATACGCCGTCGAGATGGAACTACCACGCCACCAACGCACCTGGGTACTTCCAGGGGAAGCCTCGCCCACACCACCACCAAGCAGCATCCTCCGCACCACCAACAACAGCAACAGCCGCGAAGCCGCACATCGCAAATGGGCCGACCGACTCAACCGCAACAGCTCTGGCAACCTGGCCTCACGCTCTCCATCACCGCTGCGAGTCACGTTGACCGGCGTCAGTGCATCAGGCATCAAGGGCCGCAAGCAGAGATTAAAAACCACCTCTGCCTCCTCCGCCGAGCACGACGACGACAAGGAAAACAACACCCAAGACCGCCTGAGCAAACTCGTCAGCAACGACAGTCTCAGCGGTGCCAGACATGTGCGCGGACGAAAGAGCTTGGTGCATGTGGAAGCGGGAAACAGGATCAGCAGCTCCAGGGCCAAACTCGAAGAGCCCGATGCCAGTGTTGCTGCTAGGGATGAAGCTGTGCATGATGATGGTGCGTGGGAAGACGTGGGTGTTGAGGATGCGGTAAAAGCTCGCAGTGCTCCTAAGGGTGTGTTGGCGGCTTCGACGTCTAATGCTAGTAGTGTGAGATTTCTTTGATTTGTTGGGAGTGGGAGAGATGGAAGGAAGGGTATCGATAATGTAGTCATGAGAGTATGAGTGTCATGTCATGTCGTACCAAATCTAGTTTCACATTCGTTCGAATAGTGTAACAAGGATGCGGATACAAGTCTATTCAGTGCAGTTGTCTGGAAATCTCGAGTGTACTCTGCCGTTGCCGACGAACAAACCGTGCAGTCTACACAGTGTCTAAGTTAAGCGGAAAGGAGATGGAAGATGGGCTTGTCAGTGATGTGAAGATGGATTGGTGGTCACAGAGAGAATTTCAATTTTTGCTATGAGATGATGTTGAACTTTGATTCGATTTACTTGAGTTGTTTGGGTATAAGGTTCCAATAGGGAGGAGGCGTGCAATCTTCGTCCCGAGTGTTGAACGGAAGGTATTTCGAGGCGCGGGTACTAAATGAATGTTGAATATCTCGACGACCGAGCGAACGGAACAAGGTAGATGGATAGAGGGAAAGACTAGGCAGGTGATGCGTCTTGAACGGTTTCTTCTATCATTGAGGTGACGAGAAACAGGGCTCAAGGCAATGGTGTGTCGGTCTCTGGGTCTTCGCTCGTAGACTGCGTTGGCTTTCCGGTAGCGGTGGCAGTTTGAGCTGGCTGTGTGATGGTGACAGTGCTCTGTGTGTTCTTGGTCTTGGTGTGCGACTTGCTCCTGTGCTTCTTGGTCTTGGTGGTCTCGCTGTCGGTACTGTTGTTCTTGTCCTCGTCGTAGTCTTCTTTGTCGTCTTCTTCCTTGTCGTCGTCGTCATCGGGTTCTTTCTCGTCATCATCCGGTGTATCTGTGGTACTCGGTTTTCCGGATGCAGTCACGGTCACTGTTGACGGACTCAAAGACTTTGACGACAAGCCAGTAGGATCGACCTCTCGAACGGGTTGCGAGGAGAGCGAGGGAGCGGCGTAGTAATCGGAGGAAGTGGAGTAATAGTCGCCAACAGTCTGGGACGATGAGCTGTTCGACGATGCATCGACACCATCACAGAGGAATTTTGCACTTCTGAACTTTCCTGCCTTGGGCCTTCCCATCAGGTCTCTGATGTGGGATTTCATGTCCTTGTCATCGTCCTTGTCGTCGTCTTTCTCATCGTCATCGCCGCCAATCCCACCCTCCATATCTGTGCACTGGTCTTCGTTGGCGGTGGAAGCTTCATCTTTGCACTTCTTGTCGTGATAGATGATGATCCTGCATGACTTGTCTGAGCCATCGTCGGAGGAGTCGTCCTTGTCCTTCTTCTTGCCTTTCCTCTCTCGAAGGAAGAACTTGTAGGAACTAAAGCGCTCTCTGTGCAACGAATGGCACTTGCCCTCCTTCATCTTCTTGCCTTTGCCGACTCCCCTCTTCTTCTCGCAATCGACTTTTCTGTAGCGGACGATCCTGGCCTTGATCCCCTTGCCTGCTTCTGAATCCATGCTGTCCATGGCGAGATCTCCAGTGTTGGTGTTGTTGACATCAGTAAGGTCATTAGCGAGATCTCCGTTGTCGTCGTCATCGTTTTCTTCAGTGTCGGTTAGGACTTCAGCGTCGTCCATGTCGGCAAGGTCGTTGGCGTCAAGTTCAGCTTGAGCATTGGAAGCATCAACGTCGTGAAGGACTAGGTCGGGTTTGTTGATGACAGAGGTGAGAAGGGTGGTGGGTGGGATTCTGCCATGATTGAACGCTGGGTGAGAAAGATCGGGCTTCTTGGAGATTTGTGCAACAGCACCATTATAAGTCAGGCACGCAAAGAATAGAAAAAGAAGCTTCATTGTGAAACTGTTGGCCATGGTTGTTCCTTCCTTGTGCATGAAAGTAAATGGAAAGAGGAAGGGTAAGAGGAAAGTGCGATCCTCGAGCTCTTTTACATCCGAACGACGAGGAGACTCAGAGCCCCAACGCAGCTTACATGGTTAACTTACACAGGAGAAGTGTTGATGTACATGGCATGATCAGTCGTTGTCAAAGTCAACGTCGTGGGACTTAAGAAGTATGTGCCCTTGCAGCCAATCACAGCAGCCGCAAGTGGACCTACCACTTCAAGACCATCAGACTCAATTGAGCAACTCCGCAGTTTCACGACCGTCTTGGGCATTCCGATCGCAGCTTTTAAGGACGATGCTCTCGACAAAGGAAAATCGTGATCTGTGTTGCGCACTTTTGGCAACTTTACGTGTTGATGGGAGTGGTGCAATCACCGTCTCAACAGAATGGGAGCTCGTAGCTATCAGAAACTCAATGGTCACTCCACAGCTGTGAGAACCAATTGTATCTCTTAAAGACAACATCTGCTTCTGTTGCTTGATGAGATGCCAAAATCTCGTAACGTTTGTTGATAAGATCGCTGGATACTCCATCAGCGGACGAATCATTAAGCTGCAAAGAGCCATGAAAATCTGGTTGGCCTTAACAAAGACAGTCAGATCGGGTTTGTGGTGCAGTCTAATGTGTTTGATCGTTTGAACAGACTTGTTCTCTAGTATCGCAGCAAGCGTCCAGTCTTCGAGTGGTGGAATAGTAAGGGTGAGAGAGATGGAAGGTGCCATGTACGCAAGATTGAGCAACCCCTGCCTTTAAGCGAACGAAAGAAGCGGCAACCGTGAACTACTGTTCGCTTTCCTCTTTGATCGCGAGGTTTTTGCGTGGAATCCGTGTCGATGCTTAAGGTTATTTTCCAGATGTGTTGGAGGGGTTGTGTGCCTGCAGCATGTCGCCTGAGAGTCTCTTCTCGTGCATGGTTATTTGCTCTCAAAACAAATATCGGAGTACATGGTCACAAACATGAAGGAATATCGTCCAAACCGGTCTTTTGCATAGAGCTCATCTTTACTCATGTTTAGCAGATATTTTCCATGGGAACAGCCAGCCATCTGCCCAGTCAATCTTCCGCATTATGATAGACACTTGGAACCGAAACACGATGCAGCAGCGAGGAATTGTGATAGTCGCTGCGACAAGAAAGTCAAGCAAGGACTCCAAAACACAAAGGCCAAACTCGTGCATACCAGCGACGAAGTGAGGTTGGGAGTAACACTCCCAAGACTCTTGTCAGTTACAGCCAAGAACTTTCCCCCTTCGGCTGTCCATACCAACCTCTCCGCATCCCCAACAATTGTCCGGTAGATCATACAAGGGTGGAGGACGAGGTTGGAGATGATGCATGTCTCATCGCTCGTTTCGCGTACCAATGCATGCATGAAAAAAGTGTGTTGCGGGCAATTGCGGAGAGGGGAGGTTGGAGATGCGGGTTTCAAGTTTCTAGGCGACATCGTTGGCATCTGACTTGCATGCGGGAACAGACAGCAGCGCCCAGCCAAGGGATTTGCGAGGTGTAACAGTAAACCATAAAACTTATGCCCGGGAGAAGAGGTCAGTCTCTTGGGGTTCAAGCCAAGCCAGACGACTTTTGTGGGTGGTTGGGGCTCTCATGGTCTTTTTCCTGGGCGTCGGCCCGTGGTTTGGTATGACCATTCTTTGCAGTAGTCTTCCGAAGCGCCTTTGCGTCCGTAAAGAAGGTCCTCGGCATCGAGTGGTCAAGCTAGGATACCAAGACTTTGTCAGGAAATACCTCGTCTCAAACCAACGCAGAAGCCAAGCCCGTGTGACAAGGCGATCTGTACGAACAAGACTGACAAGCAACCAAGAACGATCTGTAATATTTGCTTGGAACGAGAACAAATCGGTCCGGGAATTTGTCTGCTAATATTGCAGTATTGCGGTTTTCCGCGGCTGTAGGTGGTTAAAACTTCAAGCAACCATTTAACTTTTGGTGCTGCTTACTCTGGTTAAACAAGTTAGAGTTCCACCATTGGCACTGAAACTTGACGAGAAGAGCGGTTTCGACGAGAAGATCTGGAACATACGAGGACAGCTCGTGTGCATCGCGAACGTTCGGCCTAGCCGATCTCCAACACAAAGAAAGCCCTTGGTTCTGTTCAACCGTTTTGTTCGTCTAGAAGAAAACAGGGCCCCATCACCGTATCATGTTGCGGCTGACCTCCTGGTGGTTCGTGTCGAAGTGATGGCCGACATGATCGTTTTGGCTTTGGCTGAATGGCCTCCAGGGAATTAGAAAAGACTACGAAGTAAGGCCGCGAGCAGCCCGCAAATAACTCCACGGGGCCCATGGCCACGTCGTTCTAGCTTCTTCTCTCCATGGGGCCCTATCCACACACCCTTTTATCAATTTGCGGGACAAGCTCCAATTCTTTTGCGTAACAACTTGTCCCTCGCGGAGAGACATGGTCGTGTCGGCTCGTCGAGCTTTTGAGGGCCAAGCACGATGCGAAACGCCGACTCGCCGTCGCCGATAAAGGGACGCGAAAATTTTTCGTCTGGTGTGTTTCATTTGTTTTTTCGATGGTGGTCGATACGATGTCCCCATCGGCGAAGGATGAAGGTCACTCGTCGCGTCTTTGCTGATCGCAATTGGATCGAGTGGGCACTGAACGTTGCTGACCATGAATTTGTTGAAATTTGACCAAGGGTGTTTTTTTTTTTGTTTGGGCGAGGAAATTAGCAGGAAGACTATCAAAACATTCACAAGGCACAATTGGAAACGGGAGTTGTTTTCTGAATATTTTTGTTTGGTGTATTACTCCGGATTATTCTACAAGCGGAGGGCGTGTTATAGACACATTGTATTTAGAAGAGAAAGAAAAGTAAAATTAATAAGAACTCCAGCGCATGAATTGAGCATCAAAGCATGATCTACTCCTCGTCATCGTCCTCGGACTTGGCGGCAAGGAGCCAGCGGTCACCACCGGTGGCATCGTCCTTCTGGTGGACGAGGGCAATCTTGGAGAGAGCAGCGATGATGTTCTCCATCTTGGTGTCGTGCTGGTTACGGTCCTTGCGACCAAGGTTGTTAAGCCAAGTGATCTGGTTGAGGAGGAAGTAAACAATGGCGATGATGATGGTAACACCAATGGAGTAAGCCCAGACGACAACGACGGTGACAATGTCGGTCCAGCCATCGAGACGCTCGTTCTTGAAGAAGGAGGAAGGAGGAGAGGTGTTGTGAGGGTCACCAGACAACCAACCGAAGAGACAGAAGATGGTGGCGAGGGCGTCAACACCGAGGATGGCGAGGATGAGTTGCCAGTTGGGGAAGGTCTTGCCACCACGGGTGACGAAGATGAGCCAGTTCTCAGTGAGGGCAATCTCGAGGAAGAGAATCTCCTGGACGGAACCGAAGTTCTGGACGACACCACCACGCTCAAGGAAGAGAGTACCACGGATGATCCAAGTACCGGCAGCGAGAAGAACACCGAGGATGACGGAGATGATCCAGATCTTGGGAAGCTGCCACTCGACGGGACGCTGCTCAGAGTGAGCGTTGTCGTAGGCAATGGCGACGGTGGCCAAATCGGCGAAGAGGGCGATGAAGACGATGAGGTCGGTACGGACGGTCTCGTTGATGATGATCATGGAGAAGGTAAGGTAAAGCTCCAAGTGCAAGCACAGGGCGATACGGTACTGGATGTAAGCCTTCATACGCTGGAAAATCTGGCGAGCAGTCTTGATGGCGTAGACGATGGTGGAGAGACCGGGAGCAAGGAAGACGATATCAGCGGCAGCCTGGGCAGCCTCGGTGGAACCCTCGACAGCGATACCACAGTCAGACTTCTTGAGCGAGGGAGCGTCGTTGACACCGTCACCAGTCATAGCGGTCAAGTGACCACGCTGTTGGAGCATCTCGACGACCTGGTACTTGTGCTCGGGGAAGACCTCAGCGAAACCATCAGCCTTCTCAACGAGATCGTGCTGGGCAGCACCGGAGAGACCACCGTGGATGAGCTTGGTAGAGTTGTAAACCTTGGTACCGAGAGCAAGCATCTTGCAAGTCTCCTTGGCAATAGCGATGGCGTCACCAGTAAGCATCTTGACGGGAACACCAAGCTGCTGGGCCTCGATGATGGTCTGGGCAGTGTCCTCACGGGGAGGGTCGAACATGGAAAGCATACCGAGGAGGATCCAGGGCTCGTCGTTCTTCTTGTAGGCAACACCGAGAGAGCGGAAACCACGGCGAGCGAACTCGGTGGCCTTGTCCTTGAAGAGGTCGGAGGTCTCCTTGTCGCAGTCGGTCAGGTTGAGAACAGCCTTGGGGGCACCCTTGGCGCAAGTGTAGGTGTCGCCACGGAGAGTACAGATGGCAGTGATACGCTTGGAGACGGGGTCGAAGGGGGTGAATTTCTCGGTCTTCCACTCATCCTTGAGGATCTCACGGGCCTTGGGGTAACGCTTGAGGGTAAGGATGGTAACCTTGTCGATGGGGTCGAGGGACTTGATGTTGTGGGAAGAGGCGAGGGCGGCGACGGCCATCATCCAGTTGACGTCCTGACCCTCGGCGACGAAAGGCTCGCGGATAGAAAGCTGGTTGGCAGTGAGAGTACCGGTCTTGTCAGAGCAGAGAATGTCAACACCAGCGAGGGACTCAATGGCGGTAAGCTTCTGGACAATGGCCTGCTGCTCGGCGAGGTAGGCGGCACCGACGGCGAGAGTGGTGGTGGTGACGACGGGAAGACCGACGGGGACACCGACAATCAGGAGAATCAGAGCGTAGTGGAGAAGAGTGTTCTCGGACCATTCGGGGGTAGCGATGTTGAGGTTACGGAAGAAACCACCAATCCAGGCCATGAGGATGAAGAACATGACGAGGACGAGAAGAGCCGTACCGATGGAGTCCATGATGGCCTTGAAGTGACCTTGGTCCTTGGCGCCAGCGACGAGAGTAGCAGTGCGACCGACGAAAGAGTGCTTGGCAGAGGTGACGAGAACGGCGTAGCACTTTCCGCGCTTGCAACCAGTGGTGTAGTAGACGACGTCGCCCATGTACTTGTCGACAGCGAGAGATTCACCGGTGATGGCAGACTGGTCAGTGGCGACGATGGGGTGGCCCTGGTGGGCGATACCGGTCTCCTCACCCTCACCCTCCTCAGAGCCAGCGGGGTCCTCTTCGGGGTTCAAGGCGTGCTGCTCACGGAGCTCCTTGTACTTGGCGAAGTCCTCGGGGGCATCGTAGTCGCAGATAAGACGGGCGTCACCGGGGACAGTCATACCCTCCTCGATGATGACAATGTCACCGGGGACGAGCTCACGGGCGAGGATGTTTTGCTCTTGACCGTTGCGGACGACAGTGGTTCTCATGGCGATATCACCCTTGAGCGAGGCGACGACATCGGCAGCCTGCTTCTCCTGGTACCAACCGACGATGGCGTTGAGCACAAGAATACCGATGATGACACCGAAATCGATCCAATCACGCAGACCTGCTGCGAGAAGGACAGCAAGTTCCATAACTGCAGATGATTGGTTAGCATTGTGTTTTGATTTTTTATGGACTCGGCTTGCGGAATTTGCGGGGGAAGTGGCATGGGGGGGAAGGAGCTAGCGCAAGCCCCCCAAGCCAGATCGACACGCAAAAGCAAGTGCCAAGGTCGGCGGTAGAGAGACGTACCATAAAGAATGGGGCCAGTAAAGAATGACAGGAATTTCAAAAACATGTTCTCCTTGTCGGAGGAGATTTCGTTGAAGCCGAAGCGCTTGCGGCGGGTCTCGACGTCGTGGTTCGAGATACCTTGTCTGATGTCGGCGTCGAGCCAGTCATCGGGAACGACGAGGTCGCCAGAGCCGCCGGAGGCAGCGCTCTTCTTCCAGAACTGCCAGGACTTCTTGCCCGTGCCAGCCTCGGCCGAGTCGGCGTTGGCGGCAGCCTCTTCGGCGGCGCGCTCCTTGGGGTCGCGGTAAGTAGAGATGTACTTTTGGAGAGCAGTGTACTCGTCGAGGTCCTCAATGGCACCGGGGGCAGTCGACCACTTGCGCGAGGCGGCGCGGTCGTTGTTGGGGGCGCCGTTCTCGAGGTCCTTGTCGCTGAAGGACACACGAGGGGGGTTGGTTTCCGACATGTTGCTGATGCTGCACTGGCAGACCGCGGTCGATGGGGTGAAGGAGTGGGATGGGTCGACTGGGTGAGCACCTGCGTGAGCGGAAGAAGGAAGCTGAGAAATGGGGATGGATGAGCTCTTTTGAAGGAAGGCTGACCAGCGTTCGATTGTATTTTCCGTGGCCGAATCTGCCGTTCGGGGCGGCCTGTGCGTCAGCGTGCACTTGCAATTCGCTGGGTGGGCTGGCCGGCGTGCCTCAGTGAAGGTAATTTGGCGACTCACTGAAGCGTTGGCCTGCGTTGGTTTGGTGAGGCATTTTTTGGCCCGAACATCAACAACTGACCAAGGGCCAGAGAGTCCCAAGCGCGCTCGCTCCAACAAGCTCCACCCCAATCCCAGGCCGATCAGAGCGCACCGACGTAATCCCACCCAGCCGTGCTAACCGGACCCTCGCTAGCTGCGCGACTGGCCCGCCTGACGCCCAAACGCCCCTAGAAGCCTGCCAATACCGTTGCCTCTTGCTGCTTCGGGCAACGCG
Source organism: Aureobasidium sp. SLJ-2021a (assembly GCA_019677095.1). Taxonomy (NCBI): domain Eukaryota; kingdom Fungi; phylum Ascomycota; class Dothideomycetes; order Dothideales; family Saccotheciaceae; genus Aureobasidium; species Aureobasidium sp. SLJ-2021a. The sequence goes on from JAHRBU010000022.1 coordinate 78,266, forward strand.
CGCCGCTCGCCCTGTCAAATTGTTCAATTTGCAACATCCTGCCTCGCGCTGTCCAGAGCTGCCACTCGCGCAGAGCACACGACATGCTACCTAGTTCCATCATCAGGATGCCTCGTCCATCATCGCAGTAGTCGCCTATCGCATTCTGTGCATGTTCCGTGACATAATGATGCCGCTGCCATCCCAACCTCGCCATCTCGACACCGTCTTGATTCGCTGCGACCCTCCCGTGGCCAGCCATCTTGCATGCAACTCCCAGTAAAACAAAGTTGCTTGCCCCTGCTCTGCGACCATCATGACGTCCCCACCAAAAAAGCAGTTCGCTGACGGTTGTTCCCCCAATCTGCTCTCTATGGTTCTTGTCTCCTCCTTTGGGGTAAATAATACCATTGTCAGTCATTCACCCGTTTATCGAACGGCCATCGAATCGTTGCGACTCCATATTGCCTATCTACCTACCTATCTGACCAGTGGCCACCCAGGAGGTAATTGCTGCACCTGGCTCGCCTTATGCCGGCCACGTTTCTGTCACGCATCTCCAAAGCATCTTGCTCTCTCCTCTCTGCTACTGACCGCTCTCCGACAACAATTGCTAGTTGCGACTGGTAAGCTAGAACATCTTCCTACACCAGCATCGTGTTCGACGCGTCGGGACCCTATCACCGGCTGCTCCCGCAGGCGGAAATTAGCTTTCGCAACCAAACCCGGACTGGACGCAGGGCTGTCATGGCAACCGGCTCGTCCTGCAAGTGCCCTTTCTCTCTCCAGCCTTTGCGTGGGTGGACAAGACTGGGCCCCCAACATTATCTCTGGCGCTAGCCCTCCTATGAAACAGATCTCTCGACAGCGGACAGCTTCAAACTCTCGCATCCATGCCATGCCATGCCAACCATGTGCTGGGAGCTGAGGTTCCAGCCGAGTCTGATGTTCTTCCAAGACCGCCAAAAATTCACAACATTCTACGTTCGCCTCATTCTCCGTTGCCCGTTGCTAGACACTTCCGACGGTCCTTCCGATACGTCCATGACAGTTTATTCCCTTGCGCCAGTTTGCTCTATCCAGCACTGCCCGTCTATGCCCGGCCAAAGCCTTTTTCGTCACCGTAAAGTAGACGCTCTTGGCCGCGGATGTCTTCCATTCGTGTCTCGACAAACTAGCAAAAAATGTCGCACATGGGCGCATCTTTTTTTCCTGCCACCTGTCGGCTTTCGGCATCGTCGAAAACGATACAGATGCCGGCTTTCGTGCAAAGTTCGCCTGCTAGTCGGGCGGGATGCGCCCTTCTCCCACCAAACCCTTCTTCGGGTTCTCTCTGAGCTCTTCCAACGGGCCGAATGCTCTCGTCCGACCAATCACGTACGACCAGTAGGAAATCTCGACCTCACCTCCTCCAGTACCCCATCGAAGCCTAATGCTGCTATCGGCATCGAGTCAGACGTTGCAACGACCATTGTGCCAATTGCTTGACCTGCCCGACCGTATTGTCGGCCAGCTCACCGTCTTGTAGAACCTCCAAAGACGGCTGTTTGATAGAGAGTCAATCGAAGCAGCAGAGTCGCAATCTTAAACGTCTGCACAGACTGTTCGCATGGCTCCTGCGCATCATCAACGTCCGCCGTAGTCCTGTTCCAACGCGTGACGGGTATTCAAAACAATCAGATCAATATGGAACTCTCTACTCTACGCCCGTTTGTCAGGAGAGATGATCAAAACTGGTCTCCAGTATCACGATGGTATAGCCCGACGTTTGCAGACTCATGACCTTTGCCCCTGGATGCTTCTCCTGTGAGATCTGGATTGACAAGTGGATGCTTCTCCGGGGGGTTTCAAGTGGAGCCTTTCATCAAATAATTCATCTGGCGAAAAGAAGATCATCGAAGCAAGACCTGAATCGCATCGTAACGGACTGAACTTGCTCTCGAGTCTCGTGTTTGTTTACCGCTTCTCTGGGATGCTCATTATCATGACGTCTACACTAACCGTGTCCTCCTGAATCGTTCTCTCGCTTTCTCCATATTCTTGTCTCTGGGGTCGGTGGTCGGTGGTCAGGACTCGCTCACCGTCTTTGGTTGAAATAAGATTAGCAGCCGCCAAGGGGAGACGCCTACAGTGCACGATCTCCTCATATCAGGCAAAGGACACGCGAGCCAGAGCAGCCAGGACAACAATGTTTTTGTTTACTCGTGGACTCAAAACACAACAATGTGAGCACGTTGGTTATCCCCGTGGGCATGGAGGTTTCACGTGCAGATGAACCTCCTTCTTCTTCTCTTCCAGAATCACTTCAGGCGGGACATGTATAAAGAGACCTTCACCACCTCCCAGATGTCACAAACACATGGCCACCCACCTTCTTGCTACATATCTTGCATCAAATTATACCCCGCTCCCCATAATGATCTCCTGGCGCACTGCTGTCGTTCATTATGGTTATGCTCATGCTCAAACGTGCACCTGTCACGAATTACGGCACTTACTGTCCGATGTTACCTGCGGACATTTGATTCCACTCCGCATGCCGCAATCACAATCTCCTCTCCATGTTGACCATTTCTCCGCAGAACGTAATCACAATATCACCCCCCGACGTTGACAATTGCACCATTATGATCTGATTTTATATGTTGCGCTCACGACCCTGACGAGCACCACGAGCTCCACTCTGGCATCTGACCTACCCCATGCTCCATCGCTGCCGCCGACCTGCCACTGCCAAATATATCACACATGCATGACACTACTGAGCACTCTCGTGTTTGATATATGACTATTGATTGATGACTTGCTGTACCTGCATAAGGCGCTCACCACTCATCAATCGCCCTTCCCGATGGCGCTCTTAGCCAACCAACGATCGTACACAAGCAATTGATACGAAGCGAAGAACAGAACGAAACTGCGTCATACCGGAGCCCCAAAGCAGCGCACCACCAATCCTTCGGAGGAGGCCCGTCCACAACCTGGAGGCTGGAGTTATCCCCGTCTACAGTCAATAGTGCGTTGCAACCAAGTTTTGTGTCGAAATCGGCGAGTTTGTCCGTTTTTGTCCGTTCTTGTCCGATGGCAAGAAATGGGGTCAGAAGGATGCGATATCTCTTGGGTCTCTTTGGAGCTTTCTTTCTGTTGATCGGCCGGTCGCGCACCGTAATCGCCAGCCACCAAATTGGAATCAACAGAATCGCAAAACTTCTCTTCGCTTGGCTTCCATTGTCGCCCACTTTATATCACTTTAACTGAAACTTAACTATTCTTGAACAGAAGGCACCAAAAAGACAGACTATTGAAGTGATTAGCCGCGTCAAGCGATGGATACGTCGGTCCAACACCGGAATTAAAGGGCATGTTGTTGAGTTGTGTCCTTCTTGCTTTTCGCGACAATCGGAGGGAACAACAACCGATGAGACCGAACCTTCGGTTATACCATGCACACGAAAAATAAAAACACTGGCTTGTCGCCGACGGTGACTATAATTGCTCACGCCGAAGCATCCTTTCGGCCCTCTTCTTCCTCTTACCTCCTGCCATTTCGAAACTCGAAATTCGGCCGGCTGCTCTCAAACATCTCGCTGGTTCTAAGCCGCCGAAACTCACCGAGAAATCACCCGTCTTATCAGGCTCAAGATGTCTGGTGAACGATTTCGAAACTCCATTTCTGGGAACGCTGTTCAGTTCGAACGTCGGTTCGTTGTTTTGGTGAAATTAACATGCGTATTGGACTCTTCATTTGCCCGTTGTTGCTGTTGTTGTGTTTACCATAAACACGACATCAACAACTGCTGATGACGGTCATTGAAGATGTCACTACAAATGTAAGTGGGTTGCTTGGTTGTATTGTCTGTTTATGCGTATCAATCTGCGACTCGTCGGTTTCCGTTGGGTCAAAACACCCATAGCATCCAGGAATATCGAACGAACGGTCAGGTGCAAAGATGCCCGATTTTCTCAACCCAATCATCACTTTGAAAGACTCCAGCTATGACAGGGACGCGAATCCAACATCTCACTGCTTTATTGCCGTCAGAAAGAACGCAAGTATCTCCTAGAAGAACGCGGTCTTTGAGATGCTCAGTTCCATGCCTTGGGCTCCAAACCTTGTTACCATCAGCTCTCGACAAGCTCTTGAAACGTATCATCCCATCAGTCATTGTCGTGGGCTGCTCAGCTTCGTACGCTGGAACTTCAGCATTCTCGTGTATGAGTCTGCTTACAATCAGTCAACCCCTGGACACTCTTCAGGACGAACAGTCGACAAGGGCCGTTGAGCCTCTTCTCAACCAGTCTCGCACTATTCCGCAAGATCGGTAATTCACAAGAAGCATCAGCTCCTCCCAACCAGGTTCGCGACATTCCTCAGAATGAGCAGACGACAAGAAGCTTAATGCCTCGTGTGGCACAGCCTCTCCCCAATCGTCAGATCGAGCAGTCGATAGTCGTCCGAGACCTTGTCGCCAATACTGCTCCTGTCGCCCTATAGTGTTATATTGATCCGGCTATTATCAACCTCCAAAACGAGTGACAATCTCACAGTCAATGAATTGGAGTGCGAGAAAAGCTCGCGCTCCTACTGTCGCAACATCGTCAGTGCCAGGCTATCAAGAGGGTTCCATTTAGGTCAACTGACAGCGTCAGCAACAACCAATACGGACAAACCAATGGTCTTCAAGTGCCCAGTACCGTTCTGTCAATCTTTTTCGACCCTTCGACCACGCTTACGATTTCCTAGAGCAAATATCGCATACCAGAAATGATATTTATATACTATCCGGCAAACCCAACACTGTCCACCAAGTCTACATTGTTTATTGTGAAAACAACAACAACAAGAGACGTACCTTTTACACCTACTTTGACAGCCCATATTTACCAAAGTCACAATGTTACATACTGTACACTCATCCTTCGAAACCAAGCGTCCGGGTGGAAGGCCGGCTCGTGTGGAATATGCACCTTTCCTTCGATGCCGATCCAACGCCCACGCCATGGCACTTTTTCTGTTCCCACCGGTTGTTGAAGATGCAAAGATGCACATGCATCACAGCCACGCACGCCAGAGGCGTATGCACAGAAGAAAAAGATGATGGGTTTTGACAGCTCTTGAGCTCTCTCCATGGTGTGGAAGCAACCTCCCGACCCCGCCTTTGTGGGATCCCGCGGTAACGAACCCCTCCCTCGAATGCAACAATGTCGTGAGGAATATACGCATCATTCAGTCATCTATTTTCCTTTTCTTATTCTGTGAGATTCCTTGTCTTTGCTATCGTGGGGGTTTGTTCTTATCAGACAGGAAAAAGCAACTATTACGGATAAGTTCTGCGTGAAAGTGGTGAAGCCAGCCATGGCGTCGGAGCTACCTTTCGAGGTACGATTGCAAGCAGACTGCCCGATTGCTGACGGCATGTACTAATGCAGCCAGTTAAACAACAAGGATATATTCTGTAAAAAATCTCTCGTCAATGGCGAGTGGGTGGAAGCGCAGTCCAAAAAGCGCTTCGATGTTGTTGGTATGTTTTGTTGCTTCCCACCAGGGTGATACCCTCAATCAAAGATACAAGTCACTGAAATCCGAGGACAGACCCTGGCACTGGAAAAACTTGGGCCACCGCTCCTGACAATGGACCTGAGGATGTAGACAAGACTGTCAAAGCTGCTCAGACGGCTTTTGAGTCGTACCGCAAGGTCAACCCGAGAACTAGAGCACAGTGGCTGCTCAAGTGGGATGCACTTATTCGAGAAAACAGAGACGACATTGCAAAGATTGTAACGTACGAGACTGGCAAACCGATTGCCGAGAGTCAGGGAGAGCTTGACTATGCTCTGGGGTTCACCTGGTGAGTCTGTTGTTATGCCAATACAGTCATGCACATGAGCGTTTCTAGCATCAAGTTCAGCGGCATACCATTTCGGGTGAACAACTGGCTGACTTGCCAACAGGTGGTTTGCAGGAGAGGCAGAGAGAATTCAAGGAACGGTTTCTACACCCGCAGCAGCCGGCCGCCGTGTCTTCACCATCAAACAGCCCATCGGTGTCGCCGTGGCACTGACACCCTGGAACTTCCCCATCGCAATGATACTCCGTAAAGCCGGAGCAGCTCTGGCAGCAGGCTGCACCATGATTGTCAAGCCATCACCCGAAACACCCTTCTCTGTCTTGACGTTGGGATGCTTGGCTCTGCAAGCAGGCTTCCCACCCGGCGTGTTTAATGTCTTGACCACCAGTCTCGACAACACCCCTTCGCTGTCCAAGGCCCTGTGTCGCCACGAGCTCGTCAAAAAAGTCACGTTTACAGGCAGCACCCGTGTGGGCAAACTGGTGGCCAAGATCTGCGCCGACGGATTGAAGAAAGTCACGTTGGAGCTAGGAGGCAACTGCCCCTTCCTCGTCTTTGAAGACGCAGATCTCGAACAAGCAGCCAATGGTACATCACCCCCCATCTCTTCTCACCCACGAGCACCACATACTTACATCACAAACCACAGCACTCATAGCACTAAAATGGCGCCACGCAGGCCAAGCCTGCATAACCGCCAACCGCGTCTACGTCCAAAAACCAATCTACGACACCTTTAGCAGCCTCATCGTCCAAAAGACAAAAAGCCTCGTCCTGGGCCACGGCAGCTCCCCATCCACCACCCTGGGCCCCGTAACCACCGCGCGCGCCCTCGACAAGGCCGAGTCCCAAGTCGACGACGCCGTCTCGCGCGGCGGAACACTGCTCCTCGGCAGCGGATGCCGCAAACCAGACGCAGAGGGCTACTTTTTCGAACCCGCGATCATCGGGGACGCGAATGGGAGTATGTTGATTGCGAGCGAGGAAACCTTTGCGCCTGTGCTTGCGCTGTTTGCGTTTGAGACGGAGGAGGAGGTTGTAAAGATGGCGAATGAGACTAGTATGGGGTTGGCGAGTTACTTCTTCACCAAGAATGTGGATAGGACGTGGAGGTTGTTTGAGAATCTCGAGGCTGGAATGATTGGGATGAATACTGGTGAGTTTGTGTGATTGTGTTGTTTGTTCGTGAGAGATGCGTGATGGCTGACTCTGAAACCGTAGGTAATTCGTCTGCAGCAGAGAGTCCGTTTGGAGGTATCAAGGAGAGTGGGTACGGAAAGGAGTCGGGCAAGGATGTTGCGGTTAACGAGTACTTGATCACAAAGACAGGCACTTTTACTCTGGACGGCCAGTACTAGGAGAGCGAGACAAGTCACCGAGATACGGGGCTTGCGACTTGCCAGATCTCGTCGAGATTCATAGTTGATACTGTGTATTTGGAATGCACAACACGCTTGAGCTCGAGTATACGTGCAACGACTGAGCAGATAAGAGGGGTGTCACTCAGCACGGCGATGATGAGGAGATGGATGAGATCTGTTTGCTGATAAGACTTGACTTTTTGTCATAGGCTCTTTTTGAACATGATTGCCGAAATGGTGTATACATTGCGTATATCTGCAAACATGCATCGACCAGTGCTTCACCAGGAAAAAAACCGTATGCCAAGGCTGGATTCAAGAGCTTGACCCGTTGGACTGCTGTACCGATAGCGAGAGAAAGCTCAATGCATTTCGAGAGCGGAGGAAAGGGGGTTTCACGACAGTCTGCTGTCGAGATACGTGACTCTCATCACGCAGGAGACTTTACGTCCAACAACGACCAGTCGTCGTCACCGGTATTTCTCTTCCAACCTTGCAGTGAAAGGTGTCTGGCGGTTTGCTTTGCCACTTCCCGATCGGCTAGCATCTTGCTCGCCTTGACGTCTGCATAGGACTTTGCACTCAGAGCAGCAGCAAGAGTAGGCTGTGCCAGCGAAACAGCAACTTGCAGAGCCAGAGCCCACATTGAGCGTCTAGAGACGGCGGGAGCTCCTCTGGGGTCGCCTTGTTTTCTCCCTTGAAGCGTGCCGTTGATGAGAGTCTCCTGCTTGGGACCATATGTCAGGGAAGAGATGTTGGATGGTACGATAGAGGTTGTAGATGCATCCGCGATTCGACGGCTGAAGGTGAATTCGCGTGTAGTTGGGCGTATGGCAAAAGGACGGAAGGTGAAGGGGCCAGAAGATGTATTTTGCAATGCAGATAGACGTCCATTGCGACCGAAGGCTCGATGACAGGCTTCAGAAACCATTTGACTTTGTGGCATGACAAGAGTATGGATATATGCATTTTCTGGGCGTATCAAAAAGGAAGTGACGGCAGAAAGGACAGATGTGTATTGCTTGAGGGCGAGTTTGTCGGAGCATGACTTTGACAAGGTGGGAGGGGCATCTGGTCGAGCAGGTTTCCGACGTACTACGCCCAGTGTGCCAAAGTAGCCTCTTCCAAACAGCTCATCAGATTCGACTTCAGTTGTAGATGTCCAAGGAGATTGATCGTCCTGCTGAGCCATGGTGAGTTCCATACTGGCGTCACCACAAGGAGCCTCGCTACAGTACATGTGTATGTTGACGTGAGGATCAATTGTGAAGGAGATTTGTGTAGAGGTCGATTGGAGGATATTGTCAGCAGAAGGATCGGCACACAGCAAGGCAGACTGATCGAGAAGGAAGCGATTGAAGGCGCGCAAAGCCAAAATCTCAGCATGGCTATCGTGCACGACGTTGCCGTCCAGAGCTTGTATCTTATCACGAGGCAAGCATTTCATGCCAGTGGCCAGAGCAGCGCATGTCAAAGTGCCCTGACTGTTTTCAAGAACAATGCCTGCTAGGGGAACCCATTCTCTACGGCCCGGCTTGAGGCCCGAAGAAGGCAGTCGCGGTTTCCGATGTGCTGGTAGAGCATCAAAGGCAGCGAGAACACAGTCTGCTATGGCGTCTGCATGGACACAGTCGTTCCCAGCCATGTCCATAATGTCGTCAAAGCAAAAGGAAAAAAAGAAGGGTTAATTTTGTGGTCGCGTCTGTCGTGTTGCGAACGTGTCGACTGACGTCAATGAGCTGCAGGTACCAGCACCAAAGTGGAAACATTATTGATTTGTCTCTGAATGTTCCTTCCATCTTCAAAGCCTCGCCACTGTTTGTGTTGGATGCAGTTGATGCGGTAGATGCCTCCGTTCGTTCCGCGCAAAAGGCGCTCGCCTTCGCCAGAAGCTCCTCCTGCGAAACGAAGAGAGACCGCCCGTGGCAAGAAAGCCCCCGTCGACAAGAAACCCACCAAACCTACCAGGCCCAAGAGCAGCGTCTTTGATGCAATCGATACTCTGACCACCAAGGCGACGGCCGAAGAGGCCAAAAACTTCTTTGCAAGCGTTGGCAAAGGCGACAGCGACGACGATGACGACGACGCTTCCTCGTCCGAAGACGACGACGACGACTTCGAAGATGTGCCCATGCAAGAAGCACCGAAAGAGCAGGATGATGGCGAGGACATGGACTGGGAGGATGCTATCCCTGTACACGAGGCCAAGGCCGACGACGACAGTGCCTTCCAAGATCTCAACATCTCCATCAACGAAGACGGCAGTGTCGCCGCCGTCGCTGCTGCCGAGCAACAAGCAAAGGCCAAGAAGGGCCCGTCCAAAAGAGAACGCCAGGCCCGTGTCCGAGCGCATTGCATCCACGTCCAGACTCTGCTCTTCCACAACGCCGTCCGTAACTCATGGCTCAACGACAAAGAACTGCACAAGATTCTACTCGACAGTCTGAGTCCGGGTCTCAAAGACGAGATCGACCGCTGGAAGATCAACATGGGCATGAAGCAGCCACCGCCCAAGAAAAAGCAAAAGGGAAAGAACAAGGGGAACAGCAAAGCGAGAGATTGGGGACAAGACGCCGATAGACTCGAGCCCGGCGTGCCCAACCTCAGCAGTGGAGACCCTCTGCTTAGGCTGCTCAAAGTCTTGACTGCCTACTGGAGAAAGCGTTTCCGTGTCACTGCTCCTGGCATACGCAAGCAAGGTTATCTGCCGCAAAGACTCATCACCTACGAGATCAAGGCTTGGGCCAAAAACAAGTCCAACTTCGAACGCCACGGTGAACGCATCGAGAACATCCAAGAGTTTCGCAAGCTCGCAAAGGAATGCCGAGGCTCGCGAGATGTTGGTGCCCAGCTGTTTACCGCCTTGATCAGAGCCATCGGCATCGAGTCCAGAATGGTCGCGAGCTTGCAGCCTGCTGGCTTCGGTTGGACCAAAGTCGAAGATGGTGAGATTAAGAAGCAACCTCAGACTTCGTCTACGAACCCTGTCGAAATCTCAGATGACGAGAGTGTGGTCATCGAATCTCCAAAGCCCAAATCGAAATCAAAGGCGAAGAAGCCAATCAAAGCCGAGAAGCCTGCTCGCAAATCTACTCGAAAATCCAAAGGCGCCGTGGCCGAAGAAGAGTCTAGCGAGCTCTCAAGTGTCCTATCAGACGAGGACGACGACGAAGATGATGCTTCAGTAATCGACATCACACCTGCACCTCCACCAAAGAACAGCAAGAAGTACGATCGTGACCTGGCATATCCTCATTACTGGACAGAGGTCCTTTCCCCGGTATCAAACACTTACATTCCTGTCGACTCCATTGTGTTGTCTACTGTGGCAAGTAATCAAGAGTTGCTATCTACTTTCGAGCCTCGAGGCAAGCGTGCCGACCAGGCCAAACAAGTCATCTGCTATGTCGTCGCCCACAACCCAGACACCACTTGCAAAGATGTCACAGTTCGCTATTTGAAGAAGCATCAACTACCTGGCCGTACAAAAGGCTTCCGTATGCCGATTGAGAAGATTCCTGTTCTTAACAAGCGTGGCAAGGTCATCAAGACCGAGGACTACGACTTTTTCAAGCGTATCATGTCACCTTTTGTCCGTCCTCAGAACAAGCGCACTGCAGCAGATGATGTAGAAGAGTCTACAGATCTCAAACCTTTCAAGCCAGCAACCGAGAAGGCCAAAATTGCGACCGAATCGTTGCAATGGTACAAGCAAAGTGCCGAGTTTGTGCTTGAACGTCATCTTCGTCGTGAAGAAGCCATTCTTCCAGAAGCAAAGCAAGTCAGGACATTCACATCTGGCAAGGGCGACAAGGAGAAGTTGGAGCCCGTCTATAGACGAGCTGACGTTGTGAACTGCAAGACTGTCGAATCATGGCACAAAGAAGGCCGACAGATCAAGCTTGGCGAACAACCTCTCAAGATGGTCCCTGTACGAGCCGTCACACTCATGCGCAAGCGTGAGATGGAAGAAGCTGAACGCGAGACTGGCGAGAAGCTCAAGCAAGGTCTGTACGGTATCGACCAGACCGAATGGATCATCCCACCTCCCATCGAGAACGGCGTCATCCCCAAGAACGCATACAACAACATCGACGTGTATGTGCCATCGATGGTGCCCAAGGGTGCTGTTCACATTCCCCTTCGCAGCACCGCCAGGATCTGCAGGAAGCTCAACATTGACTATGCCGAAGCATGCACAGGCTTTGAGTTTGGCAAGCAGCGTGCTGTTCCCGTCATCACTGGTGTGGTTGTTGCTGCCGAGAATGAAGATGCTGTCATCGACGCTTGGGAGATTGAGGAAGCCGAACGCAAACGCAAAGAAGACGTCAAGAGACAGGCTACTAACCTTCATCTGTGGCGTAAATTTCTCATGGGTTTGCGCATTGTCGAACGTATCAGGTCAGACTATGCTGGTCGACCGAATGAGATCGATGAGGTCAACCCGTTCGTCAACCGCGATAAGCAGAACAAGAAGAAGGCACCTCGAGATGAGATGACTATGGGTGGTGGCTTCTTGGTCTCAGAAGACGAAGAGGACGACAAACCCCAGGAGACAAAAGAAGAAGACACAGATCTCAGTCTTGGTGGCGGCGGCGGCTTTATGCCCGAGGATGAAGATGAGGATGATACCAAAGCAGAAGATGCCGATATTGAATTGGGTGGTGGCTTTTTACTCGACGATGACGAGGGCGCCGAAGAAGAGAAGAAGCCAGTTACTAGCTCGCACTTCGCACCCATGTCTCTGGCATCCGCACACCGTCAAGCCCCATCATCAGATGCCGAACCGGTAAAAGAGGAGGAAGAAAGCGACGAAGAACTCGAGGCCGATGAGCCACCACCCCAGCGCCGTAATCCTCGCGCTTCCACCACCGCCGCCAAACCAAAAGCAAAGCCCAAAGCAGCACCAAAAGCAAAGGCAAACTCTGCCAGCAGACCTGCACCCAAACGTCCCGCGAGAAAGAGCAAAGCAATCATCTCTGAGTCCGAAGACGAAGATGAAGACGACGACGAAGATGAAGCAGCTCACTCATCCTCCCTCTCCGATCTCACAGATGCATCCGAAGACGATGCACCTCCAAACCCAATAAAAAAACGCAACTCTTCACCCCGCGTCGTCATATCACCACGCAAGAAAAATGGAATCAAGAAAGAGGTCAAGAGTCCTTATTTCTCGCATACCGAGGACGATGGTGGTGGTGAGGAGATGGACGAAGATGAGGAGAGCGAGGAGGAGGTCGTGAAGCCTCGGATGACTACCAGACGTACGAGAGGTAGAGGATGAGTAATGTTTTGAGGGTACGTTAGGTGGAGACAAGGGATAATGATGGACGGATCAGAGGGTAGAGCAGGTGGAGTGGTGGGAGGTATGGGCTTTACTTGCTGTACAGATGAGCTTTACGACAACTGAGATACCCGAAACGAGTATGTTTTTTTTTTTGCGTACGATTGACGAATTCTATCATCCACACATCTACCATCTCCCTCATGTGTCACTAGGAGAGAAGGGGTAGAATGTAAGATAACAACAGTCCTCTAGCACACAACAAGACACCTCAAGATTCGATAAAAAGCACGATTAAATGTAAAGAAGCGAGTGGAAAGCAGCAAGCAGAAAGAAAAAAAAGATGTGACGGTAAGCCACATAGATTGTACAACTCATATACAAAAGGATCCCGGGTATCGGAATAGCAAACAAGAAAAAGAGGCCCTTCCCCTTTTCTTCAACATCCTTGATCGAACCGAAAAATAAAAACGCCTTGCCCAATGGTTAAACATTTTCATCCCATTCGTTGTTTTAAGCGTCAGCAGACTTCTTGGCCATCTCGAGAACACCCTCAAAGGTCTTGTTGCCACCGATGAAACCAGAGGCGTGGACAAAGACACCGCCGGGGACGCCAGAGACCTTGCTCAGCTCCTCGTCTCGGACACCCTTCCAGGCATCTGGCATGTCCTTGCGGTTCTCGAAGCTGCCCGACTCGCGGCTGACGGAGCGGATGCGCCACTTGCTGTCGGCCTCGCCGTTCTCGGCAAACAGGACGTAGAGGACGGAGCCCTCGGCGGAAGTCTCCTTTTCGAGAGCGTAGAGGTGGTCGGCCCAGGGGCAGCCCTCGGGGCGGTGGGGCACGACCATGATGCGGCCCTTGTCGTCGTACTTGAAGCGGGCGTTGAAGGCTTCCTTGACGATGGCGCGGGCGGGCAACCACGAGTGGAACTTGTCCATGAGTTCGGAAATGAACTGGTCACCGCAGAACTGGGAGGCCTTGAGGAAACGCTCGTCTTCCTCGGCTTGTGCTTCGACGGGGGATTTTGTGGTGCCGTCGGAGGTGAGGGGCACGGAGATGCCGCCTTCGGTGCTGACACCCTCTGTGCTGAGCGAGTGCTTGGCTATGGCGACGGGAGAGGGGTGCGAGTAGTTGAGGCGGTTGACGACCGAGGCGATGCTGAAGCCGCGGTCGGAGAACTTCTTGTCGATGCCGGCCTTGCGGAGGGCATTGGGGTCGTAGGCAGAGACGCCGTTGTCGTTGGCATCAAAGGCCTCGACAAAGTCGTCGTACAGCTTCTGGTAGAGCAGCTCGGCGTCGGCAGAGTCCTTTGCAAGACCGGTGCAGGTGCAGATGATGTCCTTGCCGTAGTGCATGTAAACGAGACCGGCAGACGAGAGCTTGGTGGAGTGGTTGGGGAAGGTGGTGGTGAACTCGCGCTGGTGGTGATCGTAGCGCTTGGTCTCATCATCGTAGACACCACCGACATCGACGACGGTGTGGCAGGGAGCGAGCTTTTCGGGGTCGCGGGTGCGGACGAGGGTGCTGTCGGAGTAGGTGGGGAGCAAGCGCAACAGGTAGACGGCCAGGGCCTCGTCGGCGTGGAAGTGGCCGCTGTGCGTTCCGATAAGAGGGCCTGACATCTTGACTCTTTTCGCTGCTGACATGTATCGACGTGTGGGACTGAAAGTGGGTGCGATTGATGGCTTGTGGACTGGAGAGATGCGCCGGAGGAATGATGGAAGAAATGCTCGTGGCAGAAACATCAACAGTGGAGCTTGAACATTTTCAATTGCGGAGCTTTGCTGACCCAAGCCCTTGCCTCCGCCAACTCAATGCGGCTCTGCGGATCTATCCGCTCCTCTTTCTGGCAATTTCTGATCCACGATAGCAGCAAGTCTCTACCCGCTCTGCTGGGAGAAGTATTCAGGAAATACCCAATGGCTGTCTGCATGTCTGGAGTACTTGGAACGTGTCTGAGAGAATGTGCAGTCGTTGTCCCTCGTGTCTTGGCTTTCTGCTTGATTCTGCCTTCTCCATTCGGATGCAAGCTGGACGACCCTGCTCATTTTTATAACTCGACACGTGCAGCGACAACGACGACCTGACCCGCCTACTGTAGTGAAAGGCACCTGTCCCTGTTTGTCCTATCCAACCGTCATGGAAGCTACTGTTTGTCTCCTCACAGAACGTAGCTGTGCAGTTTCGAACGTCGATTGCTTCATGTTCTACACAAGTCCTAAAGCCTGCACATCCGCTACCCTGTCACTCGACCACCGACTGTGTGATGGTCGATTCCAAATTCTCTGCAACCTGCTCATGTCGGGTGGTTGGGGATTGTAGGAGCACAGCGCGGCAAGAACTTCTCAATCCAAACTTATACTTTCGCTAGCACTGCTGATTATCACTGCTTGCGGTACCTTTCTGCGAACATTTCCTTGTCGACGATTCAGAACTCCCTTTGGCGTCTGCACATCGTGCCTCTCTGGCATGAAAATCGTAGACTGTAGCATACATATCAGAACATGACGTGCATCGTGTCGTGCAGTTCGTGTCAATTCAGAGTTTCCTTCTGCAGCCTAGAGATCTTGGAGCGCTATCGTAGACCAGGGGAGGCTGGTAGCCCAGCACCGCACTGCGTCTGCTTTCCTTGTTGATATAGAACCTAGAAGGGCCTGGTCCCTTGTTTCCAGCTGCGTCTGACGTCCTTGATTCTGCATGCTGCTCTGCAATCAATACCTACCGGTCTCGATATGCAGACTACCTGACTTCTGAGTATGGGCATGCGTTTACCGGAATGGTCGAGTAGGTCAAAACCGATGTCGCTTAGGCCAAGAAGACCGACGGACGTCGCATGCTGTCAAGAAACGAACGCCTGCTTTGAACCTTCTTCTGCATGAGTTTGACCGACTGTAAATCAAAGCATCTGGTGAGCCTCCTAGGACCCAAAGACCTCAGTTCACCGTGTAGTTATCTAGCGCTGTCAACGCCATGTGGCTGTCGAGTCTTCTCAACAAAGTTCAGCTCGCATCTCAGCCAGCCGCTGTGCCTCAGGCCCTCAGCATGTGTGCTCCAGACTTTGGAAACCACTGGCCCCTAATACGGATGTACACCGGGCCGGTCACAAAACCCCCCGGAAATGCATCCGTCTCGAGGGCTCTCCCGCTCTGCTCCGTATTTCCATTGAACTTGAACATAGAATGGAAAGAATAACATGGAAGCTGGATGAATGATTGATGCAACACACGGCCGTAAATCACAGAGTGGCTGGATGCTCTTACCTAGTGAAGCCTCCCAGCCTCCCAGCCACCAGAAAGCTATTGTTGTCTCGAAAGACGAGCGCGATCTTCTCTCCGTTGGTTGTGATCAATGCTTCACGGATGGCCATACATCTCGAGTTTCAGGTCCCAAGTTCGCCTCTGTCAAAGTCAAGGCAGATCCCGCGCAAGATCACTGAAAGGAAACTCGTCGATTGAAGGGCGCCGCCGTTTCATGAGCAACTAAACATCTGCTCTTCCTACTGCAGCTCTCATGAGAATGAGATGACTCTACGCGTGAGCGGCAACAACTCCTGAGCCCTGAGTTTAGCTGTACGACATTCCATCGTGTCGAAGACTCGACACCAAGCAGGGCAAGCACATGCGAATTCCGACTCTTTCCGAGCTACACTTAACGATGGCGAAACCAAGAAAACGACAAGCCAATCGAATGTCACGCTTTCTGGCATGAGGCTGATACCAGTAAATAGATGCAACGTCGCAGTATTGAACTGCATAGGATTTGAGTACGATCATACGGGCTCTCACCACCTCTCGTGCCATGTAGGCGTAGTGAGCGAATGTCGCTTGATCCGGGACTAAGCAGGTAGTTTTACGGCGCTCAGGCCGGAGGGATAGCCGTGGTGTTGCTCCTTCACGTGCGGTACTGCCGGCTAAAACGCGAGTCGACAAGAGAGAGATCTCTCGGCACGTCAAGTCGGCAGCGCGCTCACCCCGTGCTGAGGCCCCGTGGCGGTAAGCTTGGGCACCAAGCGCCGGCCATAAAGCGGAGGGAAACTGGGATGTCGTGCGCTAGAGGAGGGATTCGTTTCCCTGCTGTGTGGTTTAGCGATTTACTTGGCTCTTGTCGCTGTGGAGGGAAGTCTTAGGAAAAACGGCTTACTGGAGTAGGGAAAGCTCTCGGGAATATCTTGAAGCACGGTTATGGCGTACTTAAGAAGCAGGCTAACTGATTATGCTTGTTCTGGCGCAAGGACGACGGCCGCCGGCGCGGCACCACCGATGTTGTTGGAACTTTGTGCAAACCAGCGGGCCCTTCACGAGTCAGGAGAGAGGTATCGAGGGCTTGTTGCAGCGCCGATCAAGACCGGAGTCGTCAGCATGCTCTTGCATCTCTATTGGTTGATCTTCAATCCTGTGGTCCCTTTCTGCTGGCGCAGACCTGAATTCGAAAGTGTTTGGTCAGGCATTTCGAGATGGCAGGGACTGTCTTGTAGTCAAAGACTCATGGTTGTTGTTCGGCGCATCTGCTCTTCGCTTAAGCACCCAATGCAGGTCATCCGTTTAGGTTCGACCTGACCGACAAAGTTGACCGGATCTCTTGGGTCTTGGCTGCTCAGGGCTCGATACAGGTCATTCTGAAGATTCAAGAGAGAAACACTCACGAGCAAGCTGACAATGACTCTTTGTATTCGCGAGGAGAATGCGAACGTGACGGACTTTGATAACGGACCGCCCAGAGCCCGAAGTTCGAACAAGCGACCTCTGGTTATTAGCACCGGGCCAGGCCGACTTGTACATAAGCGGAAGCAGTCGGATAGAGCAGTTGCTCGAGCCGAACTGCTTCGGACGTTGTCGTAAGAAAATCGCGCGGTCGCTTCATCCGAAGCCAAGAGCGGCTCAGGCTTGCCTGTCCGCAAGCGCAGCCGCGTAGATGATGGTAGAAGGCTCCCTGCTTCGTGGCGGCGAACAATGTGCATCTGCATACTGTAGACAGATGAATCAATTGCAAGACCGAAGGGGAGTTGATAGACAGAATCTGCTTCTGGTACAACGTGTTCAAAAAGAACCAAAACAGAAAGCTGATGGTCGCGAAGAGAGGAAAGCCACCAAAGTCAAAGTCGAGAGATGCAACGACCTGAGGACTGTTTAGGAAAGGTGCGATAGAGTAAGAGAGGGCTTGTCGAATGACGTGGCCAGAGGGAAGTGGTTATGGCGCGCTTCCGAAGCCGTGCTTGGAGGCGTTGAGACTCTCTCGAGCTCATCATTCGATTAGTGAAAGGTTGCCAATTGCAGTGCGTGCAGCATCTCGCGAGGAGGCTGTACAGTACTGTTTGTCATCACTAGCAGTCTGCCAAAGGCCTTTGTTTCTCCCTCTTCGTCCACTCTAGAGCAGTTGGGAGTCAACAAGCGACCCGCTTTCTCTTCGATACAGACCCGAGACCCCTCGTGTGCTTGACATATTTTCGATCCACCGGGTTCCTGGTCCACACGGATCTAATCCATCAGCCAGCCCGTGCACCGATTCCTCAGAGCAATCAGCATCATCGTCAGTTGTGAGCAACACCAGCATCCATCGCGTCAGGGCGCGTTCTTACAGAGATAGAGACGAGTCCTCCCTCGGACATCCTTGCAGGCTTCTGTACTTGGTCGAATTGCAAGCTTTTCCAGCTCTGCGACACGCTTGGCACCGTCCATCTTTTTGCAAGTTCTTGCACAAAACGGACTTTTCGGCCCTGACAGAAATTTCGGCCGGCCGCCGTTGGTTCCTCGACACTGGAGTAACGCATTGCCCTCGAGCTGCCCACTTCCTCTACTCGACTTTTGATTGCCTTGTCCTTTCCGCGTTTAGAGCTCGGCCTGGCTTGAGTTTTGACAACTAGTCGCTCCTGCCTACTCTAGAGTCTACACGCTTCTGTCTGGCAACTTCGCAACTGACCTGCTCCACATCCGCGTTTTCGTGCCCGCCAAATGCTCTCGCCCTGAGGGCCCCATTATTTCCCCAAACCGCGACATCATTGACATTTTTCAACATGGAGAACCAATACCCCTCCACCACCTACATGCCTCAGCCCACCAACTTTGCGCCCTTCTCGAGCTACTCGTCCCATCACCAGCAGCAGCAGCAGCCTCACCAGCAACACGCGCAGCACCCTCAGCACCAGCAACAGCAGGCCCAGCAACAACAAGCCCAGCAGCAACAGGCTCAGCAACAGCAACAGCACCAACAGCAGCAGCAGCAGCAGCAGCAGCAGGGCCCGCCGCAGCAAGAGTCGTCGCGCGACAACCACGCCCATAACCAGACGCTGCCCCCTCTGCACACCCAAGCCGCCAACTTTGGTCAGCTGCCCTCCTTGTACAACGCCTCTGGTAGCCACCCTCAGACCCCCACTGCCGTTCACACGCCTACCACTTCATCAATGGGCGCCAACGGCCTGCACGCCTTTTCACAGCAGCAACAGCAGCACCAATCGTCGCCGGCGACCACTGGTTCAATGCTTCCTCCCTCGTCCACTTACCTCCCCTACTCGACTTCGCAATCTACCCTGCCTCCTGCTTCTACTGCTACGAGCGCTGCCCAGACTCCCGCCCAGGCCCGCCTGCCCGACTTGCGCCCACTCCAGCCCCAGACTTCGTACAACTCCTTGTCGACCCTGCCCAGCTTCGGCGCATCCGGACTCGTTGGCGCCCAGCCATACATGCAGAACCATGAGACAGAACCTACCCATGTCGTGGGATCGCAGGGCAGACGTGGCATCTTGCCTAGTGCGCCCGGCCGCGCAGCTGCTCCCACACCCGGCACCGCCGCTGCTGCCACGAGCAAGTCAATGATCCCAGCAAAGGACGCAGATGGAAAATTCCCTTGCCCACACTGCAACAAGACATATCTCCATGCCAAACACTTGAAGAGACATCTTTTGCGCCGTGAGTTATTATTCGTTTCGATCGTCAAGAGGTGGAAGATTAACAACAGACAGACACTGGAGACAGACCATACATGTGCCATCTTTGCAAGGATACCTTCTCACGCAGTGATATTCTCAAGCGCCATTTCCAAAAGTGCTCGATTCGTCGCGGCAATCCCACGGGCGCAAACCATCTCGCCCACCAGCGCAGAAACACCAACGGTTCTAACCGCATGTC
Source organism: Aureobasidium sp. SLJ-2021a (assembly GCA_019677095.1). Lineage (NCBI taxonomy): Eukaryota > Fungi > Ascomycota > Dothideomycetes > Dothideales > Saccotheciaceae > Aureobasidium > Aureobasidium sp. SLJ-2021a. The sequence goes on from JAHRBU010000022.1 coordinate 97,861, forward strand.
TATCAGCAGCACCGAACCGGTAGCTCTCGCAGGTCTCGCAGAAGCTGCAGGTGTAGGTGCTCCTTATGCTAACGGAACCATTCTGAATGGCGTCACCAACAGCCCTACCGTCAACGGAGAAGGCTCTTCATACGCATCGAGCGTGGCTTCCATCTCCAACCGTTCATCTCGTGCTAACAGCCTGATCCACCCGGGTGCGATGACCAGTGATGGCAGAGGCAGCCTCACAGGTACGTATAAACGTGGTAAGCTCGACCGTGATCAATACTTAATCGCTTCTGCAGGTTACCCCAACGGTGTCCCTTACAGCGGCATGCGTCCTCATTCTGCCTCGAACCCCATGCCGCCAAGCTATAGCTTCCAGATGGCCAACGGCGGTCAGTTCTACCCTTCGAACGTCAAGGCCGAAGAGCAGGCACCGAGTGGCTACACCCATCAGCCTCCTCCGATCAGCGAAAACCGCCAACCCAACGGCGTCCCTGACTGGTCCATGTTCGCGCCTCAGCATGCTCACGATGGCTTCATGACACAGTCTCATCAAAGCCAGCCACAGATGCCCGTCAAGACTGAGGGCGGCATGGAAGGTCACAGCTACAACTCGTCGAACGAGCACAGCAACGAGCAGCAGTTCTTTGGTGGACTCTACTCACATCCGTCGGGCTTCGGCGAAGATTCAGGTGCGCACCACCTGTCTGGTTTCCCAAACTGGAACATGGATCTCGTGCAAAGCGATCCATTGCAGGCCAAGGCCAATGCATTGCTGACGTACGTACTTTCGAACAGAACATCCTCAAGCGATGACGCTTGCGACGAGATGAGAAAGTGCTTGACTGTTGAAAACATCAAGCACTTCATCGAGAAATTCACCAGCTTCCAGGGTCACTGGCCGATCATCCACATGCCTACTTTCGAAATCCTCAATGCCAACGATGGCCTCGTGCTGACCATCATCTGCATCGGTGCCGTTTACTCCGAAAAGCGCGACCTCTACCAAGTCCGAAGAATGATGGAGCTTGTCAAGGACGCTGTCAAGAACGCTTCAAGAGTCCACAACGTCATCATGGGTGTCATTGAAGAAGGCAACCAACCCCTGGGCTCGCTCGAATCCGATATTGAAGAGCTTCAAGCTTTGTACATGCTTAAGGTATTGTTTTGCTGGCACGGTACACCGATCCAGCGTGCGAACGCTAGGAAGAACTTCGACAGCGTTGTTGAAATTGCCCGACGAATGGTCATCTCTCCTGCAGCGCCCGGACAAGCCACTTACAGCGTCCTCCACCAACCAGGCCCCATATCTCAAGATGCGCTTTCTACCTGGAGCTGGTCTTCCTGGATCGCACAAGAAAGACGCAGCAGAGTCGCCTTTACTCTATTTTTGCTCGATGCCGCTCTTGTCATGTACTTCAACAACGAGCCCAAGTTTGATCCGTTCGAATTCCGTCTGCCGTTACCTTGTGACGATGCTGCTTGGGAGGCCAAGACTGAGCAAGAATGTCGTGATGCATTAGGTCTGAATGGTCCATCGAAGCTAGTCCACAACGTTTGCGGTAGTCAGCGACCTCGCCAGCCTGACATGAGAAGTGCCATGCGAGGTCTGATGGAGCCCAACTACACATTCTCGTCACGATCTACCAACATCTACTCCAAGTTCATCCTCATCCATGCGCTCCTTGTTCAGATCTGCAAGTTCCAGCGCTCAAGCTTCTTGCAGAACATTACAGGCCAGTTTGGGCACGGTGCCACGGCGAGCGGTCCTGGTACACCGCTTGGACAGAACGACTGGATTGCTTCAGATGGCAACAGCAATGCTGGCACCCCTGGTGACACGTCACTGGTTCAGAATGCGCAGATTCAGCCCGTCCTCAAATCTATTCAGCTCGCTATGAGCAAGTGGAAGTCGATCTGGGATATGGACATAGCTATTCAATACCCACAAAACGGCATCGGTTATCGCCGTTTCGGCTTCTCGAGAGACGGAATCCATTTCTTCTACCTTGGGCAATCGTTGTTGCGCTCGACGAAAGCCTCGGAGTGGACAGCACCGCCAGATCTTCGCTTCTTGCAGATCATGGGTCTATTGAAGAAGATCAAAGGCTTTGTCTCGAACGAAAACACTCAGGGCGGCCTGGATACTGGTTCTGTCGGCGATATTGACGATACTTATGGAGTTGGTGACCTTACACTCGACATGAAACTGTTATTCAAGCCCATGGGAGAGGCAGACAGTCCGATAGCGGGCGTTCGCACGGATACGATACGATGAGCTCAACGACAAACCTTCGGCACAAGCATATTTTTACTGGACTATGAAAGCCAGCGATCCTCGGAATCTTTTTTCTATTTCTCGATGAAATTTGTATGATGAATCAACAGTCAGACAACTTTCTATCTCGTCGCAACGATGCGATCGACGATTTATTTCATGCACAAAAGTTCGGGAGTGGGACAGCAGCCTGTCCTTTCATCCTAGTTCACGCATTCCTTACGCATCTTTTTTTCATTCTTACGGCGTCGGTGCATAGAAGGACGATGGAGTTCTAACAAAAACAAAAACAAACTAGATAGATGGATGGGAAGAGGAGACCTGGCCCATTTGCTCTTTTGCTGGTGTGGCTAACATGAAGTTCTTCATGAGTCTTTTTTCTAGCTCTTCTTCCCCTTTTCTTTTGTTCACATTGCTTGGTTCGGCTTTGCTATCTTTTACCGCATTTCCAAGGAGTCGAGGTTATCTCTTCATTGCAAGCAAAAACACGAATGGTACGATGGATGCCTCTTTGTAGATTTTCTTTTTCGTAAAAGAATGGTCTCACGACCGAAAGCTCTCTTCAGAAATACGAAACTTGTATCGAATACGAAACGTTGCAACAAGTCATTCCCCTTTGCTACTAGAATAACTATTGGCTGACATAAACTCCCTCTATTTCACAGCGACATGGAGTCTTGTTGAAAGCTGCAAACATGCATGATTGTTTTTTGATCAGAAATGTGATTTGAAGAGAGCTGAAAAGGAGAACTCTTGGGGGAGCTTGCTTTGTTACTCCCACGCTGAGGTAGAGGGGTGTATGAGCTATAGTGATGCATGATCTGTGTCGATTGCTAGAGGTGTGTTTACGGAGAGGTGTTGAGATGACATGTTTCGGTGGACACTGCTCTGTTTCTGCAAAGTATAATTCAGTTTTATAGCTACGCACGTGGCATACTTTTGAGATGGTGAGTTTGTACGAAACTTCAGAGTGACTTCCAGTGATTCTCGACGACCAAACTTGGCGTGCGTATTGCTGCTTCTCAGACCCTCACCAATCCGTCTTGTTTGCTTCATTCTGCAACTTCTATTTGAAGGATTCATGTGTAGACCATATGAGAAAGTATACCCGGCCTCTCTTTCCCAGTCAGGATTCTTCTTCGCTCCATATGTTCCTGCCACGACGTTCTTGTACATTTCCGTACGACGATCTTCAGGTTGCTTCTTGATCTCGCTCTCTATTTCCTTGAGTATGTATTTGGGATTGACGTCTGCGTGGGTGTGCTCAGTGCCGTCTGATCGATAGTGTTTTTCTCCCGGCATGATGGCACCACCACGGTGGTCTGGTAATCTGAAGTAGTCCATAGCTACCATGTAGTATGCAAACTCGTCGACCCGGTCGCCGGACATGTCTGTGTATTTCTTCATGTTCTCGAGCAATCGCTCGTTTGTCTTCGAGTTATACCCGATTTCTATGGTCCTATCGACGAGTTTCCGAAGTTCTCGGGCATCACGTCGATCAGATGCATCCTCGGTGTTGAAGTTGACAGACATTCTAATGTCTATCGTGTAAAGAATTGAATGTGTATATCTGATAGATGGTGGGACTGAGGCCGGAAGACGTGCCTGCACGCCCCTATCTATGCAGAGCAGGAACAACCTTGTATATCTTTACGTCATGCTCGGCGCGGATCGTTCGCGCCTTCCATAACCTTGTTGACAGCTGGTGGAAGCAGCGATCATGAAACCATCTCCATCGAACTTTTCTTGTCCCTTTGGTCGAAGCATAAGAGATGTAGACGTCCAGTATGACCCTGTTGGTTCCTCCCCGTGTGCCAGAGTGTTACAGGTATAGCTGTTGAAACGCAGGGACTTCTTTCCTTCATAGAAGTGTCCAAAGAGATCCGATGACACGACGACCCTCAGTAGAATTTTTTGCGTTTCTGGAGACGTCGTGGATCTTGACATGCCTAAGTGTCGCTCTGCCCCGCCCTGGCAGCTGCCAATTCGGATTCTGACGGTTGCACGTCTCCGTGTGCGGTTGCATAGAGACAGCCTCTTGAGCTGAACGAGTTTATGCCATATCGATGATTCGAAGCTCCTCGGCCGAGATGTTCGGACACCGAAGAACTCCATCGGCCGAGTATGGGATGCACCTTTTCAACACAGTATTCTAGGCAGCACTCCACAGGCTACACTTGCAAGCCGCTACGATACAATGCCGGTATATTGTCTGGTTTTCTGGTAGGAATCGATCATATCAAGGACGTGATAGTCAAATTGCAAGATAAGCATGGTGTGCTAAGGCCACGCGATTAAACATGGTTTGAATATAAAAGGCGTGAAGGCAGGTGCCACTGACCATCACAACCACAACCATTGGGCTCCTTCTTCATTCAGGAAACTCCAGACTGAACTGTCTTTTCTCGCGGCCTTCAAGTTTTCTTCTTCCATCACCATAACATCTATCTACCAATCACCTATCCATCGATCCAACAATATGACAGAACAACAGCAACAGCAAGCCTCCGTACCACCCAGAGGCGCCCGTCGTCCAGCTCCTAGTCCGAAATGGATAGCCACCGATCTCTACACGCTCTCCCACCTCGACCCTCCAACCGCACACAACAGTGCCATCCTCAAAAGCACGCTCGACAACTCACTGGACCAAGACCTGCCGGCCATCTACTCCTCACGCGCCTTTGCAAAGTTCCTCGCCCTTCAGGCCAAGGCCATCGACGCGAAGCACTGCCTCGAAGTGGGTACTCTGGGCGCCTATACCAGCATCTGGCTCGCCTCCGCGAATCCAAACCTCAAGATTACAACTTTGGAGTACAATTCTCACCATGTCGAGGTTGCTAGAGAGAACATCACCAATGCCGGACTCTCTGATCGAATCACTGTCCATGCGGGACCTGCTATGGAGACACTTCCCGCTGTGCTCTCCGACATTGATGCTGGAAAGCTTCCCAAGTTTGACATGGTCTATGTGGATGCAGACAAAGCAAACAACTGGAACTACTTTGATGCTGCTGTCAAGGGATGCAGAAAGGGGGCTGTCGTTATCGTGGACAATGTCGTCCAGGGCGGTTTGATCGCCTGTCAAGACAAGCCTTCTGACAAGCCGGAGAATGTTGCGGGTGCCAGAGAGGTCATTGAGAATGTGGGCAAGGATGGAAGAGTCAGTGCTACTGTCATTCAGACTGTGGGAGAAGGCAGTCATGATGGCTTCCTCTTTGCTGTTGTTCTGTGAACGGGACAATGGATAGCAGTGCAGACTGGATGTCCAAGACCATCTGCTCGTTTTTCTTTTGCTTCCTTATGCTTTACGTTTCTTATGTCCTATGTTTCCCGCGCCCTCTCCTCTACTCGAAGTTTCTCTAATGACAACTCAATGACTCTCAAGACAGATCCATTGCTTTCTGACCTCTTCCTCGCTAATTAAACACTATGTCAATTTACACAGCCATGTCTGTATACATGCACTTATAAAAATGCATAATGTTTTCCATAGATCTATATACATCCATCGAGAGCCCGAAAATCATGGTTGTAAGAAGGGGCTCTTAGTGGATGTTCTCAAGTCCGGAAACCATTTCTGCATTGCGAAGCTAAATCAATCTCCTCGAGAGTCTGGATCCCACGTCACGCACTCTCAATGGACAGCTATCTCCCCAACTCAAACACCCGTGTAGAAAACATCTATGAAAATGCAAGAGGGATATCGAAGAAGAGGATGGTATCAAAGAAGGCCCTTAAGTGTCGCGCTGTTGTGGGAGAAATTCGTGAATGGTGATGGTATTGTGCAGTTTTATGGGTGTAAAGACGGATATCACTTCACGAGACAATTGGTCTGGATACAGCATATGTGGTTTTTCGTTAACGTGGTGCTAAGCTCACTTGCCTCCATAGCAAAAGAAAGCAAGACTTTCTCTTCGACTTGCTTTGTAACACTCATGTGCTCACGACTTAGCGTCCGCATTGCTTTTACATTTGCCACTCGACGAACTTCTTGTTGATCTTCTTGATCTCCTTCTCGACGTCCATCTTCTTCTCAGGCAGTAGACTCACACGACCCTCGTCAACTCCATCAGCCTGTGTAGCCTTCTTCTGCAAGTCTTTGATGCAGATGCCGATCATGGCGTGTACAGTGTAGACAGCATCGTTTCCAGCATTGTGCGTGTTCCAGGACTCGAGTTCAAGCGCGTACATGATGTGAGCGAGACCGCGAGCAGACGGCTCACCAGTAATGGCACGCCACATGGCGACCGTGTCCTGGAAGTCGATGTTGGCCAAGTTGCTAGGGTCGTAGCCAAGTTTGCGCAGGTAAGCGATGTCTTGCTTGGTGTCGTGGCCGAGGAAGATGATGTTGCGCTTTTCCTCTTCGCCTTCAGGCACTTTCTCAACATCCTTTGCGCTGTACGGATGCTTGAAGCAGGAAGCGACCATACGAGGAGCATCCTCCAGGTCGACAAACTCGCTTTCGCCGAATTCGAATTTGTCTGGACAGCCGCGGACAAATTCGGAGTTGGTGTAGTGCTTGTACTCGTTGACGCGGAAATGGCGTGCGCGGATGAATTTGTGCCAGTCCTTGCCAGCCTCACCATGAGGGATGCCCTTCAAGTCGCGGGTGTCGAGGGTAGCGAAACCGATCTCAGTAATCATGTTATGGTTACGTTCGTACGACTCGACATCCACAGCAATGTAAATGACATCGGAGTCAGGGCTTTCTGGGGATGGTGGAGATAGACCGAGAGAGACTTGAGTGCATTCGACCTGGCGATACATGTTACGTTGCTGGACGGCACGAGCTTCTTGCTTTGCTTCCTTCGCAGCCTTGGTGTTGCCTTTGTTCTTTCCGGCATCGATGGCAGCATCCATGTCACGTCTGAAGTATGAGATGTACTCGAGCTCGGCCTCGTCAGATGTGGGAAGACCGAAGTGAGGAGCCTTTTTGCTGAGACTTTCAAAGTCGTCCTTGCTTGATGACTTGCCCAAGAAGCGAGGTCTGAGGAGTCTGTGCTCGCTGTACTCGAAGGGGAAGACAAGAGTGCCTTCAGGGTTGCTGGGCATGCGGACTAGATAGCTCGGGTACTCACCGTCGATTTCCTCGAGCAGCTGCTGGAATTGTGCAAGAGGCACGAAGATGATGGGTCTGTCGGATTTTTTGTAGTAAGGCGAGTGAATGTACCACCTACCAGATATCAGTTTTTGATCATGAGCCAAACATCTTGTTCTTCCAATGCGGTGCCAGAGCGTGAGATTCACCACTTAGAAGTCGAGACACCACTTGAGCAACGTGTTATTACGCAATGGGTGCTATATGCATCATGACTTGCTTGAAGAAGGTGTTTGGAGAAAGAAAGTGCATGAGATGATGGGTACGTGAAATAGAAAGACAAAAGAAACAGGGCGATACTTACAGATCCCAATCACGTTCCCAGAATTTGCCGCCAGCAAAGAATTGAATGGAAACAGACTCGCTCTGTGATCTCTTCATGTACTTGTAGGGGAACTTGGAGATGGCGTTGATAGGCACGAATTGCATGCCCATGGGAGCAGTCTCACAGAAGGTGTTGTTGTGTGCTGCGCCATTGGTAGAGACCGAAGTATTGGGTGAGGTGCCTAGCAAAGCGGCAAAGCGCTCTGCCACGGAAGTCATTGCTGGTGGTGCGATGGATGATGTGGTGATGGAAGGAGATGATGATGGGGAAGCCACGCGTGGTTGAAGATGCGTGTCGTGAGCTCACACGGTGAATGATGCGCTTGAGCTGGCGAAATATCTCAGGGTGAATGCAGTGACCTTTGAGTAAAGGAGTATTACCAGTTTGTGACAAGTCCGTGATACAAGTGCGCTTGCTGTGACAGGTTTGTGAGGTGCAACTTGAAAGTGAGGTCCAAGTTCGGCGTCTCCACCAAGTTTGAGCACAGCCAAACAAACACCAGGCGTGCAATAAGTTATGTCTTCATCCACTACGGATTCAATCAAGAACCTTGTTACGAGATAGCCAATTTCCATAGTCGCATAGCCATAAAACAGGCCTTGCAATATTTGGATTTGATGGTCGCCATAGTGGGTATATACAGTAGAATAGCTGAACGTAGGGGGGAAACGACAAACACAATTCGCCATGGGAAATGCAATGCTTTACTCGAAGAAACCTCCTTCGCTGTCCTCGTCTTCGTCTTGTCCGCCCATGACTTGGTCCTCGTCGACCTTCTTCGCAGGCTTCTGTGCTGCCTTCTTTTCCTTGACCTTTTTGTCCTTCTTTTCCTTCTTCGCTCTGGCATTTGACGCCTTCTGGCCGATGCTGTCGTCGTTGTCGAGTTGGGCAGGAGCAGACTTTAGCAGCTTGCCGTTCCTCAAAGCGTCGAGTTTGCCCTCTTCCATGCACTTTTCGACAACCAGCCACATATCCGGGTCTCCCTGCTTCTCAACCTCCACCTCGTTGCCGTCGGCGTCCTTCTTTCCCTTGGTTGGCCACAGTGCCGAGTAGACCATGTCGAGCGGATGGTACATGGCGTAATTCAAGTCGACCTTGGCCTCGTGTATTTGCTCGTCGAGATCGGCCTCGCCTTCCTTGGCTCTCCTCTCCAGCTTCTTGAGGCGACGCTCTGCTTTCCGTCGCTCAAAGAAGCGCACCATGTGATATTTGCCAATCAAGTCTTTCTTGCGTTGTTGGTTCTCAGCTTGAGCGAGGTCCCACTCGCAGGACTTTAGCTCTCGCTCGTGGTTGAGGCGAACATCGGCGGGGAGATTCTCCTTGTGTTGTAACAGGCGGTTCAGACTGCGAATGCGCGACTTGATGGGGTTGATGGGATTGGCCTTTCGCTCAAGTTTGCGGTGCGGGTGTGGGTTGACCTTGCGTTTCTTCTCCTGGCCGGGGACTTGCTCTCGACGTGAGGGGTGAACTTCGCTGTGGGGACGTTTGGTTGCCATGGTTGTTGTGTATTGGGAGAAAGTGGTTTGTTGGCGGAGATTATTTTTTCGAAAGATCAAGACAGTCCAGAACGACGAAAAGGGCAAAGTCTGGCCGATGTGTGGGGTAGACAGAGCCACCTTGGCGTTCACTTTCCCGCCCTCCCTTGACCTGCCACCACTCTTCCTCCACAATCCTCCCAAGGTAACATCCCAATGAAATTTGCTCTGTTTCAGGAAGTACCTTGAGTTCTTGTAGCTCTCGCGTGGCAGACTCTAGCACACTGGGAGGCTATTCATGTCCATCACGTTCAAATGTCCCTTGGAGACTGAGAGTCATGATCGCTGCTCAGTCATGGAGAGCACTTGTTTGTGACATTCAGCACATCTCTTTGGCCTTCTGATAGGCATCAAGGAACTGTAGGTTATTGTCACGTAGGTATGCGAGAATCAACTTGATCCCCTTGATATTAAACTCTCGAAAGAGAAGAGAACGAACATTGTTTGTCAACACTCTACACATCAAACACTGGTCAGTGTTGTATCTGGATATAGCTTCCAGACATTAGAACGTTCCGTTTCGATCCATTGTGTTGTAAGGGTTTGTCAAAACACGAATTCGTATATTTCAATCAACCAACACAGAACACAACACAATTCACCATACACGACTTCAACTACAACTACCTCACATCCGACATCGTCTCCGGTCGTGATAAACTCCTACGATGCCATATCCCAGGAGTCAGTCATAAAAACCCATCTGATGCCAATCTACTAACCCCATCCTAGATAGCAGATTCATCGAGAACTTCGACGATGACTCCTCGGATCCACCTTCGCCAGAGTCACCCCCAACCGCACCTTCCCCTGACAATGTGCCCGGATCGATCTTCCCGACGCAGCTCATGCAGAAGTTTTCTGCCATGGTGCTGAGGCACACCACTCCTCGCGGTTCCGACAATGGCAACGAAACAGCATTACAAGAAACATCAGCACAAACATCGACGCCCGATATTGTTCAGGACAGTGAAAGCAATGAGGAAGAAGACATGTCATCTGAGAAGCCGCTCACTATGATTGACGACCATCAAGATATTGGCCCTGTAACCGCTCAAGAGAATAGTCTGGATGTATCTTCCAAGGATGGAACAGCAGAGCAGGTTCGCAATCAGGACGACGAGCAACTCACTGTGAACGCCAAGATATCTTCTGAGAAGTCGGTCACCAGCATCGATGACCATCAAGAGCTCAAACCTGGAGAAGTGGCTGTGGAGAGAACCACAGAGTCAATCCCCAAACAAGGTACGTCGATCGTTTTCTACGCAGGAGCACAGAGACTACGTTGGTCGAGCGTTGGGAGGTGGACTATCGACAAGCACAATGACATCGAGAGCCAAAGGCATACTCAGGAAAAGAGTGACGCAGTCAATCCCGTTGGATGCAAGACCAGCCTCAAACACATTGTGTCTGTTGATACCCATGTCCCGACGTCTTGCCAGGAGAAAGCCAAGTCCTCGCAGCCTAGTTTCTGTACCCCTGGCCTCACATCATATCGACCTCAGCAACCCGACTAACTCCCACACAGATCCCGCGCAACCCCAAGCACCCACAACAACACAACCCACACCCCTAGAACCCATCACGAACAATCCAACGCACGAAATAATGATCTCACAAAACACCACCCCCCAAACCCTCTCAGCAAACTTCACCCGCCTCCTCCAAGACCTAAAAACTTTCCACCACCACCGCGACTCCACAGCCCTAAAATTCAACCTCTGCTTCGCTGCTCACTCGCGCACAAACACACTGCCGGCAAATTGCGTCGATTGCTTTCTCTTCGCTGCAGATGTCGAGTACGGGTATTTGCAGGCGTGTTCCAGGATCAGGAACTTGATGGAGGAAGTGGGTGAAGGTATCAGGGCTGCTGTGTTGAGAGCAGAGATGCAGAAGCAGAGGCAAGAGGATGGGGAGGTTGAGCTGGGTGAGATGCTGCTGCACGATGTTGGTATGCGGAGATTGGAGGAGATGGAACGTATGTTGCAAGAGTTGGAAGATGATGCCGAGGCGGGCAAGGGATGGCCGCATGGCCCACTTGACAATGCTCAAGATCCAACGACACAAGCAGACGAAGGCGAGGGTGAAGTCAAAATCGACAATAAGCTGCCAGCCATCACCCAGGAGGCCAGCAAAGTCTTCGGCGGTAACCTTCTCCAGCTTTCTTACTTCCAACTCAAGGCCGGAGACACAGATGGGCAAGTTGGCTTTGCTGTGCACCCTAACGGCGACATCTCAGCTCAGCAGTGGTTACAGCCCCATCATCAATGGTTCAACATTGGCCAGTTCTCCTGCTCTCACAGACGGATCGAAGGTACTCTGGCCTCGCATCGCTTGCAAGGAGATACCGAGCTACAGCATAGTCTGTGGTACTTCAAGGCGGTTGCAAAGCAACACGAGGCACGCACGATGAAGCTACCTTTTGGCCCGACAGAGTTACAGACTTATATGCCTGAAAGTTCTGTTGACTTTTCTGTGCAAAGAATGGCAGGTATATCTTCTGCTGCCGAGACCCCGATCAGATTGGACTGTGAGCCAGATGGGTCTGAGATGGCAAACGAGGGTCAAGATGCCAGGATCGACGGTACCGAGGCAAATCGAATGAAGAGCAGGAAGGTCAAATCGAAGAAACAAAAGAAGAAGAAGGGCAAAAGATAATGGGCCTGTAGTTTTTGCCTCTCGGGATAGATGGGATAGAATAGATTATAGAGCAAGTTGACCCCTTCTTTGGACTCGTAGGTGTTTTTGACAAGTTTATGTCTTTTTTGTAGCTGTCTTTTTGCCTGTTGGGAGAGCATGGGATGGCATCTAGTATGTTGTATCCCACAAATCACCGTCATCGACCACATAACTGTGGGAGGTCACAGAACTCACAGAGACAGACTGCTTTGCCCACTCCCATCGAACACAACATTGACCTGCAAGATCGTGTCCTTTTACAGCTGACTTAACATCCAGACACGCGTATAAGAAAAGCAAGAGGGAGTCCCTGCCCTGTCATGCTGGGGGGAACAACGGAAGCTAAGAAAAATGCCCAGCACTCGAAACAACCATGCATGCATAACAAGGCAAACAAAGACAGCCCTCGTGACCAATACTCTGGGCCCTTGATCAGAACCCCGGACATTCGGTATAACATATTCGGAAATTGTGATATTAGCAAAGTGGTTCTGATACTGCAAATAGCAAAGCATTGTTCCTTGGTCAGTAGTAACGAGGACAGTCGGAGTTTTTGTAGTTCGTTGGGTTGGCGATCTGCTATTAGAATGGGAGATCTGTGTCTCGAAAGGCCGAGAGGGATCCGCGGTAAGGCTGTAAAAGTGAATCGATGTGGTTTGACACATCTTTCAGCGCGTGTGTAGAACAAGCGTACCTTGACCTATAAGATTTGCAAAGGGTGATTGAGAGATAACAGAGTCGTATCGCAATTTTCCCAAGGTAGAAAAAACTCTTTGCTAGGCGTCCATGTGACAGGGCAGTGATCGATGGTATAGCATGATCGAGCGAAGAGGGGCTGACAACGGTGCCGTTGTAGTTTTGGGCACGGGGGAGCGTCCAAAAAGTCCCTTTGGTTTACGCTGTCTAAAACGAGTCAAACTGCCGAACGCCGTTGGGCGCGTCGGTTTGCAGAAAAAGAGAATTGGTAATTTGTGTACGCTAACAGACGCGGACGTGGTTTCTGAAATTCTTCTTCTGACACGGTAAAGGTGTGAGCATGGGGCATTGTACTGTGTGTTTGCTTGACGAGCGGCAGCGCGTGCAGTCGAGACGGACATTTTATCGAAGTGGTTGCGCCTCGTCCGAAGTCGAGAAGCAGGAGGTGGAGGCTAGACAGGGTCGCAAGCCACCAAAACTGGCAGGCGATGACGAGAGCTGTCGGAGGTTTGAAAGTCAGCGTCCATCAATGCACCACATCATCTACCCGCAACCTTCGCGAGTCGATGGAAGATGGCGTCAAATCGAGTCAACATGACATGCAGAAGGATTTGGACAAGTTGGTAATAATAACACATGGCTCAAGACAGAGGTGTCGAATTTGCAGAGCGCAGAGGCTCAATTTGAGAAGCGAAATGTAGGGCGATCTCCCCGTACCCGCGACATGGAAGGAGCAGCAAGCTGTCGGGACTAGAGCAAGTGGCGCGCCAGAGTTTAAGCCCATGCGGAAGTGCTGTTAGGTTTTGGCTCCGAACTGGAGTCCTGAAAAGACGCAGTAGGGTTCTGAAAAAGGGAGCAAGAGTCGGACAAGAGGCAGTTGAATAGTTGGAAGGTGGTGTGTGTTCGCCAGCAGTGCAAACACGTTCTTTGTTCTCGTTGTCGCAATTGTTGACTTGCAGCAAGTCAGAGGACCCCTGCAGGCATCAGTACTAACAAGTAGGGCGGGGCACGGACATTATAGACGTTATTCTACGAAGAGGCAGCGGAGACGTGTGAAGCTGACTCTGAGCGGTGGGCGCGCTTCTGACTGACCTCTCGCTCGTCTCGTCTCGCCCTCGTCAGACCCGGCCGTCGTCCTCGTCCTCGTCCTCGTCCCCGTCGCTCCTTTCCACACACACCCGCCAGTCGACTCCAGCATTCTTCCCCGGCGACAGTGCAGCGCGTCGATCGACAGATTGCAGCCGTGTTTTTCTGGCTACCCACCCACGCTCCGAGCCTGCGGGACTTGCATCCATCGTGCATCCTGCTCTGACTGACGTTTGGGTTGATCTTTTTGCGCCAGTGAGACAGCACAGTCAGCACCCCCCCCACGGCCACTCGACACGACACGACTGGACATTGCCCGTCCTTGACGTTGGATATTGCTGGCCAATAAAAGTCCCCTCGGCTACTCACCTAGCGTCATCTGCCTCCTGCTGGACCTGGTGCTACTCGACTACCCTCGTGACACGCGCCGTCCAAGGCCACGCACCAACGCCCCTCCTCGACGACGTTTGTTTCTACTCGACAATCCGCCCGCCGGTGCATGCTCGACAGAACCACCACCACCGTCTCCCTCCCCGGCCGCCGTGCCGTCGCTGCCACTCTCGACTCGACCTGATCCCGCGCAACCGCTGCCATGGATCCTAATGCCTTTATGGTGGGAGGTGGCATGCAAATGCAGCAGAGGCCACAGCCCCAGAACGACCAACACACCAACGAACTCCTGGCCAGGATCGTGCAAGAATTGGGCAAGACTCCTATACACACCGGATGGCAGGCTGCCTTTGACCTCCGCACTCGTGCCGTGTGCATCCTCAACTTGTGAGTCTCACCACTCTGATGAGTGCTCGACGGTCGTGCAACTGACACACGTGAACAGAGTGAAAGCACTACGCCTGCTGAACAACTCCAACACCCACGACTTGGGGAGCGCCGTCCAGATGGCAATGCGCTTCGAGAGTCAAATCATCACCAACAGTCCCTCCGAGGTAGGCCTGTGTTTCTCGCTACATCTCCCTCAATCCCACGTGCTAACTCTTGGCACAGGACCAGTGGATGGCTGGCATCAAGCAAAAACTAAACGAAATCAGCCAGGCACACCAGCAAGCGCGCATGAAGGCACAGCAACAGCAGCAACAAGCCATGGGCATGCAAATGCAGCCCAGCCGCTCACATCAAGGCGAGATGGCCCCACAGATGTCCATGGCGCCGCAGATGATGGGCCAAATGAACATGCAACCGCACATGCAGCAACCTCAACAACAACCGCTACCCCAGCAGCAGCAACAGCAGCAACAACAACAAATGGCACAGAACCAGCAAGCCCAATCCTTCACTCCCGAGGAACAAAAACAAATCACAAATCTCGCTCGTAGCATGATAACCCAAGTCCCCGAGGATCAGAGGAATCTCATACGGCAGCGTATCTTGGCCACCGTACCTCCTCAGCAGAGAGAGCACTACCAGCGCCAGGGCGTCGACCCGCTCGCCAAACACTTTCAGTCGATCGCCATCAAAAGGTTCAATTCAGAAAAGGTGAGGAGAGCCCAACCACAGGCAGGCGGTCCCATAGATTTCTCGTCTTTTGCTGGTCAACAGGCCGACGCCATGAAGATGGCTGACCAAGGCCAGCTCGTCGTGCCCGCCAGCAACAACAACACCAATAACAACAACAACAACAACAACAACAACATGGCAATGGACCCGGCCGCCGCCAACATGGCCAACATGGGCCAGATGAACATGCAGCCCGCCATGCAAAACAACCAGCAGCAGATCCAGAACATGATGGCTCAGAGGCAGCAGCAAACCCAGGCTCAGATGCGCAACACTCAGATGCAGCAACAGGCCCAGGCTCAAGCTCAAGCCCGTAATGCTGCTCAGCAACAAGCCCAGCAACAAATGCTTAGAGGGCAACCCGGTGGTCTCAACACCAGCCAGCCCCCTCAGCAAAGCCCTGCCATGTCCATGCTCAACCGACCCATGGTTCCCCCTGGCCAGCCCTCTCAGACACCTCCTCAAGCACGTCCTCAGCCCACACCTCAGCTAAACCAGCAGATGAACCCCCAGATGATGGCCCAATTCAGTCAACAGATTGCGAACAACCCTGGTCTGTTCCCTAATTCCAAACCGGACTTGCAGATTCCACCAGGTATCCAGCTCCCACCGCAGTTGAGGGCCAAAATCGAAGGAATGCCCCCTGATCAGCAACACCAAATTCTGCAAAGGATCCGCGACTCACAAAAGACGCCACAGTCGGCTCAAGCCCAACAAGCGCAGCAAATGATGATGAACAACTTGAACCCCGGAGCACCCATGGGCCAGCAGGCCTTGCCGAATGGTGCCATGGGCATGCCTCAGCAAGCACCCCTAAATCCTCAGCAGCAAATGGCCATGGGTATGTCTGGAGCTCCGAACCACCAGCAAGTTCAGCAGAGACTCGTGATGCAACGGCAGCGTGAAATGGACGCAAGGCAATTTCCTCCAAGAGTTTTGAACGAGATATGCCCAGTGCCACCTAACGTCAAGACATGGGGTCAACTGAAAGAGTTCGTGCAACAAAATCAGCAGAATCTGCCTCCAGATATGCTGGGCAAGGTCCGCCGGTTCCAGTCAGTTGTCATACAGAAGCAGAACGCTGCGACGGCAAATGCAAACGGAGCACCTGTCAATCAGATGCCCGGACAACTGCCACAAGGTCCTGGGCCTAACCACCCGAACATGGCTGGCAGCCAAGCTCCTCCTGCTCAAATGGTTCCACAACAACCCCACATGGGTCCAGGTGCAGGCATGCCCAACACGAACGCGAACCCGCAGAACTTCGCCAACATGGGCAACATGGGCAACATGGCTATCCCTCCGGTCACAGAGCAAGAGTTACAGGCTTTCAAAGCAAGGATTCCCCAAGCGCAGGGCATGTCGCACGAGCAGTTGCGGAAAACCGTCATGCAGTGGAAGATGAGTCAAATGCAGAAGCAGAACCCCGCTATGGCTCAACAGGCAATGAATGCCATGCGAGCAGCACAGATGCAACAACAAACAGGGACACCTGGCATACCGCCGCAGAACCCTATGGCTCCTACTGTGCCCCAGATGGGCCCTCAACCCGCTGCCATGGTACCGCAATTGTCCCAACAGCAACTTGCAAACATGCAGCAGCAGCAAAATACGCCAGCTAACAAGAAGGGCCAGAAGCGGTCGGGTGCGAATGATGATGTTGTCGAGATCCCAAACCCTAACCAGTCACCTCAAAGACCTGCACCGAACAATGCGCAGCAGCACAAGAACCAGAAGCCAACTATGCAACTCGACCCTGAGCAACTCAAGAACATGCATCCTGATAAGATCAAGCAAATGGCTCCAGAACAGCGTGCTGTCATGCAACAGTCGATGCAACAACTGCAACAGAAAATGCAAATGGATGCTCTGAAGAGAGCTCAATCCTCTACTAACCAAAGCCAGAAGGCATTGGAAGGACAGCAACACGGAGCCCAGGCGCAACAATCTGCACAGATGGCGCACATCCAACGCGAGCAATTACAAGCTCAGAGTGCTGCACAGCCTTCGCAGGTCAAGATACAGCAACAAAGAGCCAGGCTAACCGCCATAATTTCCGAGGTGGATGCTGCTTACCGCAAGGGTCCTCCCCAGCAAGTGACCGACGCCAGCTTCAACGAAGTGGTTGCGAAGCTGAATGGTTGTCGAGACATGATTGTGAAGCTGGACAAAATGTTGCCTACTGCCATGACGTTCGTCAACGACAAGATTGTACGCCAAATCTGCCTCGAGAGGGCTAAGCTTCTTGGTGAGATGAAGTTGGATGGTAGCATCAATGGGTATCTCTCGCTGTCTGCACAGCAGATTGGTGAGGCCGAGGCACAAGTTCGTCGATTCATCATGCAATGTTTGACGCACATTCAAAAACTGAAGACGACATCTTCACCTGAGCAAGTGCAGCAGAACGCTGAACAAGCAAAGGCTCCGCCAGCACCACTGGCAGCTAACGCCGCTATGGTAAGAACAGCATCCAAGAGCGGTGACCGATCGAAACCACCTCCAGCACCTACGTCGGCCGTGCCTCCTCCTTTTCCTGTCAGTCATCCATCCCCTCACGGTGTGCCCGTATATGATGGCAGTATTCAAGGACTTACCCCCGACAAGTTACAACTCCCGGCAAACAAGCGCAGAAAGACTGGTCAGCCTGGCAGTTCAGCTTCCACGCCCGCAAATGCAGGCACAACTCCTGGCAGCATGCCTAGCCCCAACATCAAGATGCAAAGTCCTGATGACAAGAGACGACAACTGCAGCCCAAGGTTGAACCACCAAGAGGTCCGGAGAGGAAGTTCAAGTGCGCAGATGAGTACTGCGAGTTTCATGTCACCGGCTTTGAGAAGGAAGAAGAGCTTCAGGCGCACACAGCAGAAGCACACAAGCAGATCGAGAACCCTCTCGATTTCTTCCTCGAGAACGCGGCTGCTGCATTTGAGCTCGACATGGAGGGCAATGAGAAGACACCCCAGAACGACAGCAAGCCACTTCTTGCCAGTGCCAAACCATCTGCACTGGGACCAAACACGATCAAGAAGGAGGCTCTCAAAGTTGACGGACAGACGCCTGCCAAGACCATCAAGGCAGGTACGCCTTCTCCATTCATCAAGCCAGGAACGCCACCGACCACTGCCCGTACACCGCAAGGGCAGAAGCGATCGGCACAAGACCATGAGCCGACTTCCGCATCGCCCAAGAAGAAGACCATGCTCGACACTATGATGGAGAAGGCTGGCGTCGCAATGCCGCCAACCAAGAAGACAATTGCGCAAGAAGAGGACCGCAAGCATTCTTCGACATCCCCCAGCATGTGGAACAACAATGATGCCGACGACAACTTTATGAGATCGGTACGTGAGACTCTCAACGGTCTCGACGACGGGGCACAGTACTCGGACCTGGACTGGCCCATTGACCCTTCACCTGACATGACACCTTCAAGCTCTAACTCTGGAACCTCGGCGGCCACTTCCAACCTCATCGACATCAACGAGCACGACCGTCTTAAGATCATGTTTGAGAGCGACCCCTTCGGTCTCGGCTCCGGTATACAATTCGACCTCGGCGACGACCTTGGCATGGGTATTATGGGTATCCAATCTACGTTTGACAACAAAAAGGAAGACCAGGACAAACCTACACCACCACCCGACGTTAGTTGGGACGCCATGTTTGGGCCCAACGCGGGCTTGGACAAAAACGACACCAACTGGGACAAAGATCCCATGGGCAACAGCATCTTTGACGGCGTTACCTTTTTCGATATTTAGGGATATATTGCGAAATGGGGGGAGTTTTTGTTCTTCTTGAAGGGGGGAACACACATTGATGCATTTCTGAGCGTGGAGTTTTGACATTGTATCGACACGGCCTTTTGAGTGCCAGGCAGCAGAAGAATAATCTGTCGTTTCTTGATTCCCATAGCCTTGGCACTGAATTTAGTTCAAATTTTCTGCTTTTGTATCAAAGCAGTGTTTTCAACTCCTTGATTTTCTTCTATGCCAGTGTATGCGAATAATTTGGTTGGACTTTCTCTCTCTCACGTGCAAAAGTTTGTCGATTGTGTAGCTCTAGAAAGCATGGGTGGTCTCGTGAGTAGAGAGATGTTCGAGGAGAGCTTAATAGAGGCTTCCAGATGTTGCTCTCTTTCGAAGAAGGTTGTGTATTCTTACAGCTTGGATGCTATGCGACGTGAGAGGAGACTGTGTAGCACATGAGGTCAGGGTCGGTAGAGGTGTCTACCCGACGAGGCAGCTCTACGCGGGTAGTGGCGGATAACGAATGATAAGCACCCTGAGCGATCAACCTCGGCGGGGGAGTCGTTTCACAAACAGAAAGCGATGGCCGAGCCCAAAGACCAAAAGGGCAGCCACGACCGACGACTGTGAGGCATATCTAGAGGTAGGCACGACCCACTCGCAACCCGCCAGACCCTTCGACTTGCACTCTTCACTTCCTCTGCCCTTCACAAGCGCACTCTAGACACACAAGACTTTGCTTGCACACCACACCCTCCAAACATCCAACACAACCCACACCCACCCGCAACAATGGCACCCTCCGCCGTCTCAGCACCCCCGCCCTCCACTACAACGGCCATCACGTCCACCAAACCAACAAACCCCGGCCTCCAAGTCGAAAAGAAGGAAAAGACACCCCTCGAAGCCATCAGCCAAGGCGTCTGCCTCCCCGGCATCCCCAAATACATCTCCTTCGACGCCCACCGCCGCGACATGCTGCAACACATGGCAGGCGCCTTCCGCGTATTTTCCCGCAAAGGCTACACCGAAGGCATGAGCGGCCACATCAGCGTCCGCGACCCCGAGAACCCGCATACCTTTTGGACCAACCCTCTGGGCAAGCATTTCGGCCTTCTCAAAGCCTCGGATATGATTTTGGTGGATTATGAGGGTAAGGCGGTGGGGGGCAATATGAGCAGGCCGGCTAATGCGGCGGGCTTCCTTATTCATTCCGCTGTGCACAAGGCCAGGCCTGATGTTGTTGCTGCGTGCCACACGCATTCGCCGTACGGAAAGGCGTGGAGTACGTTTGCCAGACCGCTGGAGATGCTGAATCAGGACGTCTGTTACTTTTACGGCGAGGCCCAGGCTGTCTATAAAGAGTTTGGCGGTATCGTGTTTAACGAGGAGGAAGGCCTCAAGCTTGCAAACGCTCTGGGGCCAAAGGGTAAAGGCATGATTTTGAGGAACCATGGTTTGTTGACTGTGGGCAGCACGGTCGATGAAGCTGCGTATTTGTATACGCTGATGGAGAGGAGTTGCGAGGTGCAGTTGCTTGCTGAGGCGGCGTGTGCCAGTGGTATCGAGAAGGCCATTGTGCCTGACGAGTCTGCCGAATATACCTATAGGATGGGAAGCGATCCTGACACTCTTTACGAAGAGTTCCAGCCTGATCTAGAGTACGAGGATTTCATGACCAACGGCGACTTTAGGAACTGATAGCTTCATATGGTTGTTGGTATGTAGTTCTATTTTTACGAATTCATGTGTTTTTCTGTTATACATTTCAATTCATCCTCGCGCAGAGTTAATTCAAAAGCCCCAATTGGGTGAGAAAGGGGACAAAGTTATGCTGCCGGCTGTGTGTGCGTATGTTCTTGTTGCGAGAACATCGTGCCAATACACTGACTCTGTTCTCCAAGTTCCAAGCACCATAATCAAGCCTCCAGTGGAGAGCTTTCACAACTCCAACACTCAATAGTAGCGACGTTTCTTCTGCTTTGAAGCAAGTGCTTCAAGCTTGCGTTTACGTTCAAGCTTCTGACGAGTAAGTGCTTCCTTCTCGGCCGCAGACAGTGGGATGGGCTCCATGTTCAGTTCCGACTGGTTGGCCTCGTCCTCGTCTAGGTGTGTAGCGTCGTCCTCGTGCTCATTTTCCTCGTCTTCCTTCCTCTTTCTCTTCTCTAGTTTCTTTGTTTGTGCTATCAGGCTCTTTAGTTGACGCTGACGTGCCCATCCCTTGTGGGTCTTGAACAGAAGCTTGAAAGGGCTTCCAGGCGAGAGTGCCTGGACATGCGCGTTCTGAGCCTCCGCTTTCAAATCGGCGTCTATCTCTGTGCGTGGAGTAGTCATGATTTCCTTGTCATCGACAACCATGACTTGCTTCTCAACGGGACCAAGTTGACACAAAGCCATATCACGAATCAACTTTGCCTGACCCGTGACATCCAGACTCGGAAAATTGACATCCAAGACCTTCCACGCGACCACAAAGGCGCGAAGCAATCTGTGCTTGACAACGATGTTGCCCTGACGAAGCACCTGAGCCAAGTTGTAGATTTCGTAGGCGGCGAATTCGGTCTTGCTGAGATCAGGCCATAAGGTCTGTGGATATTAGTGCGTGTTTGGTGATTGCTGTTCTTTGTTGGAGATTTACTTTGATTTCTGAGATGGCTTGGACGGCGTGCTCTTGGGTGAAGTCTTTGTTGACGGCGATTAATCTGCTGAGAGCAGCGTCGGGTGTCTGGGTCTCAGGGGTTGCATGTCCATTGTGCTCAGCATTGCCTAGATCGGGAGCGAGGAGAGGTTCTGCCATTGTCCGACTAATGTCTTGCAGTCAGTGATTTACACGATTTGTGAACACGGCAGATGCGAGAACTTACGAGATGCCGACTATACCAGGCGTGGGGCTCCGGCAAAATGATGAGATGATGTAGTGGTCGAGGAACAAGAGGATGTTTGTGTGAAGAAATCCTGAACCAGACAAACAAACAACGCGCACTTTGTCTGTGTGTCTCTGTCGAAATTCGAAAGCGGTATCCACGAATGTGCTTTCCTGTTCGGGAAGCAAAACTCGACTGTTTCTGGGACGACGTGCATGGTGACTGCCTTTTTCGTTCGAGTCTCTCTCTCGATGTGTTACAAGGCACAGCCCACAGCTCACCTAGGGCTCTAGACTCACTCCCAGTGAGCTCTCTTCGCACTACCAAAGTGACTTTGACTTTTGATACTGATAATCCAGTCGAGTGAAGTTTCAGGAGATGGTGAGTAAGTACTCTTCATAGTATTACTGCAGTCTCCGGTACTGCTGTTTCCTCATGTACTCCCTTTTCTTGACTTACAAAACACAATCACTCATCATGATGTATATACCTCGCCCTCTGTTGTCTAACAAACTCTCCACCATCAGCCCTCCTAACCACAAACAGCACAATGTAAAAAGGAAAACTCACTCACCACTAGACTCAAACCTGCATCTCCATCCCGTAGTATATAGTTACCACAAATTCTCTTTATCACTGCAATCGGCTGAGTGGTGTAACGGTTTACACTCATGCCCACGTTACTAGTTTGGTAATAAAACCACCCGTTCAAATCCCGCCGTGTATGTCTTGAACTGCTTAATGCAGCCTAATGTCCGTTCATTGGGTGACTTTGATAAGGGATCTAAGAGAGGAGTTTTCCTGAGAGCTTGTCTCTGGTTTTTTGCTGGTTTGGTGGAGAAAGGTGTGGGTGGGATGGTTGTTGTTTTTGATGGTGTGAGGTGCTGTGTGTGACGATAATCTTTTGCTCTTGTTGTCTCTTACAATGGGCGCATCTCGATGTTCATAGCTGAATTCCATCGGGCAGTGGCATGAGGGCGGTTGTTCGGTCGGTCGGTTGCCTTTACAAGTCTTGGAGTGACACTTGTAGAGCATATGGCTAGTGCATTGTAGCTGGCTCCTCATACTCGCCTATGATTGCTCCTTCTCACCACACAATACTTCCCATGCCATCCAAGCCAGGCTCCCCTAGCGATTGGTAGAGTTGATCCAGTAATAAGGCCCAGTTCCCTTCTTTAACGATAAAAGCTCGTCGCCATGTGTCGAGATCAAATCGCAAGTATCGAGAACCACAAACCTATCAAGTTCTGTCGCCTATCAATCGAGAGTCTCTGCCGGAAATTGGGCAGTTATCTCATTTGTTTGTCCCATGAGGTGTTGATCGCCGACAGAGGAATCTCAAGCGAATTTGGGAGTTTGTAAAGAGTGCCTTGGGTATATTCAAGCTGCTATGCCGATGACTGTAAAATGCAGCTTCTAAGCTTTGAGCAAGACTGGTCGAGGTCTTTTAGAGTGGTGATTAGATTAGGCATATCCAGAGCGAACCATATAAATAGTGTCTCTTGAGCTGCTTGCTGGTTCGATCCTAAAATGTAGCGGAAGACCTTATGTTCTTGCACAAGACAGAACGCTCTATAGACAAAAGGGGGGTTTCTTAGGCTAGCCATATGACTACTATGACTTTTTGCTCCCTTGTGGTTGTGATAAATGTTTCGAATCTCTCTATGCTTGTTGCTTCAAGGCCGGAAAGCGTTGTCCAGGGCGAGGACCGAAAAAGAGACTCTTACTAAACACCATCCAAAATTGAGAAAGTGTTGTACCCTTTAATAGTCAGATCTATAAATCAACCTCCAGCAAGAAAAAATCGCATCCTCCACCATGGTAAAGAAAAACATAGCCATTGGTGATTTTTAAAGTACTCAACAGAAGGAAAGAACCAAAAACCAAGCACTCGCGATCTAAACAACACACCTTGAATCCGCGTCTCAGTACCATATCAACCCCCTACCAAACATCTTAACCGACTCTCCTTTATCTCATCAACTGCCGACATCAAAAAACCCCATTTTATCAACTGAGGTCTAGGAAAGTCGGTACCGAAGTCTACCCACCAAAAACAATTTTCCACACCGGTGTTTTGACAAAGCCAACGACGCCAAATTTAAAAAGACAAGACACATTGCTCACGTGGGTAGCACCCCGATGGAGCGGTGAAGATAGGAAATTGCAATGTCTGCAGTTTTTTTGTCCCGATTTTTCCGAATGTGTTGATTTTTCAATCGGAGAGATGAGAGCGTAGAGAGGTTTGTTGGTTGCTTGCTTTCTCAACGCTGTGAGAGGAAAGAGAAAAAGAAAGCAGAAAAAAGAAAAGAATAGAAAAAAGAAAAATTCCAAAGAAAGCTCACCCACCTCCGATAAGGTTGTGGAGGTGGCTACGGGGAAAAGGAGATCTCGTGTGCAACCGATCGACTTCAGGCAACCCGGCACGTGGTCAAGCAACTGTCATTGTGACATCTGGTGTTTGCTGTCTGACAAGCATCTGCGGGTCAGGGAACAGGGAGCAAGCAGCTGTGCCGTGTCATTTTCGTTCAACAGTCAGCAAATGTCGTCGAGTTCGAGAGTTGGGTCTCACGATGTTCAGTCATTGTGGTTCGTCATCGCCTCATTGTCGAGATCGAGGTCGGTGCTTCCGTGAGCCTCCTTTTGCAATAGAGTGGCTATCATCAAAATGCAGAAGGTTGTTCACAGTCGACAGGCTTGTCCATTGAGAGCTTTCAGAGCTGCTATAGGTTCCAAGGCCCTCAATGGATGGCTGGTTAAACAGGAACGTATTGTGCATTTCTGTGGACTACTTTTCCAAAGGGATGACATGGTAAAAGTCACAAGCAAGAAGGAAGACGAAGTAAATGAAGGCGTAAATGACATTATTTGCCCATCCAAAGGACTGGCAACCCATGATGGGTTATTGTAGGTGTTCGCTAGTTAGAGTCATATCTAAAGTGTGCAACAAGACGCGTCTAGAGCGATCGTGATGAACCCCAACCAGAAAGCCAGGGACGAGAGGAGACGCAATTGCTACCAAAAATACACAGTGCGATGATCGCTGAAAGGCGGAAAGAACAAAAACGACGAAACAAGGTTGTCTCAGGCAGCGGGCCTCGACGGGGTATCTCTTCATGCAGCGCCAGCAGTGGCAGAAGGCTCAAAGACCTTTGTGGGTTGGAAGCCAGCACGAACAACACGCTGACCGTTCGAGTCCTTGGCCATGATGGCATCCTTGTTCTCCTGCTGGGCCTTCTTCCAGATCTCGACCTCCATACCACCACGGATGACACCGATTCTCATGGTAGAGAGCAAGTTGTGGGCAGCGTTGGAGTGGAAGTAGACACCACCATTGAACATGGCGGTGGCATCCTTGCCGATACCAGAGCGGATCATGGCCTTGCCACCGGGGTGGTCATTCCAGAAGTTGGAGACGTCGTGGACGATACCTGCTACCGAGACGAGCTGGCGACCGTTCTTGCACTGCTCGACGTAGTCATCCCACTCCATGACAGGCAGAGACTCGAGGGGGGTTCCCCAGTCGAGCTCGGCACGCTTGCGGTCAATCTTCTTCTGGAGCTGCTGGACGCGACCCTTCTCGATCTCGTTGGAGCGGAACTGCTTGAGGTCGTAGGCGAGGCCGAGCTGCTTCCAGGTCCAGATGGACCACTTGGTAGGGTCGTACTGGTGCCACTCGATGGCGTTGCGGTAGTCGGAGGGGAACTCGTGGTGGAAGTTGTGGTAGCCCTCGCCGAGAGTGACGATGGCAGTGATGACGTGGTCACGGGGAGAGTTGCGGTCGTCGAAAGGCTGGTCACCGAGCCAGTGGGCAAGGGAGTTGACACAGAAAGTGGCTTGCTGGACGAAGAAGATACGGAGGATACCGGCGTAGATGAAGCCACCGAGCCAGTCACCCCAGCCGAGACCGGCAACGAGGGTGGGGAAGATGAGACCCATGCCGAAGACGACCTTGAGGTAGTTCTTGTGCTGCCAGACAACGACGGGGTCGTCGTTGAGGTCGGAGATGTCGGTGCGGCCAATTCTCTTGGGGTTCTGCTTCATGATCATCCAGCCGAGGTGAGAGTAGAGGAGACCCTTGCGGACCGAGTAGGGGTCCTTTTCGGTGTCGGTGTAGCGGTGGTGAGCGCGGTGGTCACGGGCCCACCATCTGATGGAGCCCTCGACGGCACCACCGCCAACAGCGGCGAGGAAGATCTTGAGAGGAAGAGTGGCCTGGTACGAGGTGTGGGCCCACAGACGATGGTAGCCGGCAGTGATACCGAGGCCGGTTGCGAAGTAGTAGGCGACGGCCCAGATGGCTGTGTAGAGGTGGAGGGGAGTCCACCAAGCCTGGATCAGACCCATGAGGGGAATGCCACCGATGAGGAAGACATTGAGCCAGTTGACGTGCTTGTACCAGTTGGCCTTGGTCAAAGGAGTGTCGGTGATGTGAGGCCTGGGCATGGTTAGTGTCTTGGAATTGGATGCAGACGATTGCGGTGGACTCACTTCTTGGGGTCGTAGGCCTTGCTGCGGTTGGGCTCGTCCTTGGAAGCCATGGGCGAGCCCTGCTTGATGTAGTCAGGGTCGACGGCCATCATGCCAGCGGCGGGCTGGTGGGAAGGCATGTTGCACGAGGTGTCGAAAACCGGTGCAGTGAATGCGAGAGCCTCCTTCGAACAAACGAGTGTCGAGGGGTAGGATTGGTGTGGGTGGAGGGCGCTGAAAGAGAGAAAGGAAAGTGCGCTGGCAAGGCTCAAGTTTTTGAACCAACGCGAGCTCGGGACAAATATGCCATGGCCTGATAGACGAGGCGAATACTGTGGGGGAACCTACTCGCCCCGATGGCCAGAATTCACCGTCGACCACCGACTGTTGGGCCCTCCCCCCAACCAATTCACACGCCTCTGCATTGCATCACCTTGCCACTCCAGTGGGACTCGAGAGACGTGAACACCACCCAGCTGCAGTCTGTACCTGCATCAACATGTCTGCTTGATCGCTCCGCCGCCCCGGCCTTCTTGTTGTTCATCATTCAATCCTGACAAAGGACCCTGAGGCACCCACATTCCACCGCCAACTGCCATTTTTCGCCACCAGGACTTTTGACTTTGTCCATGGCACGCGAAACATCCGGCCTTCCTTGCCGATCGGTTCACCATTCTAGAAACTGGAAGCTGCGCCCGAAGCCCGCGCGCTAATCCCGAGCTTCATCGTTGCAAAACACGTAAAACCAACTCGAGTAGAAGCCTCCAGACGCCGTCCATCTCTCTTTGCTTCTTTGATCTCCTGTCAATTCAGCCGATCAGGAGTCCAACTTCTGCTTCCTTTATCCAGCTCCCAGCGAATCTCCTTGTCTCCGCGTCGAGCCTCAATTTTAGATTGCCAACTCTGTCTGAGATCTGGTCGAATTTTGGTGCTGCTGACCTGCCAAGCATCATCTCGTGCGGAGGCTAGCGTCAGTTGAACAGAGGCGTGTCACCTCATGCTTTCTTTCCCAGCAGATGCCCGTTGATGACTGCAGACACGCGCGCCATTTGACGTCGTCTCGACCTGTGCCCCTCTTGCGCGTCGTATGCAGAGATATACCTCACTCTTCAAGCTCTACTCGTCGTCATGTTGGTGCGCGATTCAGCCCTGTCTTGTCTTGATCCACCTGTTCCCGGATATCGAGGGTCCTCGCGGTTACTCCCGGGATACATGAAACTAGGTTGTATTCCCAAAGCGGTAGTGGTTGCGAGCCAATGACGGCCGTTTCTATCGAGCTGCCTTGTTCCACCCGCCGCTGCTATCCATGTCCCATCCCAAGGCCTTGTGTCATGCAACAAATGTTCAACGTACAACACTCCAATGAGTGATTATGCAACCCGCCCAACAACCACTCCATGATGGACTCACGTTGAACAGGTTGGTTTCGTATTGGTCATTAATCCTTTCAACAAGAAGCAACCCCTCAAATGCCACGCCCTTATCGTTCAAACAGCCCACGCACATCTATCGTTGGCACTCCTCTAAACCCTATGCATGACGGTTTATCAGCGCTTCCCCATACATGAACCAAGAGTTGACATGCTGGGGTCTCAGTAGACGCGAACATCCCCAATGCATCTGACATTGAACATCCTTGAATGTCAGCAGGTTATTGCATCTCACCCTATCTTCTCTGGCGCGATATCCAGACACTCACGTATCCCTCGGACGTGACTCCAGTTTGCTTTTGCAATCTACTCCTTGTCTAATCTTCACATGCAGAAACTTGTACTAGAAAGTCATAAGGTCGGTGGATCAGATGCTATCGACGGTCTTCTCCATATACCCTTGCATAGATGTGATTTCCTGCAACTGTACCACTGGTGTATTGACGAGTAAAGATTACGCCTCTGGGAGCAGGAGCATAGACCTGGTTGCATCCTTCTTACTGTGTGGAGGCTTGTGAGAGTAGCTAATTTGCGTCAGGGGTGCAACTGCACATAGTTGCAGGCCCACCTCTTGGATTGAGTATGCTCGATCCGTTTAGGGAAGTGGTGTCTCGTATGATGAACAGATCTCCTTTACAGTACCTGACGCTTATATTTGCAACCACAATCAACGTTCAAGTAGAACATGAAGCATAACGATGCCTCGGCAGGCTATAGAAGCTGTTTTCTATAAAACAATAGTGAATCTATTCCAGCCTTTGAATTGCGCGTTCGAGGGGCTGGCTACGCACAGTACATCTCGAACACATATACTCGGTTTACTGCTAACTTTTAACGAGCAACTCCTCTAGATGCAATCTGTGTCAAATTGTTCAAGCCATAATCCACATATCATATGGACATACATGACTAAAGTGATATTGGCAACACCCGGCTAAATCTCCGATGACAAGCAGTCCTCGAGTATCGTTTTCTTCCCTCTTCACACCACCGCGCAGATTCTTCTGAGCAGTAAGATTTTGCAGTGATACTCGGATAAATACGATGTAGTGTTACACAAGCATGACTGCCGAAAAACAGCCATTACACATTAGTGTGAGTGGTCGTTCTCGTCAAGCCGCCATTAAATCCACTTGGATAACAACGCCGATAGAGAGCTGGAAGAAACCTTTCGATACGCGCGATGACACTGCTGCTACTTTTTTTTATAGCTAGCGGTGGTATCTCTCAATCCGGCATCTGAAGAATGATGAGTGTATACAAGCGAATCAACAGCAACAGTTATACACCACAACTCATCTCCGCCATCCAACGTTATCATTCACGAAACCTCAAGAACGAATCCCCTCGAGCATCCAACATCACCACTCAACCCTTAGGAACCAAGGTAGAAGGACCAAACCCCAAATCCCCAGGTCCGTGAACCACATACCACCATCCCCTATCCCTTTACACCCTCCTTATACTATCTCCGCAACAGAGATAACTCTGCCGTATCCCCTGCTAGAAACCCACATACCTTAAGAGCAGAATCATGGACCTCGCTACTCTGCTCTGCGGCGATGGGGTTCGAGAAGTGGAGGGTTTGGGCCAGAGGCTGGTGGACTTGAGTTCCGCCCAAGACACCAGGGACTCGCTGGTGACGTTGGCAGCGCGGCGTATCGCTGGATGAGGTTTCTTGCGTGAAAGGGCTTTATATACTCGAGTGAAGCAAAGAGGGTAGAATGTAGTGTTGTTATTGGTGGGTTTGGTTTGGGGGTGTTCGTCTATCTGTATGAGTAATGGATTTATGGTCTCGTGGTGGAGAGATTGGTTTGACTCTTTCTTCTGTACTTTTCGAACATTAAAGTCTTGTTCACACGCCCGTGAAGGTTAACTTGACAAACTGAAAGTATTTGGTCGATGGGCAGGTTTGAAAGAATCCTTTGAAGCTTTTGCATTCGTCAGAAGAGTCAAATTGTTTGGATATGCGCGAGAAGATATCGTTAGTCTGGAGTCACTCGCATTAAAGGAACAATGTGGTACAAAGGCAAGTGTGCGATCCCACCCCTTGTGAACATGTGAATACTTACAGAGCAGGCCCAGGCCGTCCGGTTTATGGAACAGTTCAACCTCTCCTCGTCTCCACAAATCCTTGTGCATGCCAAAACCACATGATTTTCTGCAGCAAGATCGCTTGTGTTGAGGACTAAGCATCACACACCTCTGGAAAAAACGTATTATGGATCTGGTTGCCTTTGTCTTTGATGGCAGATCACACAGTGAGGTCTGATGGGTGCCCTGCGAAGGGTGTGAGGATCGATGCGATTGTGAACGAAGGACTTTGTTCGTGACTCGACACTTGAGCCAGCAGGGCTTCATGGGAGGGTCGAGGCCTTGCGAATTTTATATGCCATGTAAAGACGTTCTTGATACCAGTGGATGGGTGTCCTTATCGGTGAAAGTTTGCAAAGTTGTCTTTAATTCGTAACGCTCATCGCAATAGGTAGCTAACGTACCTTCGTCATGCCCAACACTTACTCCTTGGACTGCTCTTTTTCAACATCATCGATGATCTTTCTCAAGCTCTTGGCACTCTGTTCGAGCTCCTTCTTCTCGCTCTCGCTCAACTCCAATGGGATCTGTCTGACAACGCCCTTTCTGCCAATGACTACCGGCATCGAGAGACAGACTTTCATGTCATCCTGGTAGTGACTGATGGGTCTGATGTTACACTGATCAAACAGGATCGACTTGCAGATGGAAGCAGCCACACCGCCGATGCCGTACGCAGTCGCGCCCTTGGATTCCATGATGGCGGCTGCCTTTTTCTTGGTGTCTTCTGCGATGGCGGCCTTGTCGATCGAGGCATCTGGAAGTGCGAGTTCGAGAGGCACACCGCCGACTGATGCGTGAGACCATGCCACCTGTTGGAGTTAGCAAGAAGTATGCAAGAGACGTCGGTTCAAAAGCTTGCCATTTGCGAATCGCCGTGCTCGCCCAGCACATATGCGTCAATAGAGCTAGCCGCAACACCGCACTTTTGAGCAAGGATACCACGCAGGCGTGCACTATCGAGGAAGGTACCGCTGCCGATGATTTGGTGCTTGGGAAGTCCGGAGAACTTTTGAGCAAAGTAGGTCAGGATATCCACAGGGTTTGAGACCAGGACAATGATAGTGTCCTCGCGGAAGGGCTTCATATCATCGATCGCAGAGCCCAGAATCTTAAGGTTGCGGCCGACAAGGTCGGTACGGCTCTCTCCTGTAAAGGGGTCAGCACACAACTCGCAGGTCACTGGAGAGCAACATCGCTTTCAAGCTTACCCTTCTTCTGTGCTGCTCCTGCGGTGATGACGACGATATCACATTGTCCCGCTTCCTTGTGAGTGCCGGCACGCACTTGCGTGCTCGTGTTGCCATGGAACGTGGCATCAGAAAGATCCTGCACTTGAGCATCACGGACATCCTCCTTGGGATCGACAAGCAAGATTTCTCCAGCCACAGGGTTCAGGATCAGCGAGTAGGCGATTGTGGAACCGACCTCGCCAGAACCGAGAATGGCAATCCTCGAAGTCATTGACTTTTGCGACATCGTTCTGATCGATTGCGTGAAAGCTGTGTGTTTGGGTCTCGAAGATGGCTTGTGTTGAGTGTTTGAGAAGCTGACGATGGGAGAGCTGAAGTGGTAGCTGGAGGTTATGAAGGTTGCTTTGGAAATGTGAGATACTCTAGCAGGAAAAGAGGATGTCAGAGTAGGACGAATGAGTCTACCGGAACGAGCAGCCAACGTCATTTGATCGTGTTCAACAAAATCTGGTCAAGGTGTTTTCTTGAGAAACACGTTGCGGATGTTGTTGAGATGGAAGTTAATGACGTCGACGAAGGTCATCAAGGTGTTCCAAACAGAGCTCGTTTGATACTGATTCTCAACACGCTCGTAGTCTCAGTATTGCCCTCGAGTTCGTGGTCGAAGCCTACAACAATTCATCTAAACATGTACAATCCTTTTAGGCACTGCCAAAGGGAGTCTTGCCGAAG
This sequence comes from Aureobasidium sp. SLJ-2021a, assembly GCA_019677095.1. Lineage (NCBI taxonomy): Eukaryota > Fungi > Ascomycota > Dothideomycetes > Dothideales > Saccotheciaceae > Aureobasidium > Aureobasidium sp. SLJ-2021a. The sequence goes on from JAHRBU010000022.1 coordinate 129,588, forward strand.
AATCATACTGAACAGGGTTAATTCCATACCTTTGTTGAGACGCATTATGTATCACGTCTTTGAGCTGTTTGAAATTAGAGCAAGACACTAAACTCGAGTCAATTGAAGTAAAAGCAATGAAATTCGTACTGTTCATGACCCCGGATATCATAAGTTGTGGGTGGGGTCAGTTCATGAACAAGCAGACTATTATGTGGCAACTTTTTGGCCGCAGAAAACATTAGACATCATGTTCCAACTCATTTCGGCACACCAATGCTGTTCCAGCCGCGCGCGATCGATCCTGTCTCCTCGTCGCGGCGAGTTGTGCGAATGGCGTACGATGTCTCGACACGGACGCCATCATCCACATCGTAGGGGTAGTTCTGACTACGGTTGCTCGTTGTGTGAACCATCTTTTCTAACGAAGCGTTGCTCTCGAGGTCGAAGGTGTCTGAGACTGGGGTTCTGCCGTCGAGCTCGTACTCGTCGACGGTGCCTGACTTGTCGACTTCGCTAGCAAGCTTGGTGCCCTTGTAGGACTTGTTGGGGCCTGAGTGTAGGTTGTGGCCAGATCTGCCATAGCCTGATCCTCTTCCGGTGGCGTTTGGGTCGTATGGGCCTGGCAACCAGAATGCTCTGCTGAGGATAGGGCGAAGGATAGGGACGTTGATAGTGAAGATACCGATGAAAGTCTCGCGGACACCCTTGGATACAATTAGCACATTTCTCATTGAGGATTGTGACACCACCACATACCCATCCATTGATGTTGGCGGCAGACGGTGCTGCGTCAAGAGAGAGAACAACACGAATGATAGCGGCAACGATGACGAACAATCCTGACGAGAGGACAACTCCAATGGTGATCTTCTTCTTCATAGGCATCTTCAGTTGCCAAAGCATGGGGATCGGAACCATGAGAATTGCAGCATCGGTCAAGATGTTGGGGATGGCGACAGCGAGGAAGTTTTGCGGTCTGAAAGCACACTTCCATGGAGGCACAGGTGTGACCTGCCAGTTCATGTGGGTGCTAAGAAGTCGTTAAACACAAAGTCTCAACCTGCAAATTCAGAAAGAACCTACGGGAAGCAGCCAAATATGAGCACAAACCAGACAACAACGTAGCTGATACCAGTGAACCAGAAGAGGTATCTGATCAGCTTGTTGTGGAAAGAACCCAGAGTCAGACGCTTGTAGAAGAAGAGCATGGTAAACTTCATGCACCAGATGAGTGCTGGGTAACTGCACCATGCAGCATACTCTAACTTGGAGCCATAGATTACGCGATCAATGTCGGCTTGAGTGGCAGTCTGGAGCCATTTTTCGCTGACCTCGGAGCTCTCGCCAGTGAAGTGGACGAGATGCACGAGGACAGCATCGGATGTGTTGAAGATCAATACACCGAAACAGAACAGATCGTCCCAGTAAAGACCCTTGAATCCGACGGTTCGTAGACGGACTGCATAACGAGCCAGGATGATAAAAGTGGCAATGGCATATAAAGCCTGGAATTGGGTTAGTTTGGCTCATACAATGATGGACTGTTGAGTCAATCCTCACCCAAACTTCCTTCAAGATGGAATCGAGGGCCATGATGATCTACCCCGGAGAGGGCTCAGAAAGGGCCTCCAATAAGTGTGGCGTTTAGTTCAATGGACAAAGAGAAGCAACACTTCCCCACGAAAAGATAGAGAGAGCACAGCAAGAAGGACAAATTCGAAACGGAAGGGTAAAGATAGCGATGAGAGGGTCAAAGCCATAGTTAAAGTAGAAAAGCATGACGCTGACCAACAGTGTGTGCGGTAGTCTCAGTGGTGGAGTTAAACCTAACAATAGCCGCGAGTCAATAAGGCGACGATCGAGCGGACTTTAGACCTGAAACGGCTGGGTATTGCCCGTTTGGAGAGGCGAGATCTGTCAGCTCTCCTCTTCTAGAAGGACAATGTAGACAGACGGAATCACGAATGACTCGCTGTACAGATAGCCAGCTTGGTGCTGGCTGATTGGCGGAAACATCCCACGTGGAGGGTACAATGGAGAGATTCATGCGATGGTGTAACTCAAGAGTCCATCGGTATACCAAGGCACAGACTTTACCCTTACATGCGGAACGTTTGAGGATGCGCAGCGGGTAAAGCAGATCTCAACTACCGAGTTCCTGGTCGTTGGCGGCCTTGAAACCCTGATTGGGCATTGCAAGATGTTATTTCGTTTTGTGTGGGACGAAGTCGGAACGAGGCATGCGGTGGCTGCAAGATTAGCAGTTGAGAGTGGAAGACGGCATTCAAGATAGCCGGGCGGACGATTTGAGTTCGCAGAGGCGTGTCCAGAAGAGCAAATTGGAGCCGGAAGGGATCCGACCTCGACCGTTGTAGGTGAAATGTTGCCGGCCAAACGGTAAGAAGGCTCCAGGCGATTGGATCTACGCCTACTATCACTCGCACTATCAAACAACGGGTAGATTCGACACGGATCTTGTCCGATACTCCGCAGGCTCTAAAGTATGCATCTTGGCTGGGTACAAATCAGATCAAGGTGCGAAGACTCCTGGATACGAAGAAAGGTGCATGATTCGACGACACGTGGGCAGTGTTCAACTCGTGGCGAGGGCCAAGGAACTAGAAGTAACGGCAGAAGGTTGGATGGATTGGACAAATGATGGCAGGAGTCAAAGACAGGTTGACAGCAAAGGCATCCTCGCACTCGTGTAACTCTTCAACCGAAGGACCAAGGTTCTGGCTGGCTCTGTGTCAATGCCGGCGTGCAGACCACACGGTCGCGGTACGGGACAGCAGTTGAAGTTTTATTCAACGGTCTTCAGCACGGAGAGGGCAGTCGAGATGGAGACATGTAAGACAAGATGAGACAGGCTGGATGTTGTAGGCAGGTATGCAGGGCTGCATATGCCTAGCTGGGTAGCAGCGACGGCACATCGGGGCTGCCCTAACGAAGAGCTTGGTCAGCAGTCAATAGAGGGCGTTCTCTGAACGAATACGGCAGTGTCGGATTGAACATGACTCTGTAGGCTCAGACCCGGTCCTCGTGGCTGTGATAAGTCGGCGAGCTAACCGGGTCTTGCCTCGATTGTTGAATGATGGGAGAACGAGGAGAGCGAGACATGTCCGTCCGAGATGATGCCTCTCTTGGTGGGATATCCAAGGCTTGGCGGGCGATCGATTGCGGGAGGAGGTGGAGACTCCTCAGATTGCAGAGCTGGCAGGGCTGGCAGGGCTGACTTGATGCTGTGACGACTGACGACTGACGATTCCGAGCTGCAGATTGCAGCAGACGCACAAGTGCATACCAACACAACCATGGCCGCGCCCAATCGCCCCCGCGTCTTCCTCGAGATCAGCATCGCCAACGAACCAGCAGGCCGCTTGACCATCGAGCTCTTTGCTGACCAAACTCCAAAGACATGTGAAAAGTACGATCCCTCCCAAAGCTTCCTTGTACGTACTTGGGCTGAACTCTGCCAACAGCTTCCGCGCTCTGTGCGCAGGCTCACGGCCAAACCTCAACTATGCGCTCAGTCCCTTCCACCGCATCATCGACGACTTCATGGTACAAGGCGGAGACATCACCCGCGGCGACGGTACGGGCGGCGACAGCATCTACGGCGGCGACTTTGAAGACGAGAACCTGGGTTGGCGCGACATGGATGCTGCCGGTTTGGTGTGCATGGCCAACCGCGGAAAAGCCACCAACAGCAGTCAATTCTTCATAACTCTCGACGAATGCCCGCATCTCAACAACAAACACACCATCTTTGGACGCTTGGTTGGGGGAGAAGACACTCTGGCTCGCATGGCCAAGGTCCACGTCGACAAGGACGATAAACCCCTCGAACCTGTTCTGATCTCTCGTTGTGGACAACTCGAGCGCAGAACGAAAGCACCCGTCGCATCACCCGGACCTGCCAGCAAAGACAGAGGTCGCAAAAACAGACGTGGAAGCTCTGCAACTCCCTCACGCTCCCCATCCCCACGACCCGAGAGGAGTCAACCCGTACGAAGACAAAGCGACCACATAATCGACGAGAATCTGCGCGGCAGGGTACGTCCAAGGTCCGACGACGAGGACGCAGAGTCATCTGCAAAAGAGCGCGCCATCGAGTCGGATTCGCAGAGCCCGGACAGCAGGTACAAGCGCAAACGCAGCCCTAGTCCATCGCGAGGCTTCGAGCGGAAGAAGGCCAGTCGCGAATCAAGTCGCAGCCCGGTAGACTCGCGCCGGAGGAGGAGAAGCCTGCCAAACCAATACTACGATCACGATGCCCCGAGCCGGTCCAACGACAGCGATCGCAGACGACCTAGAGAAAACGATCGGTACAGACCCGCCAACACCAACAGGCAGTACGACAGAGACAGCGGAAGAAGAGGAGGAAGAAATGCATACCGTCCACCGCCGAGGCAGGAAGAGGGACGTCTAGGCGGAGACCCGTACGGCAGCGCCGGAGCAGGAGCAGGAGCAGGCGAAGAGAGCAGCGTCAAGTTCAAGGGCAGAGGCCACATGAAGTTCAGGGAACCCGACAGGCGCTGGTAGCCATGATGCATGACGTGAAATGGAAAGATCAATACACCATGACTGCTTCTCTTTCTACAAGCGACCTTGTTCTCTTCCAGCCGCTCTCAGACCACCGTCTCCATCCACAAGCACACACCAACCTTCTCCACCTCGGCCTCCGTCTCCACCTACTGCTGCGCCCGGAAACTCTTTCTTTGCATACTCGAGGATGTCGTCGTTGAAGCTGCCCGGTTGGAGCCACACAGCCCTCACGCCTGCCTCTTTGGCCTCTTGCAACAGCTTCTTGGTCACGGCGGGAGGTGTGATGACGCTCAATCCCGTCTCCTTTGGCTGCTGCAGAGCTGACGGCGAAGGCACGGTATCGTAGTCTTTTGAAGAGACAGAGACGCTTGGCCGGGATGGATTGAGAGGCGTGACGGGTAACGAGCGTTGTAGATACCACGCAAAGACTGTACAGTGTCAGTGGGGGTTTGTCTAAGACAAAGTCGAATGGAAACATACCTTTGTGGCCAAACTTGGAGGGGTCGCTGCTGGCGCCTGCGACGGCGAAGCGAGGGCTGGCGAGGAAGTTTTTGACGGCTGCGTTCATCTCTTGATCGCTCATCGTTAGTTGTCTGTGGGGTTTGTCGGGGAGGGAAGGTTGGAGTGCGATGTGATTGAGTGAATGCGGAGTTTGGAGTTAAGGCTGTGCCGAGGTATGGCGGGCTTCGGGGACTTCTTTTTCTCTCCACGACCAAGTCAGAATGCTGGGGGACGACCCTGACTGACGGATACTTTGTGGCATACCAGGTAGACCACAGCCTTCTGGTCTATCATTCACCATTGGAAGAACTCGTTACAAGACCACTGGTGGGTAGTGACTGTCTTGCGACAGCCTCGTGGGAATGGTTGAGATGCTCGTTTGATCATCACTTCTTTTCAAGTTTCGAAAGAGCCACAGTGAAACAGACATGCTCTTTTGACAAACATTATGAACACGCAACATACGACCGAGATGCATCGAGTGACTCCAACACGAAAAAGCCATCTTAACAACTGAGTTGTTCACACAAGCAAGCACAAGGGGAATGGATAAAAGGCAGGCACAGTTGCCTAATCGGGGAGTGTGTTGACGAGCACCGCATGGCAACGGGGCCTTGAAGCACGCTGGGCCGCCATCTGGCCGCAGCGCAGATTCAACGACAAACACATCAAACGACTCCTTTACGCTGGCGGGGGTTCGCAGATACCCTCACGTATATCCCCTCAGTCGCAGAAAAAAGTCCACATTGTCGCAGACTCCATCCGACGAGAAAAGACCCAAGCAACGACAAAGGACACACACGTAACCCAAAAATGGTGAGTTGATCTGTTTACCGCGGGCCAGACCCTGCATGGAAACCCGAAGGTCAGAGAGGCAGCCAACCAAAACTCGCCAATCGCCCTGTTTTTGTGTCGGTTGACAATCCCCGTCTTCTGAACAACACACCATAACAACGGCCATCCACACTCTCCTCCACCACATCTCTACAACCTGCACAGCGCAACAAGACTAAGACAATGGATCAGGCCAACACAACAAACTACAAGGAGGCTTTCGCCCTCTTCGACAAGCGCGGCAACGGCCGTGTCCAAATCGAATCCCTGGGTGACCTCCTGCGCGCCTGCGGCCAGAACCCCACCCTCGCCGAGATCAGCGACCTCGAGAAGAGCATTGGCGGAGACTGTGAGTCCATACAAAAGCACACATCGCAAACAAACACGGCTGACACAAGCGGCCAGTCGACTTTGACTCGTTCTCAAAAGTCCTCAACCGCGCCGGTGGTTTCCGCGACCCTGGCGAGCCTGAGGAGTACTGCCGTGGTTTCCAGGTGTTTGACAAGGATATGACTGGCTTTATCGGTGTTGGTCAGCTCAGATACAGTACGGCGAGCCCCTTGGACACGAATACCAGCCAAAAACAAGACACTAATACACACACAGTCCTGACCAACTTGGGCGAGAAGATGAGCGACGATGAGGTCGACGAGCTGCTCAAGGCCGTCGACACCAGCAGCGGCGAGATCAACTACGTTGGTATGTCCACCTTCGAACCTTCCCACACCTCAAATCACATGAATTAACACGTTACTCTACAGACCTCGTCAAGACCGTCCTCGCAAACTAAAACACCCCTTTCCGCCCTATACCCCCACACCCTTTTCTTTCTCGAAACAAAACAATTCTGGCGCTTAGGCACACGGGATATGAAGCATGGATGGCGTTTTTTCCTCTTTTTACTCTTGTTTTAATCCTGGAACGAGGATGGATCATATCGCGACTCTTTTTCTTATTGGAAGACACGACCGAGATCTGTACAGCGGGCAATTCCATCTCTTATGAAAACACACCCGTCTACGACGTATGCAGCAACAGCCCGTATCTCTTGTGATGCTCGTGCAATCATTCTCCAGACCTGAGATGCTATGACAAAGACTCATCCTCGACGCTCCTCGCCTCCTTCTCCATCTCTTCAGCCAACCACCTCGCCTCGCTCTCCATCTCCTCCATACCCCTGGCCTTCCTCTCCCCATCCTCGACCTTTGGAAACCTCCCCTTCCTCCCCTTCCCCTCTTCCTCCTCTTTCTGATGCGCCCCCACATCCCCCTCCTCCCCCTCCAACATCTCATACAACACATCCCCACCCCCTCTCCCCTCCATATCCGCCTCTTTCCTCGGAATCACATGCGCATGCACGTGCGGCACGCTCTGGCCCGCCGCCTCACCATCCTGCACCGCGACATTGCAGGCCGTGGCCGCGTAAACACGCTTCAGCATGCGGGTGCAGAGTTGGACGCAGGAGAAGAGGTCGTGGAGTTCGGGGCTGCTGAGGGCGGAGAGGTGTCGGACGGGGCGGAGGGGGCAGACGAGGATGTGACCTGGGAGGAGGGGTTTGAGGTTTACGAGGCAGAAGGAGAGGGGGGTGCGGTAGAAGACCTTGGTGGTGGTGTTAGTCTTTTTGAGGTGGGGGAAAAGGTGGGGGTAAGGGCAGAGGGGAAGTACTTGGGAGGTTACGGTGTAAGGGCCAAAGTGTATGGCTTTTGTTATCGAGGGGGGTGGCATTGTTGCTTAGAGTGTTGGAAATCAATTGTGGTTTTGTTGTCTGTGTGATGTTTTGCTGTTGTGATGGTTGGTGGGTGGAATTGGGGGATTCGCGACGGACGTCACTGCCACGACACATTTTCTCCTTCCACGCGAACCACTCTACCGCTCATCCTTCTTCTTTGAACCAACACATTGATTACTCTGAATTATTTGGTGTTTGAACATCACAACTACATAAAAATACAGAGTTACGACTTTTTGTCTGCGGGACGAAAGTAAATGACCAATGCGGTCTTTTCTATCCGGGCTAATCAGGTAGCTTCTTGTTGCACTGCCAACTCAATCTTCCTCTGCTGTATTCTCACGCATATAATGGTGGGTGTTGCTGCTTCCTTTCTGCGTAGATGTCTTTTTGTCCTTGGTCCGGCTCTGTAGGTTGGAGCTTCTCGAAGGAGACTTGCAGAGAGCGGTGGAAGTGCTAGACTTTTGATGAGGAGAGAGCTTGAGCTTGGCCTTTGTCTGCTGTGTATCGCTCTTCTTTAGACGTTGGTTTGTGCAGAGAGAGAGCGGGAGCTTGGATGGCTGCTTGGGTAGCTGCAAAGGTGAGAGTTGCGTGAGGTGGGTTATTTGTGCGTTGTCGTTTTTCCCAACCATTCAAAGTGGTGGGTTTGCACAGTTTCTTCCTCCCTGTCGTTGGTTATGGCTTCCTTTTGTAACGGGTTGGCTGTCTCTCCTTTCCGATTCAAATGTCCTTGTTTGCTGGCGAGGGAGGGTGACGATTCTTGGCTTGTGGTGGCAGTGTCGTGCCTCGCCTTTGCAACCGCTCTGCCTCGAGCAACCAGACCTTTCGGGGCCAAGGGCTACAAGGTGTGTCTTGTGTTGTATCAATCTTCCTCGACACTCGACACTTTCAAGTCCGAAACTCCTTGATATACGCCATGCCAGCCACTCCTTTCTCCACATCCTTCTCCTTGACACTCAGATAATCCATCTCGATTCCAGTCCCCGTGCTTGTTTCCATATACGTCGGCGTCGGATCCGGCAGCGCTTGATACAACTTGACCCCCACGCCATCTCCGGGCTTCTCAGGCAACTCTATCCCCTGCGGCGATTGCTTTTTCTGCAAAGACCTGCTCCTTGAATCGCTGGACATGGCAATCTTAGCCCTTGCAGCAAGGCGAACAGCCAACGGCCTCATCACACTCATCGAAGCAACGATAATCCCAATAGCAGATTCGATCAGCGATGTATACGCAATAACGTCGTTTTGCCTCGAGTAATAGCTCTTGTCAAGCCTCAAGCCAGGGATAAACGGGATGCGCACGACACTGACGATGCTGCCCATCGAAGCAAGCACCACAATCGCATACATGGAGGCCTTTTGGCGGGAATCCATGGTCAAGCCGGAAACAATGTAGATGGCCAGGATGGCGAAGATCCAATCCACGGCTGCGTTGAGCGCGGCGCAGAAATAGTTGAGCGGGCCTTGGATGCTCCAGGATATGCAGTGGAGGTTGTTCAAGTCGATGGTGGCGATGTTGCCGCATTGGCCGATGGAAATGCCCAGGAGGATGAGGTTGAAGATGATGGAGGTACTGACGCTGAGGATGATGATCCAGCGGTGGAGAGAGCGGGTTGGTATGCGCAAGAAGAAGAACGCCATGGAGAGTTTGAAGAAGCATTGGTTGAGGAGATACAATGTGATGCCTAGGATACTGAGCTGTTTGGACATGTTGGCGATGTGTGAAAGAAAGGAGGAAGGGAGGAGTTCTGATATACCTCGGCGAGCTTGACGATGGGCTCGAGTCCTTGATGGTACTCTGTTACCCCAATGGCTATAAACACACCACAAGCAGCAAGAAAGCAGATCTGCAAAGGATCGGGTTAGTCGACTTTGACTTCGTCTCCACCAGGAGAGCAGCTTCCTCACATGAGAGAGTATCAAGCAAACATCATCACGACCAAACGATCGAGCCAGACAGCATCGAATCCACAGCCGTACCGAAATCGCAATGCTCGACAAGACAGCAAGCGGGATTGGCAACACAATGATCGCATACGGATGCAGATTGTACTTTGCAACATCTGGCGAGACCATTGTCGCTCGATCACTACGTTATTCCAGCATGGGGAGAAGCACGAAAAAGGCACAAAAGGACCAAACAAACAAGAGGTGGAGGAAGACGAGGAGAGAGAGGGAGATTTGAAAGATGATAAAGAGGTAGCGTCAAACTTTCAACCTGTGAAACCTACATCAAACAACTGTCATTACGTTCATGGCTTGTGAAGTTGCGGCTACGTCTGATCAAGCCCCGTGACAGAGAAGCTATAACAGCTCCGTTAAAGTAACATCAACCTCGGGATGTTATTACTGTAGAGTTATGGGCAAAGGCCGCTCGATCGTCAATGTTCCAGGCGTGAGCATGGTTTGAAACCGACAACCGTTGAAGAAAAGACGTTGAGACCACGCAATTCACCTATGTTGTCTCAAAAATCTGGGGGTCGGTTTTCGAGCGAGTGCAAGGCGATTAGCTTCTCTATAGATTTGTGTGCTGCGGGAGGCGGCATCGGATGAGATATACCTCGTCGTTTGTCGTTTGTCGTTTGTACACTTCTCTGCAATGCTATAGGGTAAACAATAGGCAGTGAAAATGCAACATACTTCCTAGTGACAAAGCAGCGTCCACCAAACGCCATCAACTCGTCGGCTCTCTCTAGACACTTCTCTGTTCCGAAGACGCTCCTACGTTTCTTCCATAGCCGTGAGTATGATAGAGATTGGAAGGCATGATTTGCAATGGACAACAATGTGCAAATCCAAACCTTGCTCGAGGCTCAACGGCTCCTAACCATACTTTCAATACAGAAGCTGGAAACGGCTGCTCTGTCAATCGTCCATATATCATCCCCGAACCCGTTCCATAAACAGGCAAGAAAGTCGTTCTCTCAAACCCCCATCTGCCGAAAAGCCCTTTATCAATGTCTCTCCCCCAATCATATCTCGCCGCCTCTCGAACGTAGCGCAGCCGTCGAAAGCAGACTACTCCCCAAGAAACGACGATATCACGTGATTCGCTGCTCACTTGCCCTGTGGAGGAGTGTAGCTAGTGTAGCCAGAGCCGGAGTTGTAGTAGGTCGAGCCATCAGGGTTGCTGTAGTAGTAGGAGCCATCGCTATATTCCTTGCATTAGTATTGCCCTTTGAGAGATCAAGGTTAAGCACTTACGCGTTAGAGTAGTGGTAAGGGTTGTTGTTGGCAGCACTGGAGCCGTAGTCGCGCGAGCAGTAGTGGTTACCCTTGTTGTTGGTGCCGCTGGAGGTGATTTCGTACGAAGAACCGCTGCTGCTAGAGGTGGAGTCGGAGCCGGAGCTCGAGTTGGAAGAGTTGTTGGAAGACATCTTGTCTTTAAACTTTGAGGTAGATAAGAGTATTTGTTTACTGGTCTTGGGTGGATGCTGGAGATGAGGAGAGAAGAGTAGGTATCGAGCTGGGGTTTCAACTGAGATATAGCTGCTGCAGCTCCTGATGAGGGGTATTCCGAGCTGGAATATTCCATACAAAGACGGAGCAAGCGGCAATCCGACAACTCCAATCACAGGCAACCACGTCGCGAAAGAGCTTGGATCGCCAAGCGGAGTCCTAGAATGAGAGATGCAATCATGGGTCAGTGTTGGCAATATATACCTAGCAAGATCTTTTGAGATAATCTTCATCTCTACCAAAAGCATAATGAGAGAAAGCCAGTGAAGTGCTGAGTACTTTTGGTCATCATTTGGTTCCTCTTGTTCCTTCGCTTTTCAAAATCTATACATGTCGAAAGAGGAGGCAAAGTGAGGAAAAAGCACATCTAACCAGCGAAGCGGAATCTCGCAGCTTCCAGTCTACCTAACCCTTCTCTAGGTGCAACGTTCCTTCTCCTGTAAGAATTGGTGAAATCTTGCAGCAGCGTGCGGATCTTGCGTGTATCCCCAGATTGAATGCGTTGCTCGATGTTGCGCAGCAATCGCTCCTGTTCTTGTGGGCTGATGGACCCAGAAGGAAGCATCGAGACGGTGTTTGCTGTCCAAGTTGCTGTCGCCTCGGACATCAACTGGAACATGGCGAGCAGTACTCCAGAGGCGTCTGGGAAGCAGTCGGCAGGGAAGGTGTACATCATGCCCGTCATTAAGCGTTGGACGAGCACCTCACCTTGCTGGGATGTGAGTGTTTTGACGGCGTTTTGAATTTCTGGTGGATTGAGGCGGCGGTTGGGGTCTTCGCTGAAAGTTGAAATGGGTGCATTCTCGCCGCCGTAAGCGAGGAAGTCGCGCAGGAAGTGGAGAGTAGCTAGAATTGGCTCGTCTTTGAGGAGGGTGAGCGAGGTGGAAGCGGCAGATAGGATAGTGGGTGTCAGCTCGTTTGCGATGAACTGGCGCGAGTGATAGGCCTGCACGTCAACACAGAGGCGGAAGAAGTCCTCGATGACGTCGGGTAGTTGCTCTGGAGGCAGGTCGTTGAGCGCGCGCAAAAAGGTAGTAGCTTGTTGCACGTAAAAGTTGAAGATTGCCTGTGTCGTCTCGGGGCTGACGCCTTCTGATTCGTCGGTAAACTCACGGACGATCGAATCGGTGGCCCACAGGAAGCAGCCTTGCCTTGATGCGGCGAAGCCAGATGCCAGCTTCTCGGCCAAACTGGGAAGAAGAGGCGCAGTATGTGTGCGGTAGGAGAGCACTATGTAACGCCAGCATCTACAGACGCGCTCAAGGATGGGAGTGAAGTTGGAGAAGTTTTCGGCAATGGCGGCCAGGACAGGGAAGATCTCCTGACAGTATTGCACGGCAGGATGCGGCTCGCCAGGTCTGATCTCGGGTTGGATCCATTGCACAAAGATGGTAATGAGGTTGAGGTGGTCAGCAAGAGCCAGTTTTTCCTTTTCGCCAGTGGCGGACTGAGCCATGTCCATCAGACGTTTGATGACAGGATCGCAACACATCTTGAACGAGGCATAGATTTGGTCGACGGGCTGTTTTGAGAGGACTGATGCCATGCCCTCTGTGATTTCCTCTTGACTTGTAGGCGGTAGTCTGTTGATGACGGTTTCGTAGAAGGTCTGGAGTTGGTTGGTGAAGCCCTTGAGGAGTTCGGAGCAGTCGTTGCAGAAGAATCTGAAGGAGAGAGCGGCAGCGGTGACGACCTCCTTGGAAGGATGATCGAAAGCGGCCATGATGAAGTTGAGCTGGGCTTCGAGAGTGTCGGGGTGTTGGGCAGTCCACTCGGTGTATCTTCCAAGTGCCATGACAGCCTGGAAGCGGACCTTTTCTTGGTCGGGGATCTGAACAATCAAAGGCACCAGTCTGGGCAGCATGATGTTTTCATCCGGAGGGACCATACGGCCCATGGCGCGCATGCTGAACAGGGGAGCCTCGAGCTTCTGCCACTCGGGGACATTTCCTGTGCTCGCTTGCGGACCGTATGTGTTGACCCATTCCTCGATCTTGACATAGGACTTTTGCAGACACTCTGTGACGCCAATAACCTCACAGCAGTCCTTCAAGACATCACCCATCTGGTGACGGAATTCACGGAATCTTTCCTCCTGTTCGCGGTCGCCGTCGAAGAGGTCGTTGTCGTTTCCGCTCTCAGGCTTGGGGAACTCGAGGTGGCCAATCATGATGTCGACCAAGTTCAGGTAGATGTCGACGAACTGCATGCGAGCCTGCATGTAGCGTTCCAGCGTGATGTACTGCTTGAGCTCATACCAGAAGATGAAAGTGCTACTAATGGCTTCCTTCTCGGTATCTCTGGCAGCGCATTCGAGTACGGCCTCGACCAGACCACGGAATTCTTCCGGCATACGAGCGATGAGAACGACCCAGGCTTCACCAGCCTCTGCAAAGATGCGTGTGAGGCCCTTGAACATTTCAAAGTCTTCTGCTTCGGCGGCTTGTGCGATCTTGGGGCGGATGGACATGACTCTGGGGTACATGGTCTTGATGATGGCCATGCATTCGTCGACGTCTCTTGTCTCCCTGAAGATGGCGCAAAGGGTCTCGACGCTTGACTCGAAGGACGAGTCGGCTTCCAAGGCGTTCATGACGACGTCCAGAAGAGGCGAGTTGACAATGTCGTTCAGCGGGACTTCTCTGATCCACGATGTGATGCACTCCATGAGTTGAGGGTTCTTTGAGGCAGCCTCTGACGACTGTGCGTACTGGTTGAGCAGTGTGAGGACTTGGTTGCCATTCTCCTCCAACAGCTCGACGGTCCTGTCTCTGAGCTCATCTTCTGTAAGGTTGATCTTTCTGCCTTCTGTGACCTCCTCGGGCAGGACGTGCAAGAACTCGAGGACGCAAGCGATTCCGTGGGGGTCGTTGCCGAGGGTGGAGACGACGAGCTGTAGCACGTCCTTCCACTCGAGCATCTGGATAGCGAGGTTGGCGAGGCAGACGCATAGTTGTGTGCGGATGGGCTTGGGTCCCTGGCTGAATTGGGCGAGCAGCGAGAGCAGAGTGTTGCGCAGTTCGGGCAGGGATTCGCGAGGCAGCTGGTGGAAGTCGAAGATGATCTTGCCCTTGAGGGTGGTTGCAGCAAAGAGCTTTGATTCGGTGGTGGCTTCTTGGGAGTTCAGGATCACGAAGGTTGTGTTCCATGCTTCGTTCTGGTGTCGTTAGTGGGGTGTTATCGCATGCCGTGTGCCGTGTGAGATGGCATACAGATTTCTGGAATTGTTCGAGGAACTCGTGTGCCTGGCCCTTTTGTGTGCGATCCACGTTGGACTGCATGGTCTGGAGGGCAGCCAGTACTGGCGCAAAGGCCTCGGTGCCGTTGGCGGCCATGGTGGGATGTGATTTGGCCGGCGGCTTGCAGAGGGCGAGCAGCGGCGGGGGTTTGTGGTAGAAGGATTGATGGAGCAGGCGTGTCTAGTTGCGATAGTGAATATGGACTGCAGACAAACAAGGCAGTGGGCAAGAAATAGAACAAAAAGAGCGAGTTTGTTGATTTGGTTCGGGCAGGACCATGTTTCTTTGGCTGCAACTGACACTGACGCAGAATCGCTTTCCGTCCGTGCGCCTGCTTCATCTGGAGACTTCGGCCCTGGTCGCTCTTGCTGCTGTTGCGACGAGACCGTAACGCATCCACTTCGAGCCATCACCCACTCTTCACCCGCCACTCGCTTCGACCCTGTCTCATTGCAACATCCAGTACAGCCAGCTGCGACCTGCCCTCTCGACCCTACAAAAAATACCACACCCCAGACAAGATGGAGAGACGCGGACGCGGAGGAGGTGGAAAGGTGCTGCTGCCGCCAATCAACTACATTTTCAAGCTTCTCCAGACCCGCGCAAAGGTCTCGATATGGTTGTTCGAACAGCTGGGCATCCGCATCGAGGGAACCATCAGAGTCCGTTATGCTGCCATCCTGCTCCATCCGCGCGCATACTGATTCGATTCACAGGGCTTCGATGAGTTCATGAACTTGGTCGTCGACGATGCCATCGAGGTCAAGCAACCCACAAAGACCGATCCGGAAGAGTCGAGAAGAAGCCTCGGTATGCTGACATTTGCTGCGCCTCATGCGTTGCTTCACGCGCTAACCTGTGTCCTCAGGCCAAATCCTTCTCAAGGGCGATAATGTTGCTCTCATCCAGAGTCTATGAGTTTGACGACCTTCTTCTTCGCCAATGCCTAGAGCAGCCAGTCTTGCTCTGCATCTCCGTCGCCGACCACAAACGCCTCACCACCAATTCAAGCCCTCACCAATCTGGCCTCTGACCCGCCATCTCCGAGCACCACCGCATCCACCTTCCAGTCCCATGCATCAACCGGCAGAGAATATTGAGAAGGAATCATCTGCTCAGCAAGCGCAAATCCCACTAGGATACCAAGAGGTCAGAGGGGGGAACATTATTGAAAAATGCCAAAAAGGCGTCGGTACATACCCAAAAACGGTTTCTTTCTGTTCTGTCCATCTGCTGTTGTTGCCGAACAATAACGTGTGAGAAAGTTGTCGTAGTAGCCTTTGCCATGACCTAGACGATTGAGATGTTGGTCAAAGGCCATGCAGGGCATGAGGATCACGTCCAGCCCTGCTGCCTCTGGAGCGGGTGAATCTCCGTCACTAACACCTTTTCCTCCGAATGAATTCACACGATCCGAGACAGTCTCCTTGGGGATGGATGGAATGCCCCATTTGTCAGGCTTGAGTGAAGCATAGTCATCTTCATTGACTAGCTGCAGCATGTCCATGATGGAGGCAGGCAAACCATCTTGACGAGGTTGCTTGGGCTTGTAGATGTACGGCACAAAGACACGCCTCCCCGAGCTCAGAGCGTGTCTGGCAAGGTCTTTTGTGTTGATCTCGCCAGAAGGCATGGACATGAAGATGCTAATGGAACGAGCATTCTCATACTCGGGCAACGACAAGAGCAGATTTGTGGCATTGACGGCTTACGCAATGTCAGTTTTACTATGGAAGACACGGTGCAGCTACGAAAGACGGACATTGACGTTGGACGTGGTCTGATGGCAGCGAAGAGAGGAGGCTGTGCAGTTGCTTTCTCACGGCTTTCTTGTCGGACAGCTGAGACTCGGCGCCCAGGTCTAGAGTGGTTGACGACATTTGAGATGAGAGAGTCTTTCTAGCAGTCTTGAGTGTATGAAGAGCACGGGCAGCGGTTGTTGGTCTCAGAGATGGGTGCAACATGTGGTTTGATAGTGATGGTGGATGATGATGTTCAGTGCAGTCGTGTTTCATGTGGGATGCTATTTCGGGCAGGGGCTCCTTGGGTTCTCCTTCTCCGTGTTTTGGGCTTGCCAAGCGCCCTGTATGCGTGGATTGTTGTATTGCGACTCTCTCAACCTTGTTTCTAGCCCAATTATTCTGTTTGCCTGCCAAATCGACACACGACCAAACGACATCCCTGTCGACCTGATACCCGCCTGCCAACGACGAGGACAACCCGAACACACCGCGCCTTAGACATGAGACTTCCTTCGGCCTACGCCCTGACGGCGACGCTCGCCTTTAGCAGTGCCGCTTCGGCCCTCGACGCCAACCTGGTCGGCACCTGGGCAACAAAGGCCAACAAGACCTTGACTGGTCCCGTGCGTCCTATACCATCAACATGCCCTGACACACAACCACTGACCAAGCATACAGAGCTTCTACGACCCCGTCGGCGACAACCTGATCGAGCCCTCGCGACCGGGCATTTCCTACTCCTTTACATCCGATGGTTTCTACGAAGAAGCCTACTACCGCGCCATCTCGAATCCTGCCGACCCCTCATGCCCTGGTGCTATCATGCAATGGCAACACGGCAGCTACGTGATCGGCAGCGACGGTTCCCTCTCCATGACACCCATCGCCGTCGACGGCCGCCAACTGCTCTCGCAACCCTGCCAGAACAGCCACTCCATCTACACTCGCTACAACACCACCGAGAAGATGAGTGTATGCTAAACGTCCTGCACCCTCTACCACCCACAACACTAACAACGAGCAAAAAGGCATACCGCGTCTACACCGACCCCTACCACGGCATCCCCCGCCTCGACCTCACCGAACACGATGGCAAAATCATGCAACCAATGTACCTTGTCTACAGTCCTCCCCAAATGCTCCCCACCCAGACCCTCAACCCCACTGCCGCCGCCGGCGCACCCACTGCCAAAGCAAAGCGCGACGTGCCCAGAGAGGTACCCACGAACTTCAAGATGGGTGTTCAGAGTCAGGTCATGAACCCTGACCGTTGGTGGTGGATGGGTTTGACTTTTACTGGTATCGGTGGTCTGCTTTACTTTGGCCCCAGGAGGATGTAAGAGATTGGGACGGATATACATATCATGGAGTTTCTTTTTTATGAGGCAGGGCTTGTTCCCATGAAAAGAGGAGGAGTCGAAGGAGCACAATGTCTGTCAAGGCAGTTTCAAGGCATTTTTTGTTGGTCGTGGATGTTTTTACGGGCGTCTTTTTTGTTCGGTCTCTCTTTTCGAGATATTGGCTTTGGGACGGCGAGCTCACGCTGCTTGGTTTTTGAGATGTGTAATTATGGGATTGCTGGGTTTCATGAAAACTTGATATAAATTCATCTCCTGTTACTTTTTCTTTTTCGCTCCAAAATCCAGCTCAAATATCCCAGATGTCCCTCCTGAGTCTTGCCGAAATACGATTGAAATAGAATGTTGAGTACGCTCTGGACCTCCTTAAATGAAAAGGCATTTTTCTCTCGCAAGCTTCTTTTTCGCGAGAGAGGTGTGGGAGGATGTAGTCTCCTTTGATGCTGTTGGAGATCGTTGAGCATTCCTTCTCTCGAGTGTTGATTGTGTTGACAATCCAGGATGCCGTTTTGTTTCCCTTCCAAATGTCGATATCCACATCCTCGATATGCTCTGCTGCACGCATCCTCTCCCCATATCTCCATGCCCCATCCCCTCAGAGCATCTAGACGGTAGCAAACTTCCTTACCACTTGACCGGCTTGCCCTTACCCAGCAACTTCAACATCTCCTTCGTCTGCTCCCGCTCCCTCTGCTCATCCCTTCTACCCTCTCTCTCCCAGTTCTTTTCCTCTCTGCACATCATGTTGTAGAAACCCTCATCCCAGCCTTCACACCTGAGTCCCAAGCACCAGAACCTGATACCGGGGAACTCGGCACCGGTATCCGGGGCGCAAAAGGCAGCGAGAATGTTTTCAGGACGCAGGAAAGAGACTTTGAGGTGCGTGTCGCGGTGCCAGGAGTCAAGGGCGAGGTGGTGGTGGGAGATGGCTGTTGCGATCGTTTCTTCGTTTGAAGAGGAAGAGGGGCGGGGGTAGATGGGGGGAGGACAGAGGTGGGTTTGCAGGGCAGAGGTTACCCAGGACGGACGGTTGGGGGAGCTGAGTTGGGTGGCCCAGAATTCCTTCAGGTAGGTGGGTATGAGGGCGGTGCAGCGTTCGAGGTCTAGGCGGTCGGAGCGTAGGTGCGAGTACATGCCATAGTACACATAACCTTCGCCGCGTTTGAGGAACAGCGGGGCGTGTTGCATAGACTCTGGCTTTGGAGTGCCAGGGTTGTTGTCTTCCGGGAGACGGAGGATGGGGGTCAGCAGACTGCCATGGTGGCCTGGGAGCACAGGGGCGAAGGGCTCGGTGACGTCTTCTAGGAGATAGAAACCACGGCCTGGTAGCAGAGACAACTCGGGCTCGGGGATGCTGTAGAAGGCTGATGTCCATCTTGTGCCACCGAGGTGGCTGAGGATGAACGAGCGGTCGAAGGTGTGCATTTCGTGTGGTGGAGGGATGTCTGCGAGCTCCTCGGAAGATAACGTGGGCAGATCTCTGAGGTAGGTGGGTTGCCAGACTGTGGTGTTGAGGTCTAGAGTTGAGATGGACTCGTCTTGCTTTTCTGACAAAACTTCCTCTTCAGACTTTTGGCCTGGCTCTTGCGTCTCAATCTTGATCGCATGATGAGTCTCTGCTTCCTTTGTTTCTTCTGTCTCGAGTGCGTTTGATTTGGCTGCTTCTGAAAGCAATGCTTCGTCCTTGTCAGTGCGGATGAGGTTGATCTGTGCAAGCTCAGGAGCCTTCGATTTTGCAGAAACACGTCCGCGACGTTTGCGGTAAGGAGGCAGTTTCTTCGGCTTGGTTGCTGTGGGCTTTTCTTGCACAGGCGATGTTTCGTCCTTCGATTCATCGTGTTCTCTCTGTGGCACTGCGACCTCAGCTACCTCTGCCTTGCTCTCTTCCATCTTTCTCAAGACAGATCTCTTTGATTCTGCCCGCTCAAATGGCGCCTTTTCGTGGTTTGTGAGTTTGGTATCGAAGTCGGAAGTCGGCGGGGCTATCGCACGCTTGCCGAATCTACGATGAGGTGGCAGTTTCTTGGGTGACACTTGTGCCTCTGCCGTGTTTGCGATTTCATAACTCTTGATTGTACTGTCGTTTGTCTGTTCAGCGTTGGTTGTAGCTTCGATCTCTGGAGTAGAGTCCTTCGACGCTTGAGCCTGTTGGATAGCGTATTCCCTCAACAATTCAGCACCTGGAACAACGCGTGCCTGGTGAAGTGCTAGCTCTTGCGGTTGCAGCTCTGGAACTGCTTCGACTTGGATTGGGCTGATACTGCTTTCCGAGGGTTCTTCGATCTTGATCGACACTGCTAATGTAGAAGCCTTCGAAGATTCGGGACGGTGAGAAGCGTGGGCGCTCCCTTTGGCGGAAAATGGCTGTGCAGAAAGTGCTCCATCTTTGAAAGTATCGGTTGTGTTCTGGTTGAAGCCGGTCTCTTGAGTAATAGAGGCGGTGGGCGTAACACTCGTTGCGACCTTTGCTCTCGGAGACATCATCATTCTGCTCTGAACAGCCGGGACATTGCAACTTCTGATTTCCTTGGGCGTAGTCTTGACGAATTCCCAAGCTTGCGGATCGGCATTTGCAGTGTCAGCGTCTGGATGAGCGGCTGCCTCAGTTCCATCCTCGAGACAAAACTCGCACTCCTTGGACAACTCATTGTCGACTTTGTGCTTCTGAATGGGCTTGACATCCTCCCTCAGCTTTGCAGCCCATGCCTCGGCGTCCTCTGCCTCGATGAGGTACGCAGCACCGCCGCGACGAACTCTTCCACGAAGAGCTCTGGCCAAAGCCTCCATCTGCTCTGCTACACGGACGAAACCTTGCTCGAAAGTTGCACTGCCATGCATAGAGACACCGGCATAGATACGCATCAAGTTGGCATTCTTCATTGCCGACTCGAGCTTCTGCTCCCGAGTACGGGGCGCGAGCAGGATCTGGCGAGTGACCTCATCGTTTTCCTTGACCTCGAGCTTGGCTTGCAGGTTCTGAATTTCGAGGCGGAGTGAAGGAATGTCGTAGGCGATCGCTCTTTGCATCTGCTGGACCTGATGTTCGAGGTACTGCAGCGACTGCGAAGTTTGCATGCTTCTGAAGTGAGCATTCAGGCCATCCTGGAACTGCTGTTGTTCGACGCAGTTGATACGGTTTTCGAACTGGTGGGCCAAAGCGATCTCTGCATGGGCGGGTTGCGGGTTGTTTGGCATGTAGTTGTGAGGCACCATGGCGTGCATAGAATTTGCCAGTGGCTGAGCCATGGCATCAGAGTAGTAAGGGTTCCAAGGACCACTGGAGAGGTGATTCGCCATGTCGGGCGATTGCATCCCAGAATCCATGTAGGATTGGGTAGGGTGTATGTGCTAGATGAGGTGTGACAGTAGTGTCAGATGGATGGGTTGAGAGAGGTGTTGAAGTTGTGGAAGGATGAGAAGTCGAAGGAAGGTTGAAAGGTTGGAAGGCGTGTATGTGCTGGAGGATGATATATATAGGGCGGTGGAGGAGGATGTGAGAGAAGCTGTGAGGTGTGAGAGAGCAGATGAGAAGCGGAAGGTATGAACGATTGAGAGAGGTGGAGGGTCTGAAGACAGAGTGGAGTGGAAGGTATAGATGCACTTGTTTGGCACTCTGGTGAGTGATACTTCCAATCAGTGATCGACGGAAAATCGAGTCATTCAGGAAGAGTTCATGAACTGAAGCAGTAGACGAAGTAAAGCGGAATTCGATGAGGCAGCAGCCGGAGCGATGCCTTGACTACGGGCAGGCAGAAAACGGAACCTGATAGCGCAAGGTACTGGAAGCTTGGTGAAGACGGAGGTATGAGAAGGGTAAGAGAACATGCAATTCGGCGTTGCCTTGTATGCCTGTGGTATTGCAGACTTGGAACGAGAGACGCACTTAGCTTTTTCAACGACCACATCGCAACCTTGTTTGTTCTTGTTCAGGCAACCTTATATGGCTTCTTGAAGCGAACGATACCAACCTCGTGGATCTCGAAGCAACAGCCTGAGGCAACAACTTGAGGCAACAGCTTGGGGCAGCAGTCTGTACCAACCGGTTGTTCATCCTTTCCATAGCGGAACTACTCGAGTGTCAGGTTGGCAGCATGTTGGGATCGAAAGATGTACGCCTTTGATGTCCAGAATCTGGCTTGTGCAAAATCTAAAGACGTTCGAGTAAGTCAGAAGTTGTAGTGCATAGATAGATGAGGTTGTTTGTTGTGTTGACCATCATGAGTTGAGCTGACAGAATGCAAAAAGTAACTTGTGAGAAACATAGTCCAGTGCTTTGTCCAACAGTACCTTGAGGTTGGTCTCGATGGAGGGGAGTCGAGTTTGTTAGTCCTCTCAGTAGCGCAGCTATGCAAGCATGGCTTTGGGTTGGTTGGATGTTGCAGTTGCTCTTCGAGCCTTTGAAGAACCTGTGAATAGCGCGGCTACAATGACGAAAAGAACTTCTCGAAGGCAACGTGGGGCATGCTCAAGCTGCATATGTCAAAAGAAAAACTGCAGAACTAGTTTTTGTCCCTGACGATAAAAGAGCGCTATGGCTGCATGCGTGTGTTCCCCGGAGAGCCAGCTCAAGCGTCGGGCAAGACGGCTGTCGTGGCATGCGTAGAGTTGTCGATGGTCCATGTCGCCAAAAGTAGACTGTGATTTGTATCTTCCAGAGGATCAGACTCGATTTTGCATTGGATACAAAATTTCCCTTCAGGGTCAGACCAGCTCAACCCCACTTTGTTGCAGGTAGAATAGGGACGAAACACAAGACACCAACCAGTAGCGAGGCGCGGATGAGGGGTGATTATAACCGAAATGGTGAAATGTGCGCATATCTGCAGGAAGAGAGTCGCAGAGATGCAAGGCCATGGATTGAGCGTGCCTCAGGGCGCTTCGAGGCTGGCGGCACTGACCAACAGCTGTGAAAAGTCGACTCGTGTTGGTATCCGATATTATATCATATCTGACAGCGGTTGACTGCGCTTTACGAGCAATCGAGAACAATGTCGGTCGAGGTGGCTGGAAGGATGATGGCGGGATTATGAACAAGCAACATGATTGACCAGCCTCACGATTTCAGAATGTTGGCTTCCATTCCACCCGGCCGGGGGCGATCATCTTCGTCCCCACCCACATCGCGTCGCTTTCCGGTGAAGCTTCTGCGCCTCATGCAACATGCACCAGTTGGGGCCAAGGTATGCTGAAAGTATTTCAGCCTTCCATCCCTGTGTAACTACGGTGTGAGGATGCACTGCCTCCTTATCCCATCAGCACCCGGTCTCTCCCCCGCATTGCCTGAACTTGATTAGACCATGAACCCGCACAGCAGTTGCACGACTTGGGTTCGAGAATAGTCCCTCGTACGAGTCTAGCCTGCCTTGGTTTCGTTGTTTGAATGACGGATACATGAGCGAGGGTGCCGCGAACTGTGAATGGTCAGCTCCATCGTTATGCCACAGCTTTTCCCACCTACCAGCAGTAGCAGCCATGCGCTCCAGCAAGATATGCCCGACCCACGACGCGACCTACACAAGCTTGACCCCTCAAGAAAACGCTCTTCTTCTGTCCTCCGAACTCTGCATAGGATTGGTGGCTGGCTGAGAAGAGACGATGCCGATCCTGCTTTCACGTGTTTGCCTGATGAATCGTCACACCAACACCCTCAAAAGCAAGCCTTGAATGATCACCTTGCGCCAACACAGGAATCAGGAAACAATGGCTCAGTACAACAGGAAACAGTGCTGGCATCATCAAGCTCGCAGGGAAATAGCTTGCTCGGCCGTACCTTGTCCAAGTCTAAGAAGGTTGTTCCCGAACTGTCACGACAATTCACCACCAAAAGGCAGAATTCCGAAAAAAGGGAAAGACTGTTAGCAATCGAACCCAGTGCAACAGAAAGAAGAGCGGTGAGCGCCGAACGGCGACCTCGAGCAATGAGTCCTGAACGCTGTCAGTCTCCTCTATCAGCTACATCACCATCTCGCTCAGCCCCAGATATCAGTACCCCAGGACATATGCGCTTGCCATTTGCCGGCACCCATGCAGAGAGCTACTTTGATACCGGAGTTTTCGCGCTTGAGGATGTCGAGCAAGACCACTCATTCAAGCCTCCTCAAAAAGACATACCGCCTATGTTAGAGGAGGCTGGTGAGCCTGAGTTTCTGGACGACCGTGATCTGCAAGCTGAACTCGGATCGACATGGATTCTCAACTTGAGCATGCATTTCCGAGACAAATCCGACCGTGAAAAGTTCTTCGTTACCTACGCCCAACAACCGAACCGCTGGTGCAGGGTGACGATATCTTGTGACTACCGAGACGCACCTCCATCCTCTCTCGAATCGGACCTCAAGTCACTCAAGTTCCAACGAGACAAGAACCAGCGTATATACGAAGCCATCAGGGAGTCATTGCCGGATATAGAATTCTACGACACTGTCACTAATCTGAAGCTCGAGACAGAGGATGGACAGTTGCATGTTCACGTTACAGAGGACATCAATGAAATCATCCCATATCCATCGGTGGACTTTGTCGAAGAAGGCTGTCGCCTGTACCGCGAGAGCGAGCTCGACTTTCAATCGCACATCTCCGGATTTGTTTACAAGGTCAGAGTCGGCAACCAAGTCTTGATCAAGAAAGAGATACCAGGTCCAGATACGATTGACGAGTTCTTATATGAGATTGAGGTTTTGAATGAGCTTCGAGGTTCGAAGAGTGTGATTGAGTTCCACGGCTTGGTCGTTGATGATGACGAGAAGACAATCAAGGGGTTACTGATATCTTTCGCATTGCATGGTGCTCTTGTGGATGTCATCTACGATTACAAGGAAGGCAGTTCGCTGCCATGGCATCGTCGTGAGAGGTGGGCTCATCAAATCATCCAAGGTCTTTCTGAGATCCACGAAGCTGGGTTTGTCCAAGGCGACTTTACCTTGTCCAACATCGTCATTGACTCCGAGGACGATGCCAAAATCATCGACATCAACCGTCGTGGCTGTCCAATCGGCTGGGAGCCACCAGAGCTTCTTCGTCTTGTTCGAAGAGGGCAGAAGATCAGCATGTTTATCAACGTAAAGAGTGACATCTTTCAGTTGGGTATGGTTCTTTGGGCGTTGGCGCAGCAAGACGATGAACCTGAGCATGTTGCAAGAACTAGCTCTGAGGCAATGCCTCCTCTCACAGCACAAGACGTGCCAACTTGGTTCGAAGACATCGTCGATGCGTGCTTGAGCAATCAGCCTCGAGATCGACCAAGCGCAAAAGAGCTCCTGACAATGTTCCCACTTCACCCACGCGAGTACGAAAAGAGGCGCATCAGCCCAAGAAGTTCTGACCACAGTCTTGCGAGCCACGATTCTCACAAGGAGTTCGACAATCCAGCAACTGCTGTTGACTGGAACGCAGTGGAAGAGTTCAAAAGAGGACAGAGGAAGCCGGCTGACTTTGTTCCCTCGTACCCTACCACGGATCCGTATCAGTTCATCAACGCAGCGACATCTACCGAGTACAGGATCGACAGCACAGGGAGTTATGTCATACCTCATCGAGGCAGAAGTCCACATGGTTATCATCGAAGATCTGCAGCTAGCAGCACCACCAGTCTGTCTTTGAGCCAAGGGCCGCCAGCATGCGAGTACCTGTGTGATGAAGACATCACCAGCTTTGGATACGCCGAAAGTTCACGAGAGCGACCCGCAGACGCGACGCCACAGAGGCCATCAGTACCCGACGCTCCGCCGTTCCAGTTGGATGCTTTCGACTCGCATGAAGAAGCTGATAACCGATATCAACAACCCAGGAGACAGGCTCAAAGAAGTGATGAAGGCTCTCCACGCCCATCAAGACAGCAGCGAGTTTTGTTTGGTCCACCAGTGCATCAGGACTCAGGCTTTGATGAGTACATGGTTAACACCATCGAGCATGGCCAGCCGTCAACACGCCCATCACGCAACCTACCTCCTATACTGACGACTACCGTCGGGACTCTGGACGATGACAATCGGGAGATGTCGGCACTGACACAGCAGTCTCGGCCTCTATCAAGCCCTACAACACCACAGTCGCAGCCGACGCCCATCACACCATTCTCATATCATACACCATCTCGCTCGTCAGAGCCCAGGACCCAGGATCTAGACCCAAAGTCACACAACTCAGCAACATCAGGCCCTTGATAAACAACAAAGCCAACCAATCTCGCCAACTGCAGGTCAGAAGGCAGATGTGTTTCTTCTGTTGTAGCGTTTCTCGGCGAGCATTCTCTTGCAATGTGTTTTGTTCGAGCATGACTATGAAAGTATGTCAGACGTTGATTGATCCCCTCCGAATGAGGAGCAGTTCCAAAAAGCAATCGTTTGAGAACGTTCAGTTCACGATGCAATGATGCTAGCAGCAAAAGCTTGATCAAGCGGGGCGGTCTTTGGAGATGAGTGGAAATATAATGCTTTTCCCTCTGGGTAGTCGTGGGTATCTGTTTTAATTTGACGTGTTCGACATCATATGCTTCATCTCATTCGTCTAGCTGCTTGCACCGTACTTCTTCTTGTAATCCTCCATAGCCTTGAGCTGCTCCTCGGTAGCCTGGCCCTTGACACCTTCAATGACATCGTCGAGGGTCAAGACAGCAAGGACGGGCACACCAGTCTCCTGGCGGACCTGACCGATGGTGCTTGGTCTGTCGGAGCCGTCATCAGGCTTGCCCTCCTTCTCACCCTGGCTGGGAGTCTTCTCTTGTCTGTCGAGGGCAACGATGATGCCAACGAGCTCGCCACCCTGGCTCTTGATGATGCTGATGGCCTCTCTGATGGCGGTGCCGGCAGTCATGACATCGTCAATGACAACAACCTTCTTGCCCTTGAGGCTCTCACCAACCATCAGACCACCCTCGCCGTGGTCCTTGACCTCCTTGCGGTTGTAAACGAAACCGAGGTCGCCATACTTTGCCTCGTCGATGCCAGCAAGCTTCTCGGCGGTGGTGGCGCAGAGAGGGATGCCCTTGTAGGCAGGGCCGAAGAGGACGTCGAACTGGAACTCGGGGTGGGCGGAGCAATACTCGGCGACAGTACGGGCGTAGGCCTCGCTGATGCCGCGGATGAGCTTGCCCTTGGAGAACAGACCGCAGTTGAAAAAGTAGGGCGAGATACGGCCGGACTTGAGGGTGAAGGAGCCAAAGGTCAGGATGTTGGACGAGAGGGTGAGCGAGATGAGGTCGCGCTTGTAGGCGGGGAGAGCTTCTGCGGACGACATTGGTGGCGGCGGGGTAGCAAAGTGGATAGCGAAGGGATGGGAAAACGAGGATGCGAATTGGCGACAGGCCAGGCTAGACGCGCGACTATCCACTGCGGCAAATCGAGCAACGGAAGGAAGATGTGACAGATGCAGGACTGGACGAGCGGTGTGCCGGGAAAAAGTCGAGCGAGGAGCGAAAACCGGCGGCTCTGTTGGCCTCGATGCTGCCCAAACGTTACCGATAGTACACCAAGCACTACGTAGTCAGCGGCTATACAGAGGGAATAACAGGCATATCGGCACGAATAGAAAGCACGCAGAGCAGTTCACCGAGCATATTATCACGTGGGGAGTGGATAGCTGTGGCCCTGTTGAGACACCGCCGGTAAGAGATATACGACAATTCTCGATTCCAGCAGTTTTGCCTCCGCCACCGCGGTCCATAGCGAGCAAAAAAAAAGACGACAGTTGGCTCATCATCCGTTACATCACTTTTTCCTGCTGGCTCCGCACGGTGGGCTCCCAACGAAGCTGCAAAAAAGTGAGAAAGAAAAAAACTAGCTTGGCGGGGCAACTGAAGCTAGACCCTTTGCTCGCTTAGTCAGTGCGCGCTCTCACACACACTCAAAAAGGCCACCCCTCCCGCACCCTCTTCTCATCACCGTCTTCATACCACGGTTCATCAAGCAATCGTATCTGGTAAGCTTGGACCTCCTCGAGCTGGCTCCACTTTGCTATTTCTTGGATCTGCTCGTCCTTTTCTTCCTCTCTCTTTTTCTAACCTCTCTTCAGAAAGTTCAACCGTACTACACTCAATCTTCCATACACAACCGTCAACATGGGGTACGTCTTCTCTCATCCACACTGCTCTGTCAGTGACACGATCTCTGACCGCCGCCTGCAGTAAGGAAAAGTCCCACATTAACGTCGTCGTTATCGGCCACGTCGACTCTGGTAAGTCGACCACTACCGGTCACTTGATCTACAAGTGCGGTGGTATCGACAAGCGTACCATCGAGAAGTTCGAGAAGGTAAGCCATCCTCTTCCTTCACCTCAATCACACCTCTGCGCCATCTTTCTCGACAAGATCGCTGCTTTTTTCGCACTTTTTTCACACTTGGAGTGGGCTGTTTGGCGGGGTTGAGCTCAGCTTTGCGCTTTGACTCACCGTGTCTTGACGCCCAACTCGCAAAATTTTCACAACACACACTCGCCACCCATACCACCCTATACCAACAACAAATGTCTGACAATCTCATAGGAAGCCGCCGAACTCGGTAAGGGTTCCTTCAAGTACGCCTGGGTCCTCGACAAGCTGAAGTCCGAGCGTGAGCGTGGTATCACTATCGATATCGCCCTGTGGAAGTTCGAGACCCCCAAGTACATGGTCACCGTCATCGACGCCCCCGGTCACCGTGATTTCATCAAGAACATGATCACTGGTACCTCCCAGGCTGACTGCGCCATTCTCATCATTGCCGCCGGTACTGGTGAGTTCGAGGCTGGTATCTCCAAGGATGGCCAGACTCGTGAGCACGCCCTTCTCGCCTACACCCTTGGTGTCAAGCAGCTCATCGTTGCCATCAACAAGATGGACACCACCAAGTGGTCCGAGGCCCGTTACCAGGAGATCATCAAGGAGACCTCCGGTTTCATCAAGAAGGTCGGCTACAACCCCAAGCACGTTCCCTTTGTCCCCATCTCGGGTTTCAACGGTGACAACATGATTGAGGTTTCCACCAACTGCCCCTGGTACAAGGGTTGGGAGAAGGAGACCAAGGCCAAGGTCACTGGTAAGACTCTCCTCGAGGCCATTGACGCCATCGACCCTCCTTCCCGTCCTACCGACAAGCCCCTCCGTCTTCCCCTCCAGGATGTCTACAAGATCGGTGGTATTGGCACGGTGCCCGTCGGCCGTGTCGAGACCGGTACCATCAAGGGTGGTATGGTCGTCACCTTCGCCCCTGCTGGTGTCACCACTGAGGTCAAGTCCGTCGAGATGCACCACGAGCAGCTCACCGAGGGTCTCCCCGGTGACAACGTCGGCTTCAACGTCAAGAACGTCTCCGTCAAGGAGATCCGTCGTGGCAACGTTGCCGGTGACTCCAAGAACGACCCCCCCAAGGGCTGCGACTCCTTCAACGCCCAGGTCATCGTCCTGAACCACCCCGGTCAGGTCGGTGCTGGTTACGCACCCGTCCTCGACTGCCACACTGCCCACATCGCCTGCAAGTTCTCCGAGCTTGTTGAGAAGATCGACCGCCGTACCGGCAAGTCCGTTGAGGCTGCCCCCAAGTTCATCAAGTCTGGTGACGCCGCCATCGTCAAGATGGTTCCCTCCAAGCCCATGTGTGTTGAGGCCTTCACCGACTACCCTCCTCTCGGTCGTTTCGCCGTCCGTGACATGAGACAGACTGTAAGTTTTTTCTGAACACCCTTTGATCCATCTGAATCTTTACTAACTACCTTATCGGTTGCTGTCGGTGTCATCAAGTCTGTTGTCAAGTCTGACAAGCAGGGTGCCGGCAAGGTTACCAAGGCTGCTGTCAAGGCTGGCAAGAAGTAAACGATTTGACATTTTGTTATTCAAAAGTCTCTTCTTTGCTTCAGTGTTGTACTCAAGGTCACATGAGTGCAGCAATCTACTAACGATACCACTCTTCCTCTTGTCACGACCCTGCATGACACATGACGGCGAGGCAGTTGCTTCGAGGGATCTGGGTTTATGGCTTAGATTATTAGTTTGCAGCAGCAATTCGAACCTCACTGTTGATTGCACACCACTTCTTCTTGACTCCTTTCATCGTTCATGTGCTCTTGTCTCTCCTGCTTCGTTATTCTTCTTCCATCCTTGTGTGCTGCTCCACAACCCTTGTTGTGTAGTGCTGCGGCACAAGGACAATACCTTTTGTATGAACATACCTCTCCTGCTCACGCTGCTGCGCGCTCGTTCCCCCAACCTTATGGACTTCTAGTATGAGAGAACAACGAAAACATAGTCCATCGCTCAGCTCATTATTCTTGTCGTTCCTGCGCGCCCACTCTTCCGCCTCCGGGCAACTTCTTCTGGCATCGCGCAAGGACGAGAGACACGCCATGGACATCCTGGGTTGTCATTATTCACTCTCAAGTACATTAAACATCTTCCGTTCTCCTGATCTATCATTTCCTACTTCTATCGGTGGCTCTACAAGGAGCGATCATTTTCTTCATGAGCGTGTAGACATCGTGGACGTCTTAAAGCACACAAGTCCCGTATGCTAAGAGTATCACCCTGGTATCTACTTCAACGCCTTGCACCAAATGCGTATCTTATCCTTTGACCTATTTCTCTTTTGCATGACTTGGCTATGACTTTATTTCACGCTTTGTGGATAACGTAGCATGTTGGGTACTGTGTACGCTGTTTTGGCGATGTTCTTTGGCAGGTGGGAAGGTTGGCGGCGAAGCCAGGCAAGCAATGTGGTACATATCACGACAGGACATGTTTTCTACAGGTTAAAATGGAAAGACAACACGGTATTCGGGCATTAGATATGCATAGCGACCGATAGCACTGATCAGAGCTTGTCTCTGTAGCACTCCGATCATACTTTGTAGAGCTGGAGAAAGAGAGTTGAGTCGTGGCCATGAGGCTGAGATGACGACCGAGCTTCCTCCACGACGCGACAAACATCAGCCGCGTCTTCAGCATCTCCAACTTCTTTGAACCACAGACATGTTTGGTGAATTTCACCACTGTTGTCGGTCCTAATGGAACCCATTCGCCGATGCAAGCAGAATCGAACCATACAAGAATCCCCACGCCCCACCACAATCTGTGACGATCCCTCTATACAGAATCAATTCCCGAAAAGGTAAGTTCGCGCCTGGTGTCGCGGTCTCTGCACCGTCTCTGCTTGAGCTGAGGCCAGATGGGCTTGGATGGTTCGAAATAGAATCAGACGCGTCCTCTGCGTCGAATCTTGAGGCAAGCAATAGAGAGAAAATCATGGCAATACAGGCCACAATCGACCTTCCAGCCGTTAGCCACCACTTCATGCAACGGAATGGCATGTGTGGAGAAAGCCAACTCATACTGCTAACCGAAACCACCTGTTTCTGGTAGAGTTTCTGCATCAAAGACTTTCAGAATTGATGCAATGCCATAAGCTATCTTACGTGGCCATTGCTACGCATCGTCCTATGTATGGCCTGTGGTCTGACGAAAGACCTCTCCAAAGATCTCGAGCTTGTGTATAAAGCGTCCTGCAGACACGAGAACATCTGCAGAACAAACCTCTCCAACCTACCATCGCTCTACAACATCCTTCGCTTCCGTGTTTCCCCCTAGTCAACAATCTCAGTCGACCATGAGTCATATCGCTCGTGTAGCAGTAGCTGCTGGTCTCACGGCCGTTGCAAATGCTTCATCTCTCGCCGATGTTTGCACCGTCTCGAATGTCCAGGCTGCTCTGCCCGCCAATGGCACTCTTCTGGGCATCGATCTGATCCCCTCAGGTGTTACTGCGAGTGCTGTCTACAATGCATCTACTAGCATGGGAGGCATGGGCGGCATGAGTTCTGGTGGCGGAACAACCTACAGCTACTGCAACGTCACTATCACCTACACTCATACTGGCAAGGATGATGAGGTCGTTGTCAAGTATGCTTTCCCGCAGCCCTCTGACTTCAAGAAGCGTTTCTATGTCGCTGGTGGAGGTGAGTTCTTTGAGTCATGATGTATGCTTCATCGACTAATCATGTCCAGGCGGCTTCTCCCTCTCCAGCACCGCAACTGGAGGTCTCGAGTACGGTGCTGTCAGTGGCGCCACTTCGGCTGGCTACGATGCCTTCGACTACAGCTACGACGAAGTCGTCCTCTCAGGCAACGGGTCCATCAACTGGGATGCAACCTACATGTTCTCCTACCAGGCCTTGGGCGAGATGACCAAGGTCGGCAAGTACATCACCGAGGGATTCTACGGCATGAACAACACCAAGGTCTACACATACTACGAGGGCTGTTCTGACGGTGGACGTGAGGGTATGAGCCAGGTCCAGCGCTTCGGAGACGAGTACGATGGTGCTATCACTGGCGCTCCAGCCTTCCGCTTCGCCCAGCAACAAGTCCACCACGTCTATCCTGCAACCGTCGAACACACCATGGATTACTATCCTCCTCCCTGTGCGCTGGCCAAGATTGTTAACGTGACCATCGCTGCTTGCGACCCCCTTGACGGGCGAAATGATGGTGTCATCTCTCGTACCGATCTCTGCAAGCTGCACTTCAACCTGAGCTCCATCGTTGGAGAACCTTACTACTGCGCTGCAGAAACTAGCTCGTCTCTTGGGTTTGGCTTCAGCAAGCGTCAGGCTGGTAGCCAGACCAGTACTTCACCTGAACAGAACGGCACCGTCACTGCTCAAGACGTTGCAGTCGCCCAAGCTGTCTACGACGGTCTCCACAATTCAAAGGGCGAGCGCGCATACCTCTCTTGGCAAATTGGTTCTGAACTATCTGACGCCGACCCGACATACAACACCAACACCAGCTCATGGGGGCTCAACATTCCTTCCACTGGCGGCGAGTACGTGACCAAATTCGTTCAGCTTCTTGATCTCGACAACCTCTCCGACCTTGATGGTGTCACCTACGACACTCTTGTCGAATGGATGACCATCGGCATGGTTCGCTATCTGGACAGTCTGCAAACCACTCTTCCGGACCTCACCACCTTCAAAGAGACTGGCGGCAAGCTCCTCCACTACCACGGCGAATCTGATCCCAGTATTCCTGCGGCTTCTTCGGTCCACTACTGGCAGTCAGTACGCTCCACCATGTACGGCCATCTCTCGCAGGAAGACGCCCAAAAGGAGCTGCAGGATTGGTACCAATTCTACCTCGTTCCTGGTGCCGCCCATTGCGGAACCAACAGTCTCCAGCCTGGTCCTTACCCTGAGAACAACATGAACATTATGATTGATTGGGTTGAGAATGGCAATAAACCTTCGCGCCTAAACGCAACCGTTTCCTCCGGCGACTACAAGGGTGAAACTCAGATGCTTTGCCAGTGGCCTACCCGCCCTGTGTGGCATGGCAACAGCACCTTCGACTGCGTGAACGACAAGGTATCCATTGACAGCTGGACTTATACTTTCCCTGCATTCAAGGTTCCTGTCTACTGAGTGTCTGCAAGAGATGTGTCCGCAAGAGATGTGTCCGCAAGAGATGTGTCCATAGAAAGCCGTGGATATATCGCTTCACGATGGATATGATCCCGTTTCTCAAGACTATTTTGCGCTCTTATAAGTACACACAACAAATCCTCCCCGTATGCTAAACCTAAAACTCCTATCTCAAGTACCTTGTCCCATAAACTTGTCGAGCGATGTATAAAGTATAAAAAGACAGAAATGGTTTTCAAATCAGGGGTTGTAGCCAAAGAGAGCCGATAGCATCTCACCTCTCAGTGGATCTTGCCCTGTTCCTTGAAACTATTGTGTGTTTCTATGGTTTATACGCGTTGTATACTTTAGTATACGGGGAGGTCAGATGTTGGTGTCGATTGAGGGAAAAGAGTGGACCTTGAGGTGCTCGACTGCGGAGAAAGCTCGGTGGACAGATGGCAGCTTCCCAAGACTCACCATCATTGTACATTTTTGACATCTATTGTAGAAACACGTACCAACTAGGCCGCTTGTTTTTAGTGGTGCGCGCTGGATACTGGACGAGTAGTACCCGTGATAGTATAGCAGAAAGCGACAAGTTCGGCGACAGCAGCACGCGACGGCAATCATGGTGTCCTGGAGCACGTACGTCGCACCCATAAACAGCAGACAGAAGACAGCAAAACTGACAAAATTGGTATACAGCATCCAGTCGGCCCTCATCTTCTTCGGGCCGATGCTCCTTCCCCGAATCATAGCCTTCTACCGCAGCCTCCGAGCACCAAACAACGCACAAAGAGTCCCCGTGTCGCCAGAAGCAGCTCGCGCTCTAAACCTCATCTTCGCCAGCGCTGTCGTCTCGCTCCTCTTTACCCTCCCGTACTTTACACCCACCAATATCTTCAGCAAGACTGGTTCGCGACTGCAGACGCCCACGCCTGTTCTGTTCAACAGATTGTCCACCACCACCACTCCTCAAGACGAGACACTGCGCCAGGTATTCACCACAGGAGGACTGGAAGCAAGATTGCAATACCTACGCTTTGGTCCTAATGTTCTGTGCAACTGCCCCTTGGTCACCGACCCCAAGGCCCAGGATGCCGGTACCGGCTACCTTATCTGCGCTCTGCCCTCGCTGCTCAAGACACACTTGATGCACCTGCTCTTCCTCGGCCTCGCTACCTCCACTCTACTCGCCGGCACATCGTCCGCTCGCTGGAGAACCGCTGCCGTGCTGTCTGGCATTCTAGTCATGATCGCCGACGTCGCATCCGTCGCTACATACGACCACCAACGCAACGCCCGCGCCACCACCTTCTCGGCCGTCGAAAACTTCTTCTGGACGAGGCACTTGGTCTCTCATCTCGCCATCTGCATCACAGATGCCGTCATGGGCGCCTTGCTCTGGGCCGCCGCCACCAACCGCGCCTTTGTGCTTCCGCCTTCCCCGGCCGTCATCCTCGAGTCCCAAACCAGAGTCCTGGAAAAGTCGCTGGCGAAGTTCAGATCGC
This sequence comes from Aureobasidium sp. SLJ-2021a, assembly GCA_019677095.1. Taxonomy (NCBI): domain Eukaryota; kingdom Fungi; phylum Ascomycota; class Dothideomycetes; order Dothideales; family Saccotheciaceae; genus Aureobasidium; species Aureobasidium sp. SLJ-2021a. The sequence goes on from JAHRBU010000022.1 coordinate 163,858, forward strand.
TCGGTGCGGTCAGAAATGTCGTTATGAGGGAAGCTGGCTTCAGGAGCAAGGTAGGCGAGTATTGGAGAAAGGAAGGCGAGATTATGCACGAAGTCTTGGAGGAAAGAGAGGTTGTGGAAGCCGTCAATGAAGTTTTGGCAAAGATGGATGTTGACGGTGTTACGAGGGGAGCGGATGAGTTTGTGGATCAGGTTTTGGGGCCGCTGGCTTGAACTACTGTCATTATACTACTCCTTCCACTATGCAAACCCCACTTTTGGAATTCCTTCTTCTTTTCCTCAAAGACCTACACAACCTCCCCGTGTGCAAAAGACCGTCACAGTGTAAGCTATAGAGATACACAATACTTTCCAACTCAGAATCGTAGCCATGAAAATACTCCAAGGCCAAGTCTCTCCGTGGAACACCACTCGGTTCTGAAAGGATATCATGCATTTCTATAGCTTTTAGGATACCTACCGTTTCTCTGTTACTGTGTAGGAGCGATTCAATCTTGGGATTATAACGGTCTTTCGCACACGGGGGAGGGATCAGACATTTACTGGTGCACTGCAGTTCACTATCGTTCTTCCACGAGGCTCGCGAGAAAATGCTCTGAGTTTTGTTTCGGGCTCGACAGCGCAAGGCATTATGTGCAGCTGTCGCAATACACAGGGACACTTAGAGTCGCACATTCAGAGTGTGAGAGATGCAGTTGCAAGCCGGGGTACTCATACCCAGACATTTAGGATAGGCTCATGGAATGTGTATGGAGAGACTGGCCTCTCAGATGGAACGTAAGTTTAAATCTTACTGCCCGAATACACAGCACTCTTAAGTTTTGGATGAGGTCCATAGAGGGCCCGAAGAGCTACTCTACACAGCTCAGCTCTCATTGGCAAGTTTGACATCTCACTCAACACTATGCATTGAGATGGCCTGTTTGGTGGATGCAGTCCGGAGAGGGAGAAGCGATTTTGTGCATTATTATCTGAGCAACCCTTGGCAGAGCAATACTATCTCCTGTCGAATCCCATTCGTTTGCGTCGTCTCCGTACTGCTTCGCCATCATTCTAGCTCCAGTCTGGTATGTTGCCCGTAGCCCAACCAGACTCGTCAAACTCGTAATCCCACTCGCTAGGACTATCACATTCCGTCTCGGACCTATCCATCACAGGCAGATCGTGTTCGATACGCATGAAAGTCAACTCCTCGCCATGGTATGTAAAGGAATTGTCGAGTGGACGATCCCATGGAGCATGCACTTCGAACATCGAGTAACCCCACTCTAGAAGGCCAGCCAATGGCGCCACTCCTTGCATGAGATGTCTGCGACGGGGCCAACAGTAGTTCTTGTTCATCTCGTACAGTGGTGTGTACAGGTGGCAGTTGACTCGAATTCTAAGATCGAGGGCTTCTTCGTCGTCAAGGTCGAACAGAGCACCCTGTTCAAGGAAGAGACATTCGACAAACTTCTGGAATCTCGCGTCTCGCTCTGCTTGATCCTGACCGCGTTCGACAACTGACATGTCTACTTCACACCATATGCCGATGAACTTTAGGCTAGGCAGCTCGGCAGTACAGTCGGCAATACCGGAGAAGGGATCTGGGGATAGTCAGAAACTCGACGGGTTACAACTGAAGGATGTTGTATCTGACTTGCCGATATCTGGAAGCTTCCAGTCCGCTTGGAACTTGAATATGACTTCTGTAATCCTGGATAGGACTTTGATTGGCATCCCTACCCACTCCGATAGCAAAGGTACTGTCGGTTCTTGTTCTTCACTGTTCTCCTCATCGGATGGATCGGGGTCGGCGCAAGTGTAGTGAATCCACAGATTTGATTTGCGAAGACACAGCGGCCAGTACTCATCGCGAACCAGTTTGCTGACTTGTAGCAGATCCGGGTAGTACATTCCATCGAGATACACTAGCTCAACATCCAGTCCTTTAGGCGACGTGAATTTAAGGTTGTTCTTCTCATTGTCCATGAGTTCGTCGTAGACCATGAATCGGAGTTCTTTCGGTAGGTCGAGGAACCGGAATGGCGGCTGTTCTGGCGGTGCATCTGTCATGGCAGAAGCAAGTCTTGTTTGTGAGCGAGTAATCATTGTGTGCGATGGACGAGTGATGGAGTTGTTTGAAGAATTGAACGCTCCTGTATCAAGAGCGTCGTAGAGAGAAGGAGGGGACGGGCCCGATGCTCGCACGGACTTTCGCCGGTCGTGATTGCCGTCTGGCGTCTCCCGTGGAAAAGAGGATTTCTGAAGAGAGTTTTGCTCCTTAAGTTGTCTGAAAAATCGGCTTCTCCTGCACACGTGATACAAATCAATCTGCTGATGAAGATGCGTACGAAAGGATGAATCAAAAAACACCAGATAGTGAGATTCAACACGAAACATATTTAAAGAGACATTCTAGTAATACTCCTTGCCGGCACCACCACTGGGACCATGAGGCGAGTTACGCTTGTATTCAGCCAACTCTTGCATGTCCTTCTCCCATTCAGCATCAGCGACCGCACGCTCGCGACGACCAGCACGTCTCGACTTGATGCAGCAGAAGATGAAGGCGACCAAAGCGATAGCGAACACGGCGACCGAACCGGCGGCAATGACGGCTTGTGCCCACTTGGGGAGAGCCTTGTAGTGTGCCTTTACGCCGTGGGGTCTGGCGAGACGTTCAGCGATGGTGCTGTTGCCCTCGGCAATCTTGATGGATTCCCAGGAGCCGGTGTTGTCGCCGTAGGTGTAGGTGCTGCCGGTGCTGTAGTCGGCTACGTAGACGCGCTCCATGGTCATGGTGAAGGGGGTTTGGTGGTAGTCGACAATACCGCCGGCCCACTCGATGGTTCCGTTGGAGTTTGAGTCTGGGTCACCTCCAGCCCAGATACCAATCTTGAGCTTCATGGGTGTTTGAGGGTAGTTCTGGCCGTTGAGAGCATCTCCGTATTTCAGGGTGCGCAACACTTTGTCATCGACGATCCATTGCAGCTGCTCCTTTGTCCAGTCGAGGGTGTAGTTGTGTATTGTGCCAGTCACGTCGTCGACGTCGTAGTAGATGGCGCGATCGTACGAGGTTGTGTTGCCCTTGCCGAAGTAGTTCGTTTCGACGCTTGTGTTGTTTCCACCCAGCCACTCCCAATCAATCTCATCGAGGTCGTCGGATTCGAGAACAACCGAGGAGACGATACCGACGCCTGGTGCGGCCTTCATGATGACGGAAACCTGGCCAAAGAAGATGTAGAATTCGGATTCGAGTGTCGGGCTGTCGCCTTTGCCGCCAATCTGCATCGAGTCAGTCAAGAGCTCTGCACGTCTGTCGCAGCAAGCATGTGCGTACCGTGAACTGAGCGCCGACATCAGTGTAGTCGGGCGTACCACCAGTCGTGCCCCAGATTTTGTTGTCTGCGATGGCCGAGTCTGTAAAGTTCCAGTCGTGCCATGTGCCCAAGGCCGTGTTTGGTGTGCAAGTCGTGTTGAACAATGGATTGCAGTCGGAGAAAGTCTGAGCTGAGACCTTTGAGACAGCGGTCGCGGCCAGCACGAACGCTGCTGTCTTGAGGAAGCCTGCCATAATATTTGTTCGTAGGGCTGAGATGGTGGTCGAGATGTGTAGTGTAGCTGAGACTTTGGAGTCGGTGGTTGTCTTTGGATGATCTTTTTGAATGAATGAACGCGTGCCTGTGTTGCACGTCTAGTTGAAGGAGTGGATGTTGGGCAAATGGCCTCAAGCAAGGGAGTGTGGTGGAAGGAAAGGAAAGGCTACTGTCGGCGCGCAAACTAGCAGAGAGAAAGGAGAAAAGAAAGAGAAAGTGGTGTGCGCAACCTTCTTGAGACCTTCAATCTAAACTTACCGTAGCGTCCGGTGCTTATCGACTACTCGCGATTCCTCGTGGATGGACGAAGGGCGTTTCAGATAGTGGTCCCGGCTGCTCAGGGGCCGTTTCTCGCAGTCCGGCAGTGGTGAAAGAGGTTAGTGGCATGCTCTCCGCATTCTTAAGGCACGTACGAATTCTGGTTAAAGATCCCCCCAGAGTTTCACCGGCGCCTGTTTGCTTGTCGCAAGTCACAGTCCTTGAAGACGTCGTGTGACAATCTGTGGGATCACTGCATGTCAGCCAAGGAAATCAGGCCTTCATCCACTCAAGGAACAGACTTGTAGAGATGCCAGCATGCGGTGATGCGACTGTCTCCAACAAGACGACATGGAAGCGCTTAGGGCAGCTGTGGGCACCTCTACCCGACTCGTACAGCAGGGGCCCGACATCTCCTTGGCGCGCGTCTCACGAATTACGATCTGCTTCCTCTTTCGAGACGTCTGACACGATTCAGAGCAACACTTCCAACATGATCAAGATCTATGAGATGGCTGCACTAGGTATACTGAATGCGCAAATTTGTGATGAACGGAGGCTGGAACTCATGGTATTTAACCGACAAGCTATTGGACGGTGGAAGGAAGCGCGCGCGAGAAACTTAGGCGGTACGAGGCATCTAGGCTTGGCGTAGTCAAGGACCGCAGTTCGAATCTGTCCGGAACCATGTCAGCGTCTGGAAAATTAACGATAGCAGAACAACCTATGCGACGGGGTCAGAATCTCTATCAATCAGCTAGGCGGATGAATACCCTGCCTGCCCATACTCAAACTCTGTATCTCATCGGTGATATATCACACGCGGTGCGCAATGTAGGTGGTAAAATCAAGTCATCGCTCTTGTCAAAGGTAGGAGCAAATACCCACGTTCTTTCCTATACACCTCAAAAAATCATAGCAAACATTCAAATCATCGCTTCTTCCACAAGATAGGCGTCATATTTATCATGTCGCTTCTTCCACAGTATCACCATCACCCTGCCGTCGCCTGTCCTTATCCATGCTATCCCTCTCTGTCCTGGGTTCCTCGATTTCCAAGGCTTCTAACACGTCTATACAGCTTTCGCATTTGCCACCCACACCTCTTTATCCTTTTCTCGCTCCCACCATGACTCTTATATTCTCCCCACCACATCAACGGCGCACTCTAGTCAGATAAAAATGCATTTACCGGATCGGGGAGACGTGTATGAGCTGCGCCCCCAATCAACAGTCCATTTGATTTTTTGGCGGTGCGTCAGCGCCAAAGGTGGAAAGACTCAATCGTTTGGCGGACAGCATGTCTCCCAAGAGATAATGTAGATAGATATTTAAACTGTAAAAATACACAGAGAAAGATGTTTCCGAATTGTTTACATCGAAACAGAATATATTTCTGTTTCTCTGTGGATGTTTCCTGATTTCGAAGGGTACTGTGCATGTTTATAGTAAACGGAAAACATGAAGCCGTGAAGAGAAATGGTATAGGGTAGCGATAAGACCACAAGCATCAGAACTCTCCCAAGTACAATCTCAGAAACAAAAAACCCTGTAGAAACGCAGGATCTTCTTGTAAGCATTCAAGGAGGTGTGACAGCGGCAAGCATATCTTAGACTCCTAGCCAGGCCATTACTATACTATCACGATATTCTACATTCTCACAGTCATATAGCACGAACACAAGGTACTAGAGATGTTCAAACAAGGAGAACAAAGTCATGATAATCAAACAACAATAGAAATAAACAATTGCTAGCCCACGTATGAGCCTGGGTATCTTCGCTGATGGACCACGTATGGACCTGGGTATCTTGTAACAAGAAACAAAAACAAACAAGAGAAATATCTGTCCGAAACAAACCTCCGAACAAAAACAAAAAACCAAATCCCCGCAACAGTCTCTTGCCTCGTTAAAAACCTTCTGCCAATTGACAAACAAGAAGGGAAAAAGAGATACAAGAATAGATGACAGATGAACTGTGCATGCACCCTCCTCTTTGTGCCCGAGTCTACCTTTCAACCCTGCACTAGCCTCGGAAGACTATCTCGTATCGTCACAAGCGACACCATCATACTGTTAGAGGTCAGAGTACCTATGAGGGGGCGGAAGAGAAGTTCTGTTTGGTGAGATAGGCCAGAGTGCCTGGAGGGCTCGTCAGCATGTTTGGGGAGACAGGTCAGCGTACCTGCGTAAAGGGGCGAGAGAGAGAGAGAAAGAGAGAGAGAGGAGAGAGAGGGACGAGCAGAGAGAAGGTTGAGCTTCATCTCCATTTTGCACTGGCGTGTGCCGGGTGCATTTTGAACACCGGGACCTTTGGCGAGAGCGTGCTGGTGAGGTCGTTAGCCTGCCTGCGGAAAGGCGGCACGTATTTCTGGGCTGGACCTTGGGCAGGAACAGGGGCCAGGACGACGACAGGAGCAGAGACAAGGACAGCGACGGTGGCAGGAACCGGAACCGCAGCAGGAGCAGGCAACTCAGGGGCAGGCGCAGGCGCAGGAACAGGCGCAGCCAAAGCCCTGAACCGGGGCGGAAGGATCTTGTAGGGAGTGTGTTGGTCAGCGTAACGGGACGCAACATACTCCCTGACCTCCTCGAGGACTTCAGCCGACAGACATGCAGGAAGCTTGCCTGGGCTGGTGAACTTGACGTCCTCGAGTTTCCCCCAGGGCACCAGGTACACGCTACTGACGTTGATCGAGGTAGGCCTTGGGAACGCGTCGCATCCCTGAGCAAGAGGGATCGCGTCGCGCCAGGGGTGGTCCTGACCCTCGATGGGAAGGAAATTGCAGGCCCACCACCGGGCCCTTGTGTTCTCGACCACATTCTTCGTGGTGGTGAACAGCACTCTGACGAGTTCTGGAAGATCTTGGTCCTCACGGGGGAGGACGAGTACCGGGTGCCCCCCTGGTACGCCACCGTTCTCCTGCGAGCACCAGAAAAATTTTGTGTCGCGAGACATGAACTTGAACGAGCCCGGGGCAGGTCGCTCAGGAGCCGGGGAGACAGTGGCAGGAGAGCTTGGTGGAGTCGTGTCTGGGGTCGACACAGGAGAACAATGCTCCTGCGAAGCCGAGGACGAAGGAGAGGCGTCGTTCGAAGACATGGTGTATGAATGAGAGCTGCTGCAAAGCAGAGTGTTGTATTGATGCTGATCTTGTTCGACGAAGCGGCGCGAAGGAAGGGAAGAGAGAAGGGCGCAGAAGGCAGCTTCTTGTAGTGTTGCTTGAACTCTGTTTCTGAATTAACTCGAAAAACAACTTGCTCAAGAGTCATCTCTTCAAGCTCAGGAGAGCCTCTACGAGCCCCCGAGCTATCGAGGCGAGCCCAGTCTCTGTGGAAAGCCACTGTTTCTATATATCGTTCTGCATTGAGAAGGACAATTGATGAGCGTCAGGGCGTGCAGGAGAGTCGATTGATCGATATCATGGTGGGCGTTTCCCGAGCAGCAGCGAATAGTGTTTTGCGGCTCCTGGTCATTTGTGTGAAAATTCGTTCATGCTCGCGTGCTCGCGCCTCTGTGAGCTTCGAAAAATGAGATGGTTGTTTGGAAGCTAAGGGACTGGACGAATCGGGGTGTACGCCACCAGCGTTGTGGCAGCCTGAAGGGTCTGAGTGCTGGGCATCGTGAGGGTGTTTGCGAATTGGCAGCCAAGGAGACTGCCGGTTGGTCCATGTGATTGACAGCCTAGCGACGACGACGCCTTGGTATACGGACAATTATAGTGATGTCGAGAAGACAGCTGAGAGCTGCGATCCGAGAGCTTGATGCGACGACATGTAACAAGGGCAAGAGCAGCATTGGTCGTGGGTATGGAAACGCGGCTTCAAAATGGAAGGGACTCGGCTTTTTGATACTGGACTAAACGAGACGACGACGCAAGCGCACCACCGCGCAAAACCACGACTCCTTCGACGAGATATAACTTTTTCCCACGAACGACACAAGCATAAGAAAAGGAATACAGCAGAAAGACACGAGCAAAAGGCAGTGCGGCTCAACAGCAACAACCGAAACAAAACAGGAGAAACAACACTCGACAAGAGGAAACCTCTCCTTCAAGCAGACGAAATCTTTCAGAACGACAAGCAAGCAAGCGAATGGATTAACCAAAACTGCGACACCTACTCGGAGAAAACAAAAGGGCTAACCAAGTAAGCGGCGACGGCGGCTTTGGTTCTACAGCCAGTGTGGGTGGGGCGCTCTATAGAACGCACATGATCTGTTCCGAAAGTCTGAACTGCTAACAACATCTTTTCTCTCCCACCATGCATTGTCATTCTCCTTCATCACACATTTTTTGCATTTTTTGCATTTTTTGCATTTTTTGCATTTTTTGCATTTTTTATTTCTTTCTTGTCACTGGCTGCTGGAGCGACGCATGTCTTCTTTTTCGGCTCCAGCATGTCTGTGACAGTCATTGACTTTTGCTCAGACGATATCGAGTCCCTGTTGATGTACAGTCTTGAATTACGAAATTCCGTGCGAGTTTTTGCAAGACCAAGTCGAGCATTCAGCAGGAAGTGAGGTCGAGCTTCTCTCGCTTGGAGAATGACTCAACTTGTGTCATTGCTCGAGTCGACGTGTCGAATTCAGCACATATGGCGCACCGCTTACATGTATATGCAGATCTTGCTAGTTTGGGTTAGCACGAATTTGAGCCGCTGCCTTTGCAGCATCGGATGCAGTGCACGTCAGATATCAATCCAATCACTATGCAACCTACTGCTGCTATTCTAGATTGAACCGATGCTCCAACCTGTCAGGGAACACGTCTAGAATTTCAATCAGCCAAGCGCGGAATCGCACCATCTCCAACTCGAGTCGACCAATTCAGCAGCGACGCGAGCTCGTCTTCCTTCTCCGCTCGTCAAGCACCACCATTAACTACCGCCACGATGTTCACTCTTCTGTCGAGGATATCCCGCTTTGCTCGGTCATGTATCTGACCTCCAGAAATATGCCCATTCTCGTGCTTCGGTCGTCTAAGACAAACGCCAGTCCGGAGTGCCGAAGAGAAGGCTGCCCAACTTGAGCGCCGACGACTGAAACTTAATGCCTACCTACAGCAACGCTACGCAACAGACCCTGAATGGCGTCAGAAACTACTTGTTTGGCGGAGGCACCCAGAGAGAAGAGCCGCGATAAAGGCAAAAGCTTATGCGCGCTGGGAGATGAGCCGCGAGAAAGAGAATGCGAGAACCTCACGTGCCTTTCAAGAGAATCTCAGTCGTAGGCGCTCAACGGAGCTCCGTAATGTACTTCGTCGGGGAGCGAAGAAACATACATGGAAAACGCACACGGTGATTCGATACTCGGATCGGGTCGATCACCACTGCACCGGCTGCAATCGTAATCGATTCTTGAAAATGTGGTGGAAAGAGAAGCCAGGAATATCAGAAAAATCAGAACAGTCGGATCCGGATCGCTACATGTGCAACCACTGTTTCGCCAACGATTGGCCACGCGTGGTGCCAGAGACCTGTACGGGAAAGCTGAATAACATGTTCGTATCGCCCGAGTTTCCACTATCGAAAGCTCAGACTGCAGAGCTTGCAAAAGAGAAGCAAGGCGAGAGTGACAAGCCTCATAAGTAACACCAATGGTCTGGGTTTCACAATGGACAAGCAGATCCTTGAGCCACACAAAGCATACCATCGCTGTGGCACAAACTCCTCACCAGGACCGCCGCTCACGAGACACGGCCATTACAAGGCACACTGTCGTCGGGAACCTGGAGCATGTCTAGCGACGGAGACTGTTTGACACACTATGAATAGCATGACCGTGTCCCGGAAATACCGCATCTCCTGACAGCCATGTCCCCATCACCTCACCAGGAAGATGGCTTGATCTTCGCAGCTAAGTTCAGCCCCAGAGTCGTGGTAGCCGTGTCTGTCTCCCCGAGTAAAAGCCCAAGTTCCTGGAAAGTGTATTCGTCAAGAATTGCATGATCAGACGTAGGCTAAGTTTCTATCGAGTGCTCTCAAAAACACCTTGCTATTTCATACCATCCATCCATCGAGAAAGATCGAACACCAACTCTTTGCACTTCTTCCATATGCTTGAATGTCTGTAGTATAGCCTCTTTGCATGCTTGCTCCAGGAAAGCCCCAACCCCTCCCAATGACCCTGTAACGGTACGCGGAATATATGATAATTCATTGTCCACTTCAGCTACGGCAATATCCAACAAGACCGTGATTTCCCTCAGGCCCAGCTCCAACCAACAACCATGCTCACATTCCTTCCCGATACTTCCCAACTTTCCATCCGACAACGAACGTGACTCGATACACAATATAAAACTCGCCATTGAGATTCACTCGTAACAAGGAACCAAGAGACAAGCTCCCATAGATAACCAACTCAGTATCCCTGCAACCCCCTGAGTAATATTTCCTCCGCTGACTACTCACTCACTTGTACATCTGAAGTCGGAAAGACATAGAAAGTACATCGGAATTAAATCGGAATTTACAGACACACTGACCCAGTCTCTTTTCCTTGTTCCATGGTTACGGTACTCGATCCTAAGATTTGAGCAGAGACGCGACGTATTGACCTTCCTGTACGCAGAACTATATCGCCGTCTTCCAACCCTTTTCGAAGACTGGATTCATCATGGGAAGCCGCCTTTTCTTTGGACGATTAAAACACACATTTCTTCCTTGCACGGTGACAAATCGCGACTATTCTCTCTCGACATGGACTCTTACCTATTCGATGAAATTTGCCTTTATTTCTCGACGACGTTGCGTTTACATGTCTTTTTAAACTGTATCGTCGGTGTCGATTTCGAATACATGGCTTGGAGTTTGCTTTTCTGACTGGTTTGAAAAAGTCGCAGTTTTTCCAGTTGCCTATCTCACTCGAGGACAAGAGAAATGGGGAGTGTCGTTGTCGATGCCAAGCCAGAAAGAGGCTTTGAGATTCACATGCCAACGAACGGTACGTCATTCTGAAAATGCGATCACGGATTTCGGCGTATTATCAGCAGGTTGGAAGCATTGGTTCTTGTTCCTTTTGAGAAAAAGCAGGGCAGCATCTCGGCCGGACACTGAGGGGGAACAGCTGACCTGAGGCCGCCGCCTTTTTGTGGTGCAGCAGATAACAAGTAGATCAGTCGATCAGGGTCGTGTCCGAAATAGCTCTTTGTTTTCTATTCACAACACCAGCTTATCTCTACTACATAATCCCTGAGCTGTTTCCCACTACTTTCACACCCATCTACAACTATGGACGAACAAGTAGACAGACTGGTCAAAAAGACGTGGGCCAAGTTTCAGCAAGTGCCCAGGTCCAAGCGACTGATGATTGCAGTGTCTGGCATCCCAGGTTCAGGTAAGATAAGCACTTGATGTCATGTTGCACAAAACCAACAACTCGCCCAGGCAAAACCACTCTCGCGTCCGTCGTTGCGAACCGATTGAACGATCTTCATCACGAACAGTTCCCTGCGCTGGCGCAAAATGATGAACCTGCTGCCTTTGTCCCAATGGACGGCTACCACTTGTCGCGAGCACAGCTAGACGCCATGCCCGACCCCAACACTGCCCACGCAAGACGAGGCGCCGCATTCACCTTTGATGCTAGTTCCTTCCTGGAGTTGGTCAAGAAGCTTCGCCAGCCCATCTCGCCAGAAACCAAGACATTGTACGCTCCATCTTTTGACCACGCCCAGAAGGATCCCGTCAACGACGACATTCCCATCCACCCTGAAGCTCGCATCCTGATCTTCGAGGGCAACTACTTGAGCTTGGGTACGGGTGCGCCAGAGTGGAAGCAGGCAGCGGAGCTCATGGATGAGTTGTGGTTCGTCGAGGTCGAGGAAGACGTGGCAAGAGAGCGATTGGTGAAGCGTCACATCGAGGCCGGCATTGCCAAAGACGAGGAGGAGGCGCGTAAGAGAGCCGACGAGAACGATCTTGTCAATGGTCGCGAGATTGTACAAAACAGGCTGAGCGTGCACGAGGTCATCAAGTCAAAGCACGATGGCAGCTGGAAGCCAGAGAATCAGGGCATGGATGCTGCCGACGTGAGCAGAGAGGCATAGACCAGTTTTGTAGGACTGATGGCATGATGCATTCATGATCTAGACGGGCGTAGAATTCACAAGTTAGATGAGCAGGCAAATGTGGCTTAACGTTCTCTCGCTTTCTGTGGTCTGGTTTTCCATGTTTTGCATCACGCATCACGATCTGGCAAGTGTTTGTGGGTAATGACGCCCCGTTGTGGAGAAGCTTGCGAAACGTACATGGTGCTCAGCTCGGAGGGGACATGTAGACTCGCGTGCTGTCCGTGTTTGTTCCCATAGCCCTTGAACCATGTTGATGCAGGCTCTCGTGCTGCATTACCCAACTCGACGGCACTCGGTTGGTCTAGCAACTCGGAACAAAGGGAGGTTGTGGGAGTCTTTGTTGCAGGGGCTCAACAACGCGGTCGTGGAGAAAGCGGGACAAGGTTGGCCATAGCTTCCAGTTCCAGCCACAAAACAATGACGCTTGCGACGGGGTACGTCACAACTGGCATGAGCGAGGCGCTGCACGACTTACATTTAACCTCGTCTCCTGCGCTCTTTCCGTCCCTCTCTCCCATATCCATCTCCAAACTCATCACATCTTCAAACTTCAACCTCAAAACCCACACACATCCATCACAATGGCCACTCTCTCCTGTATGTTGCTCCTGATTGTCTCTCACTGCAGCTGTCCGCACCTTCTCGAGCTCCTTTCGAGCGCCGTGTGTTTCCAGCTCAGGAGAAGAGATTGACAAAGTTCGCAACTCAGTCGCTGACTCTTCACCTCCACAGACCTCCCTCCCGTCAAGCCTTCGGCCATCGCTGTCGGCACCGCCTTCAACCACCTCGCCTCCCTCGCCATCCTCGGCCCCGTCTTCGGCGACACCTACCGCCAGGCCCAGGCCGCCAACTCCAAGGAGGAGTTCTTCAAGTCCAAGGAGACTGCTTCGGCTGCCGCTGCCTGGGGTACTTCCCTTGCCGGCTCTGCCCTCCAGTCCTACGGTGTCGGTGCTCTGCTTAACGCTACCGGTACCCTCTCCTACAAGGGCGCCGCCTACCTCGGTGGTCTGATCTTCGCTGCCTCCTCCGCTCCTTCGGTAAGTTTGCCCATCCAACGCCTTCACAACATGAGCGCACTCTAACAACTCTCCAGTTCATTGCCCAGATCTTCACCGAGAAGCGCCCCCTTGACACCGTCGCCGTCGGTGCTCTTGCCCGCGTCTTCGAGACTGTTGGTCTCTCCATGTTCCTCACCTACTGGGGCACCCGCACCAACCCCTTCTCATAAGTCAATCGCTTAGAGAGAGGTTGAGTGTCATTTGTTTCATGCCATGACGATTAAGGAGGATGATTTTTAATCAATTGAAATCCATGATGGGCGTTTTACCAGAGAACAATTGCCCTGCTGTACCATTAGCATAGTTCGAAATCAGAACTCTACTACAACTTCTATATCTGTGCCTCTTCTGTTTTGTCTTTGTGATCGCGTGCTGTTGTTGAACCACATCCTAACCCTTTCGATGATTTGTATCGCAGATCTGACAGTCACAAAAGACGATCGAGGCATGTTGCAAGCCACAAAAACATCAAACATTGCTGTCATCATGCTCATCATACAGTCTTGCCTAATTTTGCACCATCAACCATGTTCTACAAGGATGGCTGGACGGGGCCGCTGAGTACATGTTGCATACATTGATGGTTGGTCTCCAAGCTTGAGTCCCCGCAATTTTTCTCTTATTTCTTTTTATCTTCTTACATCCACCAACATTTTTGTCGCTCCTCCTCTGGTCCACGACAACCCACCACCCACCACACAGCACCTCGCTCAAAGACATGTCCGCCGAAGCCGACCCCTTCCTCGCCTTCGACGTCTCGAGCGACGACTACGCGACAACAGCAGCACACGACCAACAAGCCGGCGCCGACGCGACCCTCGCAGCCGTCGAAGCAGAAGACGACAGCGATGCCGAAAGAGAAAAGGCCGGAGCCGCGCGCGCGGCCAGGACAAGATACACAGAAGCAGATTTCCTTGCGCAAAAGGCGAGTTATACGGCTAGGGTTGACGAGGGCAGTGTGAGTGTTTCTCTGTAGCTGTGGAAAGAGTAGTGGATCTTGCGACTGATGTTTGTATGCCTCCCTCAGATCTGGAAACAGTTACTTTCTTTCGAGCCGCCTTTTCGACCGTCCGAGGCCTTTTTGTCTGCTGTGAATGCTGGAGCTGTCGACCATAGTACCTCTGTTACTCCAATCGACGCAACATCCGGAGGAGCAGAAAAGACAGAATTGGACAAGAAGCACCATCAAACCATCCAAGCCGCCGTCTCCGAACTCTACTTTTTGGAAAAGTATACGGCGGTGCGGGAGATCATTACCTGGGCCAAAGATAATTTTGAAAAGGACAAAAAGTGGGATGTGCAGGTTAAGAAGTGGGAGGGCAAGATTGAGAATAAAATGCAGGCGGTTTGAAAGATGAAAGAGATGGAAGTAAAAAGACAAGGATTGATATGCGGACCAGCCCCTAGGCGAGGGCGAGCAGTACTTGTGGGTTGTTGGTTGCCTGCGACTCCAATCGCTGTCTATATGAGGTTGTGCAGACCTCGTTTGGATCCCGATCAGCCCCTTGAATTTACACCGACGTCTCACAGCCTTCCAATACTCGACTTGCGGCCTTCGACCTCTACCTTCGAGTCCGAATTTGGGCTCACGGCTTTCGACCCTTGGAATTTGTGGTCTTGCGCATCGATCTTCCATGCCTACCGAGATCTCTTTCAAGATCGAGATACTCTGAGCCGACAGTATTGTCATGAGCAGATACGCCGCCGCATTCCGCTCTGGACCAGGTCGCCGAAACTCACTCCAGCCCTCTCGCTTCGTCAAGGTCGCTCTGAGCCCTTGCTCAGCTGTCATAGTATTGCCTCACACCACCTCCATCAGGAACATTGGGCTGGCCATTTGCGACACGATATTGTTATTGTGGCGCTCATGACATAGTTCTGTTGTGTAGAAAGAGAGAGGGAGAGGTGCCCTGGGAGATCTGAGCCCGCCGACATTCCTGTCTGACCACATGGTTGATTCTTGTAGCCCATCAACACTCGCACAGTCTCATGCAAAGTGCAAGCTACTGGTAGGAGTTTCGCCTTGCTAGGCTATCCATTCAACCCAGTTACTCCAACCTCTACGTTCTGCACCTCGTCGTCGCTGCTATAGTCTTTCACACAGATGCAAAAAGATCTTCCATCCTTTTCAAGAATCGAACACACAATTCAAGCTAAACCTCTACAACCTCCCAGATCCAACTTCTTTCCAACAAAAGCAGCGGTGGCTCAATGGCTAGAGCGCCTCACCGTCAAACGACTTGCAAACACAAGCATTGTCGCCAAGTTCTCCTCCCTTTACCCATTTAGTTGGGCGGACCGGGGGTCGGAGTTGCCCAACTTGCAAACACAAGAGAATGCGCTTCGGGCAATAAACCCAGTGAAGGTTTTGAGCCTCCTGGTTGGGGAGTTCTTGGATGGATGTGAGGAAATGTAGGTTCGATTCCTACTCGTTGCAATGAGAACTATTATTTTTGTGCTTTTCCTTGTGTTCTCCTTTTTGCGTGGCACTTACGCTACGTTTGAGTTCTTTGACAAGTGTGATATTCTGCAGTTCCCCTGGTAATTCCTGTTCTTCTCTTTGGATCTCCTGGCATTGCTCCTTTCTTGCTCCTGAGACTACGTAGAAGCTCAAAATCTTGGATATGATCCAAACACATTGTTCAATCCATATTTCTTGACAGATCCAGGTGGCTTTCAAACCCACTGCACCAGCATGGAATATAGCCCATCAACCAAGAAACCCTACGAGCTCACATGTATCAAGGCGAGTGGGGGGTCTGCTCCAGAAAGTTTGCGTATCCTTGCTGCATATGCAGTCAGACTGCATGCACGAATCCGCCATGGTGCGGGAACAACCACCACCAATGCTCAAGTATGTAACACCACTGTCCAGTTTTTCTCCTACAGCTCCTCCACCAAACTCTCTCTAAACACGACACTTTCGTGATGTGGAAAATCGTGCAAGTCGCCGTTTTGCTGGCGTGGATTGCAGAGTGTGATGGCTCGACATTCAGTCGATTTGCTTCTCACACTGTTGTACTCAACCATACCGGGCAGCTGAGGAAAAGCTACGAGTACATCATCGTTGGTGGTGGGACAAGCGGTTTAGTTGTCGCCAATCGACTGACCGAAAACCCCAATATCAACGTTTTGGTG
Organism: Aureobasidium sp. SLJ-2021a; assembly: GCA_019677095.1. Lineage (NCBI taxonomy): Eukaryota > Fungi > Ascomycota > Dothideomycetes > Dothideales > Saccotheciaceae > Aureobasidium > Aureobasidium sp. SLJ-2021a. The sequence continues at coordinate 179,969 of JAHRBU010000022.1, forward strand.
ATTGAACATGGCTACCTGTTAGAATCTCCCTTTGCTCTCTTCTCAGCCATGTAAAGCTGACGTGCAGGAAGCGATGGGCAGGAAAATGGAACTACGGTCCCTGGGCTCCCTGTTCCGGCAAAGTATCTCAGGACTGATAGCAGTATCCCTCAACCTGGTCTCAATAACCGTACTGCCCCTTTGTATACGGGCGATGTGGTCGGTGGTGGGACAGTGGTGAATGGCATGTTCTTTGCTCGTGGAGCGGCTGCTGATTACGATGCTTGGGAGCAATTGGGCAATCCTGGATGGGGATGGCATGGGCTGTTGCCTTACTTCCAAAAGGTTTCGTTTCCTCGTGATGCAGGTGTAGGAGTGGTGAGCTAATCATTCGAACACAGAGCGAGACGTTTACACCACCGACAGAGGAACTGCAGACGATGTTTCCTGGAGTCATCTCATCAGATCTGGGACCGCATGGCGTTGACGGACCTGTAGGATCAAGTTTTTCAAACTACCAGTACCCGGTCATTGGTAAGGGTTTCCTTCTTTTGCTTCTTCTAAAAGAGACAAGGCTGACTTTTCCATCTCTCCACACGCAGAAAACTTCTTTGCTGGTTGGAAGAGCATCGGTGTTGCCATAAACCCTCAACCAAACGATGGAGAGGCTACCGGTACCTTTTACAGCACAATCTCTGCATATGCGCACAATCAGTCCAGAGCACATGCTTCGAATGCATACTATCGTCCCATCGCTGGTGCGCGAAGGAATCTGCACCTGATTACTGGACACACGGTCGCAAAGATCAACTTTAGCAAAGACCTGAGAGCAGTCTCTGTCGATGTGAGTACTGCTTCTCATATCCAATGACTGGTGTGTTGCTGATTTTCCCGTGGCTAGTTCGTATCCAGGGCCACGAACAAAACATCGACGGCAAGGGCGAGCCGTGAAGTTATCCTGGCAGCAGGTGCTGCACGTACCCCTCAGATCTTGCAGCTTTCTGGCATTGGACCCGAGGGCCTGTTGTCGGGCCTGGGCATCAAACCTCTTGTTGATCTGCCAGGGGTAGGAAGTAATTTCCAGGATCAACCTACACTCTATATGCAATTTAGCTGTGAGTCCTGTTCTGATGGGAGTAACAAGATGATGCTGATGGTAAAATAGATGGCAACTATACCTTTCCGACCCCGGACTGGGTGTTTTCGAACGCGAGTTGGGCTGCAGAACAACTGAAAGTGTACTACGAGAACCGCACAGGTAGGCCGGGTTTCTACTTGCCTTGGATAGCAGCTGATAGAGAATCACAGGCGCAATGACAATCCCCTATCTAGGGGGCAGCACCGTAGCCTTTCTCCCTCTCCAAAACATCACTCCCGATTACCACTCCATGATTGCCTCCTCGTCATCAACAAACCTCTCATCGCTACTTCCTCAATCAACCCACCCTTCCATCATCTATGGCTATATCGCTCAAATCGACATATTGCAAACCCTCTACACATCATCCCACGCTGCCGTAGCAGAGATAGCCTGGGAAGGCGGCAACACCCTCCCCCTCGCCATAATCCGCCCTTCCAGTCGAGGATTTATATACATCAACACCACAGACCCTGCCGCCCCTCCAATCATCGACTTCAACACATTCTCTCACCCCATAGACATGGCCATCGCAATCGCTTCTGTCAGGAAAATCCGCGACTGGGCTTCTTCGCCACCAATGCAAGCTCTCGGTACCGTCGAGACCTTCCCTGGAGCCAATGTTTCGAGCGACAGAGAGATCGAAGAGGCGATTAGAAATGCAGCGACGAGTTCTTGGCAGCATCCCACATCGACGACGGCGATGATGAAGAGGGAGTGGGGTGGTGTTGTGGATGCTGAGTTGAGGGTGCATGGCACCAAGGGGTTGAGGATAGTTGACGCGGGTGTTTTTCCTATGGCTGTGGCTGGGCATACTAGCAGTAGTGTCTATGCTGTTGCTGAGAAGGTAAGTCTTTTTCGTTAATGAAGGCCTTGGCTTGAGAATTGTGGTTGCTGACTTCTGGTATAGGCGGCTGATATCATCAAGGCGACTTGGGTGTAAGTTATGTAGAGTCACAGGGGACCTACAGGAGGATTCTGGGATGGTCTTGCTTGAAGGACTGGACTAAGCGTCGCTCCTGAATGTCAATCATGGGACTCTGGGAGGCTCGTATGTCATATCAGATGGTGTGTTTAGGTTCTCTAGAGAGTAAGATGCACTTGGTCGTCCGAGCTACCTTTCAAGTGTTCTCGGTCAGACCAGAACACAGGCTGCATTTTGAGATTCTTAGCTCAGACAGAAATCCGATGCCCAGACCATATTCTTCTTGTAAGCATAGACAATCGTGCCGTCCATCTGCAGATGAAAAGCCACACGATGGACCATATTCACACCACAATGGGAAGGTGGCACAGCACAAGGAACCTTATAACACTGTCGCTTCGTTTTACAACGTGGACGACGCAGCTCTAGACAGACGCATCAAGCCAGACGCAATATTGATGTCAAAAAGAGGTTGGTTTGTTGGTTTCAAAAGACAAAAGTGTCGCCAAGTTGGAAGAATTACACCAAAATGGTCGATGTTGACAACAAAAGCCTCTGACGTTCCGACGATCCAATGACGGCGCCAAGCTTACGCACAGCCACAAATCTCCCTGGTTTCACAACCACACATGCACCCAGCCTCACGATCAACACTGGCAAGCAAGGTCTTTGTTCAACAGATAAAAGCTGGTGCACCCGACCTTGATATATCACCTGCTTTTATCGCAACAAATCCCATCAGCTTCATCAATCTTCTACCTTCATCACAAACAACAATCAAGTCAAATCAAAACCTCGACTATCAACACTGCGATATCAAAGCAGACCATCAAGCAACCTACAACTCTCACAACCCACAAAACAACATGCCTTTCATGTGGACCAAGGGCTGGGGCGGCAAGCACGCCGGTAAGCCGACATTTTCTTCCACCATCTATCAAACACTCAGCTGACTCTTCATGCCCAGGCGGTGGTGTTATCGTCGACAGACACGGCCCTCGTCGTGCCCCCTTCCGCTTCTCTCTCGGCAAATTCAACTGCTTCCGCTAAACATTGCGCCGACACACTCTTGAATACGCGATACCGCTCAAGCTCTGAGCACCAGCGACGGATGTATCTGCACTCTGAGCTGAGCACTGCATGACCTTTTACGACCGATTACGACATGACTATGGAAAGCGGACAGCACAATGGATTGGAGATTGGAGGACAAGACGAGATACCCCTCCGATCAATACCTTAATGAAACGATTCTGATACCTCAATATTTGACGCTTTCTCTTATTACTTGATTCTGAACTTCAGCTCTTGTGAATCTCCTTTACTTCTGTTCTTGAGACATTATTCATATTGATGCTGTCCCCGAGCTGTGCTTTAGGTTGTGTTGCTCGAAAGCCAAGGTGCTACTCGATCATATCATCAACACATGTAGTTCAAACGAATACCACACATATTTCAAATCTTATTGTCAAGCATACAATGTCTTCTTAACAAAAAATACATTTCTATACCATGAATCATGCTGTTATCTGAGGAAGATTGGAAAATGTATATTATGTACAGGGTCTTCCCCCATGCGATAGCTCGAGCACGGACCATGTGGTTGTTTTCAACACGTCGCTCGTCGAAAACCTGTCGTCAACGACCACAAAGATCCATCACCACCGTCGCGGACGTGTTTGCTTCATATCCACTTCTACATTATTGGTCGGCTACAAGAGACCTCATCTTCCAGTGAGTTTTTGATCACTTTCTATCACTTCCCACTCTATATCCTACGCCAATGTGATGGATTCCTGAGAGAACGACGCGTCTCGCACAAGCTTCTACCAATTCCTGTTGACATGGGATTGACAATCGCCATGGTCGAAACATCAATCCTCTTCCCTGCAATGGCTGAACACAAGCATATACCGTGTGGATGACAAGCGACCCAAGCTCATTTTGCATACAATAGAAAAGCTCGTATCATCGACAACCCTTCTCCATATCTTCTAGTAGCCTACCGCACCTACCGGAGAGATGCCACGACCAGAAGGCTATGCATCCATGCAATTCGACCAAGTCGAAAGCACTGGGAAACAGACGATAGTCGAATGCCGTCACTGCAAAAACAAACGCCTTGCTCGTAGTGTCGCTAGCCGAAAAGTAAAACATCTCCAACAATGCCATGATTTCCATCGTTACTTGGCCGAGCTCTCTGCATCCAACAACGAAGAGTTGAATGATGTGCCCGAGGAACTTTTGCATGGCCCACAGAGGAGAACCACCAGCTACGGAGGAGGAAGTGTTGGAAGTGGAGGTGGTGGCTATGTGCGACAGCAAACGCCTACCAGGAGACAGTTCGATGTTTCGCTGCCTACACTGCTGGATGGCTTAGGTAGCGGAAGAAGCGAAACGCTGTCGACACCACTGGACGACATACGCGACTGGAACAGCGGACTCGAAACCGACACACCCATGAACGACGCCACGACCTCCGAACCTACCACTGCGCCAGCAACAGCACCGCTACCTCGACCCCGTCTCTCCACCCACAACCCCAACCCCGAATCCGTTCCTGAACGAGCAGTTGCATTCGCACACCGAGCTGCCCAACGAAGAAAGGAGAAACTGGACAACCTCCTCACTCGAGCAATCTATCAAGGAAGTTTACCTTTCAACATCAACGATGCAGCCAAACATCCCGCCATGGCAGAGTTTTTCAAACTGGTGGACTATGTTCCTCCAAACAGGCACAAGATTGCGGATGACGTTTACGATCACACTCACGACCAGAGTGATGAGATAATCGCTTATACCTCGTAGCATCCCGTAGTTCTCAATCGTGCAAAAAGAGCAATCTCATGTCAAGTATCAAATCAAACAAACCCCAACATCCACCACCCACCACTACTTGTGTCAAAACACACAACCAAGGACAAAAAAAAAAGAATGATTGCAGCGAGTAGGAATCGAACCTACATCTCCCCCAAATCCGTCCCATGTTCCACGCCTGAAAGAAACCTACCCCTTGTGTTTGCAAGTTGGGCAACTCCAGGCTCGCCAAAGAACCACTTTGTGCGAGAGGAAACCCGGGCGGCAATGCTTGTGTTTGCAAGGTCATTTGATGGTGAAGGGCGCTCTAGCCATTGAGCCACCGCTGCTTTTGTTGGAAAACAATTCCGTTCTGGCTGGTTATAGGGGATGTAGCTGATGCAAAAGGTCCAAGAGGTCGAGGGTTCGAATCATTGAGGAGGCTGGGGAGTTTTTTTGCATTAGGTGTTGTTGGTGTTATGTGGAGTGTTTATATAGGGTACAAGTGGCTGTAGTAGGTTGGCCATAATGCATGGGTCCTTGGATATTGTGTCGGCTATCTAGATATCTGTTGACGGCTATGGGAGTTTGTGTCGTTGTCTGTGTTTGATTGTGGGCATGAAGTAACGACCAAGAGCTACTTATAGATGTTGCAGTAAATTGAGCTAGGATGAATGAGGAAGTGGTCTTTAGTGGATTGTTGGCTGTTGTGTGTCGTCACGTATAAATGCACGATATAATTCGAAACAGTCAGGTATAGCGGCAGTTTGGTGACGAAGGGTTTACAGCGACAGTTCAGGCGGAGGTTGGAGCAAAGCGAAAAGAGAGACAAAGAGCGTTCAAAGATGAGAAGGAGTATTGGTTCGAATTGTCAAAACTAATTCGGTCTATTCAGAGAATGCCGGATCATGAACCCATTAATCATTATGCATGTTCCATGCGGATGTCGTAAAGTTTGTTTTGCCTTTCCCGTGCCCAAGCCATGCTCAAACCAAAGCCCAGATACCAACAAAAGATGTGATGCTTGTGGAAAGACGATGTTAGGAAATGATAAGAAAATCGCTCAATCGGCGAGTGAAGAGGTCAAAAAGAAAAGTGGTGCATCGAGAGGCAGGAGATGTCCAAGTCGCTCAAGCAACAACCTTGACAGGCTTCTTCTTGGCAGCAGTCGACTTTGCACTCGCATTTGCCGTTGCGGAAGCATGCTTGGGGCAGTAGATGTTTCCAGCAGTGGCATTGACGTAGTGACCCTTGTCGGCAGCGACAAAGTCCAGCGGTGTCAGAGTCTTGTTGAACATGAAACAGCCAACCTCCAACTCTCCACCAGGCAGGCCCAGCCATCCCTTGGGCAGAGGAGCGTTGTAGGCCATGAATGCAGATACACAGCCACTCAGGCCGTTGCACTGTTGGAGGCAGTTTGACCAGCGGGCGTCTTGGGACAGGAAGTCGGGTTGGGGGATGTACCAGGAGTAGATCTGGGAGGATGAGAAGAGGTTTGAGGGAAGATAGCCGGAGATGCTGGCGTTGCCTGGGTGGAGGGAGGCGTGGGGGAGAGGGTTAATGAGTGTGCAGTTCTCAGCGAGAGGGACGATGGCAGGTCCTCCGGCGCGGCGTTCGAGCTCGATTGGCGAGGCAGCTGCGAGGAGGGGCAGAGCGACGGCAGTGATGACGGTAGAGAAGAGCATTTTAAAGGGTATGGTGTTGATTGGAAGTGAAAAGTTTTGGTTGGTGTCGAGTGAGAAGTATTGTCGTCGATGATGTAGTCTGGAATAGCGATTCGATGGGTGTATTGAATTGATCGATGCTCAGATGGTGTTGGCGTTGTTTGGTAAAGTCGCGGTTGATAGGAAGCAAGAAAATGCACAAGGCGGGCGTGCTTATCCTTTTAAACACAGGATCGACGGCACCGACTGCGCGTCATTGCTATTCTCGGTAGCGACTGGAAAGAAGATCAGAGGTAACGTTAAAAGTTGCCGCTTACATGCATGCCACGCTCTCGCAAGCCCAGATGGAATCGGATGCACAAAGCAGGGGCTGAGTCTCCACCACCCAATGCCGCAACTCGGGACCCTGCTCTCCATCCTGATTTCTTACACGACATGCATGCATATCCCGACCCATCTTGACCACTCGTTTGGCTGGCCGTGATATTCTCAGGCCTGCCTTCTTTTCTTTGCCAACCGACACAACCGCTTGACTTGGCTGTTTTCCCATCATCGCCCTGTACGACCAGTCTATCGCAACTTTTGAAACAAGAGGCACAATTGACTTTGCTCAACGGGCTTGTTTAAACCACGGATGGTCGTCGAACTGTTTCTCGCGTCGTGAGGGCAAGAGTGGCCCGTGGCAGTCGCGTGCACAATTGCTCTGCAGTTCTACGCGCGAGGTGGGCCTTAGATTTTTTCCCTTCACGCGCGACTCTGACTAAAAATACCACTACAATTCGATAGTCTTGTGCCACCGAAGCACGGGAGCAGCAGCATGGCTTTTGTGGCATTCTCTCTCGAAATCTTTTCATCCTTGGACTTTTGCTCTGCTGCAAGGCGACAGTGAGATTGGCGGTCTGTGAAATACAGATCGCTGTTCGTTCTTTGACGGATTCATGGTGACGGTTGCTCCAGGACGCCTCTTGTCTCATCTGTCTCCGCAAGAACGTTGCCGGGTCGCGGCAGAAACGTCACTTTTGCTGGACGATACACGATAGCCGGCAGCGGCCACAGGTCATGAGCATGTCTTGAGTCTCGTTACGTTCATGTCGTCCCGTTAAACCCGGCATGGCAAGTATGCACAAGAAAGACAGTGCCGAGCGAGGGAAACTGATGTGCACAACTCTTGCACCAAGATGGTGGTAGTATTGAAAGACGTGCTATCTCTGGACAGGATTTGGAAAAAGTGCTACGCTGACACGAGGAGAAAGCAATGCCTGAGAGATGCATGTCGTGTTGCACAAGCAGCTTCTCTCGGGATGGACCGTCCCACGAATGACAGCAGTACGGAGTACCCCACCAGAGAGCAAGATGGTTATCCGACCAAGCATCTTCTTCCATTGAGCTTCTGTCTGACGAGGCGAGGGCTTCGACCGAGGCGTAGTATATCCGAATATACATCATGTCCAACCTATCACGAAACATCATCGCTCCACTGCCCATCCGAGGATGCCGTCGGAGCTGCACATTGCGTCACTCGTCATGGCGGGGTCCACTACCGACGACATGCTCGACGAGAAGGATAACCACCACGTCTTCACCGCTACCTCCCAGATACTCTCCTTCCACATACCTCAACACCTTGCACCAAGTCAGGCACAAGTCCAAAATGACCGAATCATCACAATCCCCGCTGTCCGGCCTGTGGAAGCCGACCCGTCTCCAGCACCTCTTCTACGGCTCCGACTGCGTATCCAAGCACCTACTCGAGTGCCTCCCCAGCGAAAAGTCCAAAGCCTTCATCATCACCGGCTCCTCGCTCGCAAACAAGACCTCCCTCATCAAGTCTGTCGAATCGCAATTGGGTTCCCGACACGCCGGCACCTTCTCGAACATCAAGCAACACGCCCCGGTAGCCGAGCTAGACAAAGCAACAGATGCTGTCCGCAACGACAGCAGCACCGACACCATCATCAGCATCGGCGGCGGCTCCCCCATCGACAGCGCAAAGGCAATCTCCTACCGCCTCAATGAGAAATCCGGTCGCTTCCTCCACCACATCTCCATTCCTACCACCTTGTCGGCAGCAGAGTGCACATTCAATGCTGGATACACGGAGAAGAATGGTCAGAAAACCGGTGTCGCACATGCCGAGTGTGCTCCCCACGCCATCCTCTACGACTCCAAGTTTGCCCTCGAGACACCCGAGAAACTGTGGATGAGCACTGGTCTAAGAGCTCTGGATCACGCAGTAGAACTGCTGTACCATCCCACCAGCACAGAAGTCCCCTGCCGCCAGATGACCCTGATCGCGGCCCATGACCTCTTCACCCACCTCCCCAAATACAAGTCTAACCCCAAAGACGAGGACACGATTACCAAACTGCAACTGGCGAGTTTCGCCTCCCTCGGTTTCCTGGGCCTGAACGTCAAGGGCGGCCTCGGACTCAGCCACACCCTTGGCTATGCCCTCGGTTCTCCCTACGGCATCCCCCACGGCATAACCTCCTGCATGACCCTCGGCCACGTGGTCAAACTCAAGGCCTCCACCGATGCCTCTGCAGCGTCCCAGCTCTCTCGCCTGTGTCCCTTTGTCGGCGTCAACAAGACTGGAGACGATCAGAAAGACGCTCAAGCCGTTGGCGACGCAATCCTCAAACTCGTAGAGGAGTTAGGCCTGAAGAGTTCGTTGACGGAATACAAAGTTGACGAAAGCGAGGCGCACACGATTACCAAGACTGCTGCTAGGGCTGAAAGTGGAGAGTTGTACGATCAGGTCATGAAGCTTGTCAAGGGGTTGTGGTGACTTGATTCACGGGCTTGTTTATAGAGAATCGTAGAATGAGATACGAGTATAAAAGCCATTGTACCAAACTTGGCTGCCTATGGTCTTTGTCTTGGTTATGTTTGACTCGATCGTCCTTTTTGGCATGCGTTGCCACACACACAACAAGTACAGGGGTCGGCGAGAAAGTGCATGGCTTGTCGTACAACATCTAGTCTAGTTTAGTATGAGTTGCATTACGGTGAAAAAGATCCGTAAAGAAAGAAACAAAGGTGAGGGACACCAAAGCTCTTACCTATAACTATATCATCCTACAAGTTGTACAGAAGGCCTGGTATACAGAGGGGCATTGGGGTATGGGGTACATATGGGATTCGAACGGGGGGGTTCACTATTCGTTTCGAGGCCTCTGTAGAGCAGAAGTGTTGATGTCATCGTAGACGGATATCCTTAGAATGGGCGGTGTAATAGGAGCTTACATAGAGGCAGAAGCACACAAAATGCTCAGAAAACAGGAGAGAATGGCATGGAAAAAACGGCACTGCACAACAAATGATTCAAAAACGAGGAAGAGAAAAGAGGCGAAGAAAATAGATAATTGGCATGAGAAAAACGAGACTGCACGACAAAGGCAAGACAGAGAAATACAGGGATAGAGAGAAAAAAAGAAAAGAGAAAAGAAGAAGAGATTTATTTATACAAAAAACAAGCCGTGGAAAATATGTCAAAGGTTGAAATATCGCTGAACAAAACAACCAACAAAAAATATACAATCTCCACCTCCGCCCAGCCAACACCAAAATGCCAGGTTAAAAGAATCTAAAACAGACCCAACCCGCCATCATCTATACACAAGAGGATTTCAAGGAATATGAGGTCTAATCAGAGTCGTACTCTTTATCCTTGTCTTCCTTTTCCCTCTTGTCCTTCTTGTCCTTTTTCAACTGTTGCTTCCACATGGTGTTTGCGGCTTTGGCGTCGACGCCGGGGAAGACGAGGTCGAAGACTTCGTTGTACCAGGCTACGGGTTTGCCTTCGATGCCTTGTTTGATGTTCTGTTTGATGTGGGTTAGTGGTTTCATTCATAGTTAGGGGATGGATAAGGGTTAACGTACCTCGGGCAGCTCGATCCAATCGCTCAGGTTGTCCTTCGGGAAGATGACCATTTTGGCTCCAGCTCTTCTCGCCGCTACTGTCTTTTCTCTCAATCCACCGATTCTGAGGACCTTTCCAGTGACGGTGAGTTCACCGGTCATGGCAACGGTTTGCTCTAGACTCCTGCCGAGGGCGAGAGAAATGAGCGAGCAAGCCATGGTGATACCAGCACTGGGTCCATCCTTCTGCACAGCGCCTTCAGGACAATGCATGTGCACCCTAGCATGCTCGAAGAACTTGTTGTCGGGGAAGCGTTGAGCCAGGAAGCCCTTTGCGAACGAGTAGGCGATAGAGGTAGATTCCTTCATTACGGCCTTGAGGTTTCCTGTGCGCTCGAGAGAGGGGCGGGATTGTGCTGATAGTGCGGACTCGAGGATGGTTTCGACGTAGAGGGCTGCACCGCCCATGGATGTCCAGGCGAGACCCATGGCGACACCAGGGGGAGTGGTTTCGTAGAGGCGGTCGGCGGTGAAGACGGGAGGACCGACGTAATCTTTGAGGTTGTCTTTTGTGACACGGACGTTTACAGACGAAGGTACTGAAAGAGCAACACGTGGTGTTTCTGTCGTCTCCTTTTCAATGTCTTGAGGTGTCTCTTTGACGTCTGAAGTGTCCTTTGCTGCTGCTTCTTGTGCTTCCTTGCCTTCGGGCGTGAGTGCCTTGTCTTCGGCAAAGGCATCTTCACCGAGGTCTTGGATGATTTTGAGGGCGGACTTGCGGTACACCTTCTCGATCTGCTTCTTCAGATTACGTACACCGGACTCGCGGCAGTATTTGTTGATGAGTTCGGCGATGGCTTCCTTCTCAATCTCGACGTCGACGTCCTTGAGACCGGCAGTGTCCTTTGCGGCAGGTGAAAGGTAGCGCTCAGCAATTGCCATCTTCTCATCTGCGACGTAGCCGGACAGCTCGATCATTTCCATACGGTCCAAGAGAGGACGGGGAATTGTATCGGTCATGTTCGCTGTGCAGACGAAGAGGACCTTGCTAAGATCGACAGGAACATCCATGTAGTGATCGAGGAAAGAGTTGTTCTGTTCAGGGTCGAGAAGTTCGAGAAGAGCGGATGAAGGGTCGCCTTGGTGGCCGCGGCCAATCTTGTCGACCTCATCAATGAGGATAAGAGGGTTCTCAGTCTGGCACTTCTTGAGAGCTTGGATGATGCGACCGGGTAGAGCACCGACGTAAGTTCTGCGGTGACCTTTGATTTCAGCGACATCAGTCAAACCACCAACACTGAAGCGGTAGTACTGCCTGTTCAGAGCGCGAGCGATTGACTTTCCGATACTGGTCTTTCCAACACCAGGAGGACCGACCATACACAAGATCTTACCCTCGACAGTGCCACGTAGCTTGCCGACAGCGATGAATTCAAGAATACGGTCCTTGACGTCCTTCAACCCGTGGTGATCCTCGTCAAGCACCTTCATGGCGTTCTTGATGCCGAAAGTCTCAGCACTGCGCTTGCCCCAGGGGATCTGGGTCAGCCAGTCGAGGTAATTCCTTGTAACATTGAACTCGGAAGCAGCAGGCTCAAGGTGTGCGAGCTTGTTAATCTCCTCGTCAAAGACCTTCTTGACAGGCTCGGGCATGGCCAACTTGGTAGCCTTCTCCTTGAAGCCTTCCAGCAGCTTGTCCTTGCCGTCGCTCTCGAGACCAAGCTCACGCTTGATACCCTTCATCTGCTCCATGAGCCAGTATTCGCGCTGACGCTTCTGGATCTTGCTCTCGACATCCTTGCTAATCTTGCTGCTGAGCTGTGCGTTCATGTATTCCTTCTTGATAATCTCAAGAGCCTTGCTGAGTCTCTGCTCGATGTTGAGGCTGGTGAGGACCTCTTGGGCCTCCTCCATCTCGCCACCAGAAACGGCAGCGGCGAAATCGGCGAGTTTGGCGGGTTCGTCGGCGATGTTGGCGGCGGATTGCGACATGGCAAAGGCGGAGACGTGGTCGCGGAAGAGCTGGTTAACACTGCCAATCTCCTTGCAAGTGTTGACAATCTCGGAGATCAAGGCGCGAATGGTGGGAGCACGCTTGTCGAAGGGCTCGTCGGCGAGGTTGTCGACCTTGACCAGACTGACCTGCCATGTCTTGAGGAAATCGGTAGGCTCGTACTGGGCGACCTGCTTCTTCTCGCCAGGAGTCTCGACGTGCGATTCCTCGAAGCTGGCAGTCACGTCGCCCTTGGACTCGACGTCGGTCTCGGGCTTCTCGGCGGCTTCGATGGTCGCAGTGGCAACAGCGGGAGCTTCTTGGGTGGTCGTCTCGCCCTTCTTGGGAGGCATCAACTCGGTGAGCTTGATTCTGCGGTGAGGGTACAGGACAGCCTGGAGGGCCTTCTCGTCGCCGTGACCAGCGGGGAAGGCTCCGGTGATCTGACAGAATGTACCGACATCGTAGACTTCGCTCGGATCGTTGATGACATCTGTGTTGGAGTCGGGATCTTTCAGCAAGAAAGCGCCAACGTAGCTCTGGCCCCGCTTGAGCAGCTCTTGCACAGCGGCAATGACGTTGGGGTCGCGGATGGTGATGGCCTTGTAGAAACCAGGAAACAGCGGCCGTTGGGCAATGGGGATGGCGAGGACTTGCGGGTAGACATCAGGCACCGAGGGCTTGACGAGACCCTTCTCGCCGCCCTTGCGCTTGCGTCCGCTGCCGCCGCTGCCGCTCTCGCCGCCTGCTGCTGCTCCGTCGGCTGCTGCCGAGGAAGCTCCTCGGGCGTCGGGGACGGGTGTGGGTTCCTTTGCATGCGACTCTTCCTTGATGGGCTCTAACGAGTCCTTGCGGTCCTTGTTGTCCTTGTCCTCTTGATCTTGTGCCTCCTCTTCTGGATCGACCTTCTTGGCCGAGTCGTCTTTCCTGAGGGCAGCAGTGGTACTAAGCGAACGCGATGCGGCGAGGGATGAGTGGCGAAGAGACAACGGTGTCAGGGGAATGCGACGGGGAGCGGTCGAGTAGTTGCAGGAAGTGGCAAGATGGTATCGCGAAGTGGCGTACAGGCGCTGCGACGACTGCAGGGCTGCTCTGCATTGCCGATTGAACATGGCGGGCGTGTGGGAGACGGCGGGAGACAGAAAGGACAGGCTGGCGGATCGGCCAGAGTTCAGGTGTGGTGAGTGCAGGTGGTCGAGCACAGATGTGGTAAGTGGACAGGCACAGGCACAGGCACGCCTCTGGTGGGTGATCAATGCTCGGTCGTGTATTACACCTTCAACTAACTGATCTTCCATGACGTTCTGAAGCTTGTCTAAGCATCCTTGCCATGCACTAGCCCGATACCGCGGTTGAACCGATCAAATCCGTCTAAACTCCGTCTCCTTCCTCTTCTCGCTCTCCACTCAACATCAAGACCGTGCAAGAGTCGAGTTTAGTGAATTGTCCTCGTTGCCTATTCTCTCCCGTCTGCGGAGATAAACAAAGCGTGTATCCATAGAGACACACCGTGTCCACCAGAATGGAGTGATGTTCATGGAGAGATGTTGTCTCGGGTTCTCCTCATGGCCACGCCTCCTGTATGAAAAGTTTGTGAATGTATACAGCCACAACGTGACAGTCTATAGCATACTGGGAAGCTCGAGGTAGAAGAGCGGAAAGCCAAGTCGACTCACTTGTCCCCAGTCCTCACTTCGCAAGCTACAGTGAATACACAAGAGCAACAACAATCTTTCCACTGCTGCGTCTTCAACCCTCCTTCCCTTCCTTCCTCCCAGCTTCCAGCAAACCTTCCCTTCTTCATCACAACTCCTCTTGTCACAACACTTCCACATCTCATTTGCTTTGCAACAACTTGCCCCTATTAACATTCAAACATCAACGCGTCTACTACATGCAGTGCAGTCACCATGGATAAAGACGGCGAAGCACCTTCAATTCCTGGCGTGCCACTTTACCAATGAAGTCGAGAACATCGCCCCAGACCATGTTCGGTACGTGATGGCATTGGAGTGATTCAAATATATGCTAATAATTCAGCAGAAGACCCTTGCCCGGTGCTGTAGCCTGCATCCTGGTGCCTATGCTCTTCGCGCTCTTTCCTCGCCTTCGAAACTTTTACGTTAGGCGTGAACATGTTCGTGGGACTCTAACTTATCCGGGAGATCTGAATGTTCTCGCTTATCTGATCCTCAAAGCCTGCCATTCTTAAGAATCCGCATCAAGGACTTCGAAAGTAAACGGTACTACAGCAAGGAGAGCAGAGACATGTATACACGGCCAGATCTCAAGAGCAAGAGATTCAAACAACGAATGCCACTTCTCTAATGAATTTTGTTTGTAGTCAATCAAACCACAAGCTTTTCCTTCTACCACCTCCACATGTGCTACATCATGTACCGTATAACTACAAAAATGCATAATCATCTCGAGATGCAGAAACTGTCCGTCGAGAGACGACATAATCTCAACTCTCCCCTCCCTGACCGCTTGTCTAGTCTGAAAGCGTCCACTTCTCTCCAAGAGGCCCATATCTCTATACCGCGGGTGGCAAGAGGAGAACACCGCCACAGATTTAGAGCACAGATCCAAAGACCCAGGTACCTCTTGTTTCAATTCCTGGGTTCTGGACTACAATCCCCAGTCCTTGACTTTTGGTATGGCGCAATATCTGTTGACGCTGTTGTAATCAGCTTTTTGCTATGCACGCTATTCTTCTAGGGATTTGTCTCGAAGGAAAGACGTAAAGATTTCAGAATAAAAACTTCAAGTCTCATTCTGGTGAGACCATCTTTTACGCTGTATGTCAACGAAAAGATATCGCTGTAAAAACAGTAGAGCGGCCTCAGTCTCCAAAGTCCATCACTCTTGGCTTGATATCGAGAAAACGGGCAGGCTATAAGAATGCATAGCTGTTTTCGAACTTGGAGATCGAGTCCACAGAAAGTGTCAGTTTTGTTTCTCAAAAGGTATTGTGTATCTACACAGCTAAACTAGACGGGATCCAAGAAAAAGGGGGAAAGAAAGATATCAATCCCGATCTCGCACGAACCAGGCATAGTCAAAGGAACAAGCAATACCAGCAGCATTGTAACCCTCACATAGCCGCCTCATCCTTGCCTTGCAATCTTCTCTGTCCACAAGAGTCCGCGCATGATAGTTATCCGTTCCCGGATTCCAATTTCGTATGCGTAGCTCTTTCAATCCCGGCATAATGTCTGCGTGTTTCTCCAACAAGTACTCCAGCGACGACAGCATCAGAACATCAGACTCGGCTACATCCAACCTTTCCAGTTGCCAAGGAAGTATTTTATGGATACTCGGGTCGGGTGTGAATTTGAGCAGCATCTCTTGACTGATGGTCAAATTCCTCAGCGAAGTGTATTCGCGAAGAAAGCCGAATGAGTTTGAGAAAGTGTCGTCAGTTAACCATTGATATTCTTGTTCTTCGCTGGTGTGAATAGGGTAAGCTGACCATGTCTCGATACGCAAATCTACAGTGTGAAGGCTGTGTCGATGCGGGTGTATGGCCCTGCTGAGCTCATGAATTGGCCAGTTCGACGATGGCATTTCGCAGAGAAAAGCTTCAAGATTTGTGCAACGGCTCAGCACACCTTGCAAGACGCGAGGATGCACTGCGCAAAAGGAGAATTTGAGCTTCTTCAAGCTAGGGGAGAATGGCTCCACTGACGCGTACTCGTTGTTGATGTCGAGGTCAAATGCACCTTCGACATCTGCACTTTTCAGCAAGGGCAGAGCGAGAAACGGAAGCAGGAAAGAAAAGGGATAGCCTTGATGACGGTCGAGATCAAAGTCATCCAATTCGTGAAAGTGGTGACCAGAGTCGTTCGAGCGCACGTATATCGACGTCAACTTCTGTAGGGATGAAGTGGCTGGTATCATCCTCGTGAAATGCGGTAGTAAATCAGGGCGTTTAAAGTACTCCCAGTTCGGCATGATCAAATGTAGTTTGTCGAGATTGGTTGTCAAGCTCAACAACAAAGAGATTTCTGCATCTTCTGCGCCAGTCTCTAGAGCGTGGTACCATGAATCTTGTTGTGGATTCGTAATGTCCAACTTCTCCAAGTGCCCTCGATATAGTGAGAGCAGTTGCGGGGATGCTACACTGCCATGACTTGGCTCGGAATCAAGGAACGCGGTGAATGTACCATCGTCCAGGAAAGGTTCCTTCGGAAACCTGTCCAAGCCCAACACCTGCCAGAACTCAGGGACATGATCTGTAAGTAAATGTTCCAAGGTACTAGGCTGAAACCAGGCCTGAACCAACACGTTCCGGACGTGTCGTGCGAGGTCTGGCCGCCGTAACAAGGTCTGCAGATAACTGTGGATATACTTGAGCTCAAGTGGAGCCCCGATTGTGTCGGGTTTGATGTAGCTCTGGTAAAGCAGAGGTTCTGCTGCTGAGCGCATTCTCTTGCTAGTCAAGCAAACGTTGGCAAGGTTGGAACAGGATTGACGAAACTCATGGAGATGTTGAGCTTGCTCCCATCGAGGTGTTTTTGCCCATTGGTTCGGGTCTATTGCGAGCTCCTGGAGGATGGACGAGAGTATCTCTGTGGGGAGTTGTTGGAGCATTTCGTTAGTCGAGTTTCTCTCGATTATACACAAAAGCTGCCAGAAGGTCCAAAGTAGGTTGTCGGGATCCAGTCGGATTGGAACGCAGGATTTGAGATGCAGGTGACTGCCATGTAAATCATAACAGCCTGCGTTGTTGTTGGATAGAAACCATGAGGTAGCGAGCCGCTCGTTCATGTATACTCTAGACCAATATCCACCAGCTACTGAAATTACTCACGAATCCTTAGAGATTTCTCACTCCTTCTATGAGATTCTACGCTTCCATTCTTGATGGCTTTCCGTGACTCAATCATTGAGTCGGTCAATCTTTTCAAGTCTCGGTACCAGTAGACTGGAATTTTGATGGTCAGAGCAGAATCATCACCATAAGACGTCGACTGATAGAGTCCTGACGTCGACTTCGGCCTCGTACGCTACAACGGACCGATGGTCTCTATTATTGTTGTTGATGTACGTTCTCACGAAGAAATTCACTTGAGGCTGCCGGATTGACCGGACTTGGCGTTTCACATCTACTTCTTCGATCTTTCCATGTACCTCAATACGTCCTCCCTATGTGTTGAAACATGTAACGCGTGTAGTCATCGGCATGCAAAAAAGCTTAGGAAGAGGGCAGTATCTATGGGGAGGCAACAACGCCCTCTCTGGTCTGAAAACTATTGTATCTTTTTATAGTCCACAAGTCGCTCTATGATGTGATAGGAGGGTGTCACCAAACGAGGCACATATCTCTCGAGTCACAAACGGAGACATGAAGTGGTTGGAAACATCATCGTACAGTCAGGGTGTCGACGCACCAAAAGAACTATAATTGAGAAGAATGAAGACGCTGGAAAGCCACAAAAATAACGGCAGGTCCCACCTCTTTTTTTGCACCATGATCATGAAGAGAAATAAAACACCTTCTTCGGACAAAGACCCTTTCTTATATTACAAAATCTTTCCTGTTCAAGCTGGTGGTACTACTGACTCTTGACTTCCAAGGGGTGGCGCTGTTGCATCAATTGCCTGCTCTGATGCAGGAGAGTCTGTGACGGCGACACCATTCAAGATGCTTTCCTTGTCTTTGGCTGATACACTGTCTGTCAGACTGGCTGCAGGAGAGATATCTCTTGGCTGGTGTACTTTGTTGCGTTTCGTGTAGTCGCTCAAGCTCAACTTCTTCCTGGCAGGACTGGGATTTACTGCCGCAGAGACGGATGGCGAAAAGAGGGGTATATTGGAGAGACCAGGCGTCATGGTTGCAGGCGATTGTGTGAGTGGAAGTGAGGTTGTAGAGTTCAACGACGGAGGCATGGCCAGATGCATGTCCGGATGGGTGGGTTTGAACTCTGGAGAGGCAGGATGCACTTCACCCATACTCGGTGCTTCTTTTTGTGGCCATGGTGGTGGTGGAGGATCCATTGGCGGATGTGAGGGAACGCCTGACTTTAGCGTGGAAGGACTTGCTGAGCTGTACGAAGATAAAGGGTCTTGGTCATTTGGAGGTGTGGCGCGATCGTCATCCATGTCCTGCATGTCGGCGTCCACCGGACCAAACGCAGGTGACAGTGAAGCAGGACGTGCTTGTGTGGCTTCGGTCATGTTGGCATCAGCGTGCTTGATAGACACGGGTGACAGTGGAGTGGCTTCTGATGCGGCACCAGCACTTCTCGGGCTTTGCTCAGCATTGTCAAGGTCCATGCTTTCATCCGGATGGACTCCATTGGTGGGTGAGTCGTCAGGCGTCTCGCTTTCGGCCTTTCGCTTGAGGTTGTTGGAGGCGCACCTGCGAAGCAGGCGTTGTGTCACTGACAAATATTGCTTCTTCTTTGGGGGAGTGGGCATTGGTGGCTCTGGAGAGTCGTCGTTGTCCATGTCGCATTGGATTGACGAATCGACGTAGACTGGCCTTGAGGATTCCGAAGACTGCTTGTCGGATCTCGTAGGTTTTGATGGTCGCTTGGAGACAGTGCCACGACGAGAAGATGAGGGCTCCGAAGACTGTTGTTTCGAAGAAGACAGTGTACTGCTCTGTGGTAGCAAAGGTGTGGCGCCGCTGTGACGCTTCTTCTTTTGTCTGCCGCTTTCCTCCTCTTGTCGTCGGAACATTTCTTCTTCGCGCATGAGCTTCTTCTTTTCTCGTTCAGACATCTCAGGGATGACGGCCGAGTAATGAGTGCCGGGAGTGATGTCTCGACTGGCAGAAGCTCGGAAAGAACCAGACACGGATCGAGTGTCTGTCATGTCATCTTCGACTTCGACCTTGCGAGCTTCGCTGCCAGAACGGCTGTGGCTGTTGCGATTGAGATCGACGGGCGAGAGGTTGTTGTTGGTCTTCTTGCGGCGAGTCGTCTTGGATACTTTGATAGGAGCGGTAGTTGTCTCTGGCGGTTCGATAGGCTGCGGTTGACCACGGCGATCGAATCTTGCCATCAGACAGCCCTCACCATTACATGCGCAAGGGCCGCAGTTGGCGAGCACATTGGACACCCACATGGCAATAGCATATTTGATGTCGGCAGGCACGTCGCCGTGAACAACGCCTCTCTCGGCGTACATTGCTTTGATGGTGTCGTCTGTCTGCCAAGCGACGGTGATCTCTTCCCCAGACTGGAGGTCTTTGGTAGCCATGAAGCAGAAATGGTAGTTGGTACCGTCGGTGATGATGGTCTGGATCTCTGTGTTTGGTCGACAGCTGCGACGAACGTAGCGGAACATGGTACCCTCTTGACGGGCGTCGATGTATATAGGAAGCTGGGGGTGGAAGAAGACGAAGGGTTCGGCATGGCGTAGTGATGACCAACGGCTCTCAGGATCGTTCATGTATTCTTCCTTGTACCCGATGTGACCACGAAGCTCACCAATGAAGGTACGCTTCGAGATGTCCTGCTCGACCGTCAGGCAGGGCCATTTCGGAGGCTCAGCTTGGTCGTTGAAGTTGGGGTCTGCTTCCCAATGCAAAGCGACCTCGGGTCGACCAGGCATGTCTTCGAAGGGTCCATCCCAGCGGAGGAAGATGTCGTTCTGACTGAGACCGTTCGTGTCCTTCTCGACGACGACTGGGTTCTTCAGCCATTCGGATAACGAGTTTGTGACGGCAATGTTGTTCATGAGGTTCGTTTCCGTTTCAACGTGCGAAGAGACTTGAGAGTAGAGGCGATGGAACTCTTCCGAGTACCATGGTATGATGGGTCTGGAAGGGTCTGGTGACAGGCTGCGAGCTGTCGTTATGGTGCCGTTTCGTTTGCGACCCGTCGGGGCGTGGTTGGCAGCTGCAGAGGGACGGTGACCTGTCTTTGGGCGTTTGGTGGGAGGTGGTTGATCGCGCGGACTGGCACTCTTACGGTCGCGACCTGGCAGCAAGGAGCCATTGACGGCAGCTGGCGACTCCTTTTGTTTTTTACGGTGTTTCGGACCGGGTCGTCGCGAGTCGAGAGCTTGTCGCTGTATTTGCTTTTTCTGTCGCTCTTTGGCTTGGTCAGCGTCGAGCCATCGCGGTTGGCAGTCGAAGCAGTAGTGCTTCTGGTGCTCGCCAGGACGATCTGCCTCGGTAGGGTAGTAGCAGATCATGTGTTGCCAGTTGTTGCAGGTTTCGCATTGCACTGAGAAGCCGTCGTCGTGGCGCATGCCGCAGATGCAGATGATCTCGCCATCGTCCTCTTCGACGCCATCGTCGATGGGCGGTTGTGCTTGTCGTCGCGAAACCGGAGGAGGGACGGCGAAGGGCTGGGTCGACAGAGGGTGGTGGTGGTGCTGCTGGCGAGCAGCAGCAGCGAGTGCATTCAGAGGCGGCGGGACGTCTGTCATAATCCAGCTGCCTGTTGTCGTCATGCAGAGATGGTGTTGAGGGGGTGTTCTATGTCGTGCGCAGTGTCGGATCGTGTCTGCAACGCATGTCGCTGAAGGCCAGGAATGTCGAGGCTGTGGACAGGGATGGTTAATTCACAAAGGCCTCGCGCGGTGCTGCGCTGGGCTCGAGGAAGACTGATGGAGTCGACCAAGACCGATGAAGGGCTTTTGTCTACAAGGAAGAGTGGAAAGGAGAAGGACGACCGAGTGCAGACGGCGTTGTTGGTCGAGGCTGGGTCAAGACAGAGACGGAAGGGTGAGAGATCGGAGCGGAGTTGGCGAAAAAGGCTGGCAAAGACGTGCGACAGACGACGAGAGGCGCAACGGCAGGAGGAGAATCAGGCGACGGTCAGAGGCATTGGCGACAAGGTGTGAGAGAGAGTGAGAGTGGGTGAGAGAGGAGTCAGTGTGCACAGCCAAATGGCAAAAGCCCGCAGACCCAGTCCACAGACCACAAACGCGCTTTCCTGGCCCTTCCAACTTCACCCTCCAAAATCCACGTGACTGACCCTTGCATTATTCTTTTTTTTCCCTCGCGACTGGCAAGGAAAAATAATAATCAATGTCGGGCGTCGCTGTTTGCCCCTGTTCCCCTGCCGCGGCTCTCTCTGGACGTGCCTGGACTGTTGAAGGCCTTGGCTGGAGAGAGCTGTGACTGAAGAGAGCTTTGTCGTAGTGGAGGTCGTCGCGCTCGACGGCAGCAGACAGCACTGTAGTCTGTGAGCAGCAGCAGCGAGCAAGCAGGCATCGCGAAGCAGGCAGTCAAAGTCTACGCAGAGATAACGCGGGAAAAGCCAAAAATGTCGCACTAACGCGGATGGCGACAAGTTATTGGCTGTTGCCATTAGCCCCTCCGCGCTAGTTTGCGCCAAGCCAGTCACCTTCCTCCTGAGCTCGCCCCCCTCTTTTGCTTTCCATCGGTTCATAAACACTCTCATCTCCTGAGGCATGTTTTTGCAGCTGAGCCTCGCAACTTCTGCGACGTGGAACCATTTCATTCGCAAACGCCTTTCCGATATGCCCGAGACATTCTCACAACGATGACTTTCGGCGCTACGTTCGAGCCGTGTTAAGGGAGCACGCTGGTGCAGGTCTGAGTCGCTCGGGGGTGACGACACCGTGACAAGGAACTTTGCACCCATGTCTCTCGAGTCCGAGTCGTCCGCGGCCGGTAGCGTGCAGCTTCTCCGCCCCCCATCCCGTCTCCGGGTGCCTCCATACCGTTGCCAGAGGAGGTTTGTTGTTGTTGCTGACAACATCTGCATCTGTTTGTGCTCTCTGCGTCTTGATTGTCATAAACATCAGGTCATGGTGACCTTCTTTGGTGAGATTCGAGTATTGTTTGTGTCGCCGTAACATACAAGCAGGATGGATGGCACTACTGCATGCGTCCAACCAACACATGTTTGTTGCATTGTTTTCGCTGTACATGTCACCTGAATCGGTGAAACAATGTCATCCTTCGCTTCAACTTTGTACATTGATGGGCAAAAGATTCATCAGAAATAGTTGACATGGATGGGTAAGAAATACAAGGTGCTTTTGCAAATGTGACTGACTTTTTGTCCTTTGACATGGTAAGCTCTCAAACTATACATCCGGATACATCGCGGCCGTTGGAGATTCTAGTCATGAGCGATAGTCTCAACACGAAGAGACTTGGGTCCCTCTGCCTCGAGCGTTTGCTGGATCCTGTGAGATGGCAGCCATCTCTCTGCAGGAATGACAAAGTACGACACGATGGCGAATATCGTAACAATTCCCATAATCACTGGAGCATAATTCAGGTTGCCGGCCGTGACAGGGAAAGCATACGGCGAGAACAGAATGGCAACGACCCAGCCATTCCAGAAGATAGCGATGAACTGGAATGGCTTGCTAAGTCTTCCGAGGCTCCATCTAGGCTTGGGGAATGTCTTCGGTGTAAGGACAAGCCTCGAGAGACAGATCAGGCCGTATGCCGCGGCGGAAGGAACACCAGCGGCTGAAACCAAGCTGGTGAATGCAGTGCTGGATGGAAGGATTGTGCAGCTGATAATGGCTGCAACGACCCAGACGACGATGACGGCGTTTTTGGGCTGGCCGTTCGAGACTTGGGAAACCCAGCCGGAGAAAGGAAGAACGCCATCTCTTGCGACAGCAAACACCAGCCTTGATGCGGCGAGGACAGCGATTGCAGTGTTGAACCAAAGAGCTACAATGCAGACGACGTTCATGAACACGTGCCCGCCCTGACCGAGGACCACGGCATAAAGAGGCACGAATGGCTGCTCAGAACCGAACGTGAAGAAGGTGTCTGCATCAGGCTACACGAGCAATCAGCAATTTTGCAGTCTGCTAGGAAGGCAGCAAAACTTACCACACAGAACAGGAACATGATAACAACAATAAAGCCACCTATACCGCTTACCACGGTACTCCAGAAGATACCCCTGGCTGCACTAACACTGGCATTCTTTGTCTCCTCTGCCACATGACCAGAAGCATCAAACCCGATCAAGATACCAGCAGTAGCCAGGTAAGACAAGCACCAGTTCCAGCCAGCAGATGCTCCAGTACCATTGTACGTAGTCATGAAAGCCTCATGAGCAGTGCGGAAACCATAAGTTTGAGCCACTCCGATAGGCAGCCAGATCATGTTGAGCACAAAGTCCAGCAATACCATACCAGACGATGCATAGAAGATCCAGCGGAAGTATTTAGGAGGCAGTAGATTTACGATGCAAGCAACTGCCAGCATCAACTCGGTCACCGCCCATTGAACGGCGCGGTACTTGATATGGTCCGAGTCCGATGGGTAGTCAACGTTGAACACCACGATCTCGGCCAAGAGGTAATTGACGGCGCCCTGGGTGTTACTAGCGCAGAAAGTTGTCCAAGCAGTGGTAGACCACCACGCCACGATGAAGCCGAAGAAGCGTCCGAATTTAGGTCCTCCTGCCTCGGCAGCCCAGAGGTAGATGGATCCAGCAAGAGGTAAAGAAGAGCATATCTCTGCGATGACAGCCGCTGTGATGAACGTGAAGACGCAGGTCACGATGTAAGAGGTCCAGTACGCGAGATTACCGCCCGCACTGATACCTGTCGAAAAGGTCACGCGAACACCTCCCACAAAGTACAGCGCCGCTGGTAAGGAAATCAGAATGGCGTCTCGAATTCGAGAATGTTCAGAACTTACCAAAAGTCGTGGAGAAGTTGTGGAACAGCGTGTATGAACGATGCCTTGTAGACTGTGAGTCATGGTCGAACAGAGACGGCTACGCGACTTACAAGACTGGCTTGTAGCCTAGATTTTCCTACAAAAGTTGACTGTTAGATTCATGGTTGGTCTTTTGATGCGTGAGGCAAAGTCTTCAGAGGTATCGAGCAAGTCTCGATCACAACCCATACTCCGTCCAACCAAGCTCTTTCGACAACGTGTAGAGTAGAATCAAAACATATCACGACGTACCAAAAGTTCAGCATCGGAGTCAGACTCACTCGCACGCAGACGAGCGACCTCGTCCGCATACTGCTGGCTCGACGGATCCTGCTGCATGTCGATCTGAACAAGCAGATACAGTCAACCAGTCGTCGACGAAAAGAATGTTTCACCAAATGCGAGAAGGCGGTCCAGGAAAAAAAATCTACCTGCGATTTCGCTGTTCTTTAGCCACAACGCGGCTGGCGTCGCGGGCAAATCGAATCCGCCGAGTGACGCTGCAACTTCCACTCTTTGCTCAACAACTTCATCTACCATAACAGGGCTTGTTCTAGATCTTCTTCTTTTTAATATACCGGACTCTGTGCTTTCGTATCCATCGTCGCGAGATTACTTGTGGGCGCTCGGAAGTCAGGTAGGCGAAAAGCATTGCCATGTCGCCATTTAACCGTTCCTTCTGGCATCCTCAACGCCGGCCTGGACGCGCGACGAGTTACAATCCAGGGACCATACAAACCACTGTCTGGAAAACCACTTGGCAGTCACGGACCTTCACTTGGCCAAGTCATACCAAGATTTGTACACGGCGGGCTGGCGGGACAAGATGAGCAGGACAGAGTGACATTGTGTGGTGTAAGGCGACCGCCACCTTCGATGAGATGCTGGACTACGAGGGTTAATGCCACTGGAACACGTATACGGTCTCTGGCAGTAGGTGGTTCGCCTGGGAAAACGACCCGTCCTCTCTCCTATCATCCAAGGCCACAGACCACGATATGACTACCACAACCACAATCAACCTAATCCAGTCCATCCTCTGTCTACTCAGTAGAGAACTGGCAACTGATGCCGCAGCCCTGGTGGAATTTCTGACCAGCTTAATTCTGCCAACTTTCAATCTCCTATCATCAAGCACATGGTTCTGTGGTGTAGTTGGTTATCACTTCTGTCTAACACACAGGCGGTCCCCGGTTCGAACCCGGGCGGAATCATTTCTTTTGCCGTCCTGGCGACCTTCTGGAGGTGTGGTATAGGTGTTGTCGAGGTCGGGAGATTTTTTGAAATTTTTTTTTTTTTTCGGGAAGGTACGCCGCGCCTTCCACTTCGGTACCCAACACAATTTTCCAGAGAAGACTCATGAGCATATTAGAGCGTGCGATGCCTGCAACCGACATGCGGTATTCGTCGACGCCAACCCGAATGACGAAGCCTAAGCCTAGGTTCACATCCACTGTTTCGCCAGGCCGAAACATGGTGCTGCTGCAAGCTCTAGGTCAACATCAATCTCTATCTCTATCTGTTCGTCGCCGACAGGTGTACGCCGTGCCTCTTTAGACTCTCATCTCCCTTTGACTCGATTTCCAATTTGTGATTATTGTCATCAAAATCGTCGTCATGTTTTCGTTGGGGAACTCGCTATCAAAGGGGAGGGGTTCGTGATCAGCTGTCGGATATTGCGCGTTCTCACGGGGGACAAGTCTGAGTCAAAAGGCATTGTGTGTTCTCACAGCCAATTGCGTGGTGTATTTTTTATATGGAGTAAGGGGAAGAAAAAAAAAGAAAAAAGAGAGAACCCCTTTCCTTATAGACAAGGTCTAAAGAGAGCTGGCGAAATCGCGATTCTCATTGGATGCCATCCTTAATCTGAAAATGACTGTGCATCTTGATAGCTGCTCCATGGTGGACGTTTTTCAAGTGGTGAAGCGTAATTACGAAAGCATGATTTGTTAAGACGAACAAAGTGGTATCAATTTACATCTATGCCCCAAACTTCTATAATCATAACTCCGAATCTAATGCCCGACCTCTAGTCAAAGAATACGTACCCAACATGCAATCCGTTCTATATCATTAAAAACCAAGATAAAAGGTGAAGCCTCTGAAGCCTCACAAGCCTCACAAGCCCAGCTTGAGAAACCTAAACGCTCTCCTTTTGGACAGCAACGTCAGAGCTCTTCTCGTTCTCAACGTGCTCGGTGACAGAGCCCTTGCGAACAGCCGTCTCGACTCTCTCATTGAAGCGGCTCTTGACCTGGTTGCTCTTCCACGGAGGAATGTTGGCGTCGAACATGATGTCGATCTCCTCGAGCGTTTTGCCATGTGTCTCCGGAAACATCAGGAAGATGTGGATAGTCATGGCGAAGCAGAAAACGCCGAAGATGATATAAGTTCGCCACTGGATGTTGGTGAACGCGGGGGCGACGAAGTATGCCTTGTTATGGGTTAGTTGTAATCAAGCAGAGTACTTCAGAAGCAGCTTACGAGAGCGAAGTTGAAGATCCAGTTGGTGGCAGCAGACAGACCCACTCCCTGGGCACGGTACTTGAGTGGGAAGACCTCTGAAGAGTAGATCCAACCACAGGGAGCCCAAGTAAATCCATAGAACCCGACAAAGATGTAGCTAACGGCGATGATACCCTTAGCCGCAGTGCCGTTCTCGACCTTCCATCTGAGGATCGTATTGCCATTGATAGAGTCCACATGGTGGCCGTAGCTGGCCATAAGACCGGCAATGGTGAAATGACAGATGCAGCAGACAATAGATCCAGTCAACAGAAGCAGACGGCGAGGAATTCTGTCGATGTAGGGCAAAATAACACCGGTGGTGACCAGGAAGATGACGCTATCATATCGATTAGCATCTGGGATGTGATTATTATCAGACAGATTCCAGACTTACTATTGGATGATGGAAGAGGTGAGAGTCTGATCGCCGAGGCCGGCCATCTGGAAAACATAGACGATGTAATACATGGCAACGTTGCCTCCGAGCAGTTGTTGCCACATTTGAACGGTAGTACCGCACAACGTACGTCTCCACATGTTCTTACCGAACAAGCCAAAGAAGGTAACACCCTCGGTTTCTTGGGATAGGGCGACGGCTTCACGAATTTCCAGTAGTTCAGCTTGCACAGCCGGATCGTCGAGGTTTCCCTTAGCGTGAAGGAGAGCAAGGGTGTTCTCCACTTCTTGCCAGCGGCCCTTGGATCCAAGCCAGCGAGGGCTTTCAGGGAAGAAGAATAGAGATCCAAGGAGAATGAAGGCAGGAATACCTTGGACACCCCAGGCAATACGGAAGGCAGAAGGGCCACTGACGCCTTTAGCACAGCCATAGGCGACCAGGAACATGATGAGGATACCCTGTTCCAAATTTATTAGTCTTCCGAAAAGTTGACGTGTTATTTCTCCTGTCACTTACCCATTCGATAGCCCATTGCTGAATGCCTACAACTCGTCCACGAATGCGTGCGGGCGCGAGCTCTGCGAGATAAACGCAGACCTGCGAGGAAGTGATACCGACAGCTAGACCACTGACAATACGGCCAACGATCAATTGAGCGACGTTCTGAGAGCTGCATTGAATGGCCGATCCGATAATCCAGATGACGGATGCAAGCATCAAAGATCTGCGACGACCGACTGAATCGCAGATGGCTCCAGCTGCAAGAGCACCCAGGAAAGATCCAGCTGACATGGAAGCAGTGATCTGTACTTGTCAACACTGAGTGATTTCAGATCATGCACACATGCAAACTTACACCTCCTTGCAAGTTCGAGTTGGGGTAGTTGAAGAATTCCAGATATTGCTCCTGGTCGATCCATGCACTCATGGACGAGACATCGAAACCGAAAAGGGCTCCACCGATTGTGCCGAAGGCGGCGAGAACATAGATATTCGAGATAGTATACATGATGAAAGTTGTTCAGCCTCCTGTGCTGAAGCCTCGTCTTGTCTGAGAGTACCGGCAGCGCTCTCCTATGGGCTCCACTGCCTTTATATTCCAACCCCAGTCCTGTACTATTGCGGGACACGAGACTGGGGCCCCAAGGGACTCAAACTCTCCACCGTCGGGGTATAGGAAATGACATCATTCCAGTATACCTTTTCGAATTTATCCACCATTGTCGGATGAAGAAGTTGGGTGCAACGTCCAATCCATGGGCAAGCGTTCGACCTCGCGGCCGGGAGAGTCGTCAATTCTGCCGGTTCTCTGCGGCGTGTGCACTCAAATGCTGTGAGCGTATCCACAGTTGTTTGACAATCTTTTCGATATCAGGTTTAGAGGGCGAAGGTGAGGGTCCGTGAGACTGCCGCACTCCGGTGGTTTAATTTTCCAAGGAAACGGGGACGTGCCAAGATGCTGGCAAACCGCAACAGATGTGCGGAGAGTAGATACGTACTCATCCGGCACCTCCGGCACTCGTGAAGGATGTTTTGCATTTCGAAAAGCACATCTAGGCTTGCCCTTGACGCTCATATGCGACTTGACCCCTTGCAAACAGAATCGATGTTCATAAGCAGTCGGAGGGAGCGGCAGAGGCGCAGAAAGACTTGGCCAAACCCTATTTAGCTCGGACAGCCAGTCGGCGAGTTGTAGAGCGCCGCCGCTGACGAGATGGGCACCGTGCCAACCCGAGGACCTCATGTGAGATTTTGTCCGTCGCGTCATCTTCGAGTTGAGATCTCTACAAGGTATCTCTGGTTTAATATGACCACAGCAGGTCTTGCGTGCTTGTTGCAAAGTTGCAATGCGATGAGGTGCAGCAAGCAGGATTGCTCGAGAACAGCCGCGTTTGCCATCATCAGGCCATATCAGTCGACTCCCACCATAGGGCTCACAGAGCAACACACACAAAGATGTCAACACTGTTGTAGTCCAAAGGCAATCCTTGAACTAACTTACATGCGTCTTGAAGTGGTTCGGCGCAACAGAAAAACATTTCTTGTCGTCGAGCACGGAACATGTATCCGTGCCGGGTGGCTTTCCGTACTGTAATGTAGAAGGACCATTAGGGAGGGTCTGTAGCTGGTTTCAGCGCTCTCAACTGCGCGGTCTCAACTCATAGTTCAAATCTCCCGTGCTTGACATTCCTCACGCGTTCTCCTCACTGTTCTTCACGCTCCGCTACGACGGCTGCTTCCGTATCCCACACGTTCCAATTGTTGGAATCCTATATCACGCCCATTTCCGAGGGCCCGACTGAGCCCTCACGGGCCCCCGGAAACCGCCGAAGATCTCGAATAGTAGTTGAGACCGCAGTCGAGACCGGTTGCAGACCCGCCCTAATTGTTCGTTGCAGTCTCAACAGACAGGCTACAGACTGGACTTTGTATTACTTATCTTTGCAGACATCGCAAGCTGACACGAGATACAAGGACTCATATACCAAAAATGCATGGCGGTATGCTGAGAGCCATTTTCCAATCGAGCCTGGCTTTCGGCCAACGAAGTTGCTCTTCATGATGGTCTCTAGTTTTTCAAGGATGGGTCGACTCTGTTGGAAAGACGCAGCATCTTGTACTTGAGAACTTATCAAGTAAACCCCCTCGTCTGTTCGTGCCGGTCGCTGGACTCTGAGAGAAGAGATGGCTTTTCACATGCAAATGCGCCAATCGTGCAGCGATGGCGATACGAGAGTACGCTCTGGTGAAATCTCAAGTCGCGAGAGAATCCTCATTGAGGACGCGTACAATCTTGGTACGTTTTGTGCGAGTCATCGAGATCTCACCAGGAGCCAAAGACCGTGTCAGTAACGATTACATCGAAATTTATTCGACTACCTACTTGATTGGTTCCATCGCCTTTCCCCCTAAAGCAAAGAGGGAAGGCTTGCGAAGATGTTGAGTGTTGCTAAAAGAAGCAGAGATCTTAAACATGACCAAAGCAGACTGAGCCGAGCACTGGAATGTTTTGTGACAGAGCAGAACCATACCCTGCGTCCTTGATTGAAAGCACAAAAAAAACAAGACAGAATTACTCCGGTTGAGAGATGCTGATTCGTCAGCGGAGTTATCCAA
Organism: Aureobasidium sp. SLJ-2021a; assembly: GCA_019677095.1. NCBI lineage: Eukaryota > Fungi > Ascomycota > Dothideomycetes > Dothideales > Saccotheciaceae > Aureobasidium > Aureobasidium sp. SLJ-2021a. Next base: position 209,976 of record JAHRBU010000022.1, read on the forward strand.
TATATCGTGCTGCAGGCGAGGATCAGGCTTCCACATTCGTGCATTGCATAGTAGAAAGCCACAGAAGATCAACAGGTCGAAGAACAAATCAGAATTATGCAGTGACATGAGATTCGTCTGGATGGGGGTCTGCACGTGGGAGCAGGGAACTGTTGTTCTTCTGAGGCGAATCTGCACCGATCAGGTATCAGGGTCTCAGGGCCAACCCTATTCGAATGGACTTTGTTTCGACTACACCACTGTCACAAATCATATGTCCTCGACATGTGTACTCGGAAATGTGCAGGGAGCACATGCAGGCTGTGGTTGAAGGAATGCGCAACATGTTAGCTACAACATGAAGGTAGTACGGGCGTATTGAATGCGACTGTCCTACTTTCCATCTGCTTCCCCACGCCGCCTCGGCAAATCCTGTGTCTTGTAGAAGGTGCGAGCAACATCACAAATTAATCGCGCCCTCATCCTTGCGCCGGTCCCATCTAGCCCTGGATTAGCTACATACAAGTCATCAGTCAGAGCACTCGGGGCACCCATTATAATTACATGAAGGCGGGGCGGCACAATCAAAACACAACCCATCGGCGGTGCACGCGGTCGGCACATTCACGGATCCTTCGAGAGGCCGGGACAAGCAACCCGTTTCCACGCCGTTGAAACCGCTGACAGATAGACGCAGAGGACCTGGCCAGCACGGCTCTCTCCTCCTGGATGCTCTCTCTCTCGTCTCGTGTCCACCTCTTCTACAAACGTCTATCAACAGCACACTCATTTCGCGCCTGGTCGCTTGCCACTTTCTGCAAAATCTCCTGACATCTCGGTCCTCGGTGGCACGTTCCGGATTCTAGATACAGCGACGAGTGGCCAGTGCCTCCCCACCAAATCACTCGTGTAATTGGTGTATGTGCGGACGGGCGTCCTTATTTGCACCTCACGTCTTCGCGAAGGTCTACTATGCGCGGTTTCCCATCTGGAATTCCAGATAACCCTGGGCAATCAACTTAATACTGCTACACGATGGGTGCTTTTAAACAGGAGAACGGCGGCGCGTCCGAGGGCCGCGAAGCGGGCAGCGCGCACGCGGGCAGCTCTGATGCGGCGAGATCAGCCCGGAAGAGGACAAAAACCGGATGTCTCACGTGCCGGAAACGCAGAATCAAGTGCGACGAGGGCAAGCCTGTATGCAAAAACTGCATGAAATCAAAGCGGCAGTGTGAAGGTTACAACCAGCGAGTTGTCTTCAAGCCGGCTGATTTCCAATACCTACCTCACGGCGGTGCCGCTATAACATTCGACGCTGGACTTACTGGTATCCATAACGAGCACAGCCATCATGGAGCATATCTTCCACATTCTGGTTCTCAGCCACGCTCGCTCTCTGTCGCGTCACAAATGTCACAACAGTATGGGCCGATGGGAGATGCTATGGACCACCAGCAGTCGCCACCAATAACTCAGCATTCAGGGTTTGGTCCGATTCTACATGGCATGTCCCAGCAACAAACACGATTCGAGCAATCTCCGGACATGAAACCATTTCTGGACAGGAGTTCGTCATTCTCTCACGGTGTTCCGGTCGACAGTGGTCCACCAAACCCAGCTTTGTATCAACCAACCCCGGAGGAAGCACCATATATGGAACAATATTCTACCACTGGTTGGCAGCAGGATGTTCAAGGCCATTTCACACCAGTCCTCTGGTCTAATGCATATGTCACCGACGACCAACAGCCGATAGGTGTTCCGCATCAGTGGCACGGAGAGGGATTTACCAGTCCTAACGTACCAGATCCAACACCAACACCGCCAGGCGGTTTATCGTATGGATTCGGAGCCACCGTGGAGCGGCCACATCAAACACAACACCAAGGTCCTCCGCGAAACATTCCGGCTACGGCTGCTGACAATACTCCTTTGCAAACACAGCTTGGTCGAAATGGAGTTCTGGACGAGGCAGCTATCGAAGTTCACGATGAAGACTATTATGACGTTGATACGGAGGATGAAATGTTTGACATGGATACCGAATTCGAGGCACAGAACATCCATGGATCAGGGGCTCGCACTCACGGACAACCCAAAAATGGACTTGACGCGGCCAAACTGGATGCTCGGTACTTCGATACTTTCGTGTTCAGCGGCGCCATGGACAGCTACCGACCTGAGCATGTTGCGAATCCATTGAAAAACCCAGCCACAGCCAGAGTGTTTGCTCACTTCATGTCAGAAACTGCGACGATATTGACCACTTCGGCAAGACAGATATGGCGGCTGAACCCTTCATCTTCTGACAGCAAGGTGATGCCAATGGTACGGAAGTGTATCTGGACGCATACTTTGCCCATGGCAGCATTGCATCACCAAGGTCTGCTACAGTCTATGCTTGCAATATCGAGCCTGCAAATAGCAAAAATTCAGGGTGCCTCCGAGACACCTTCACTCAAGCACTATGCATATGCGCTAAAGAGGATTCACAATTGTGTCGGCAATCCGAAGAAGAGACTCTCAGTCCCGGTTTTCGCGGCATCGTTGTTACTTGGCTACTACGAGTGTATGGCTGCTAACCACGCGAATTGGCAAAGCCATCTTAACGGTGCTCGGCAACTAGTGGTAGAGATGGATTTTGCTGGGATGACTAAAACGTTCAAGCAAATGAAGACCGTGAAGGCGCGGCAAGACCAACAGATGCCACGATTTTCGGCCACTGGCATCCCACAAATCTCTCCAGATCAATCGCCACAGGATATACTGCTGGATCAGATGTACGAAGCCGATGAGAACATTGTCGGAGCAATCTGTGGCACTGGAGTTAGCTACGACAGATATGGTCACATTGGCGATGCGATGCCGCCTCCGCAACCTTTCAACCTGGAAACTTACGATACACTGAAAGACTTGTACTGGTGGTATTGCAAGCAAGATGCTTACCACAGCTTGATCAGCACTGATCCTCTGATGTATGTGCAGCAACTGCTTTCTTTTCTTTCCTTGTGCTGACACTAGACAGGATGGATTACAGCCGCTATACTGATTGTCCACCTCGAGCACCTCTGGGTAAAGCCGATGCTCCATACGGCTCATTCGACCACATTGTGCTGCTTCTGGCTCGAATCGCAGACTTTGCTGTTCGAGACAGGAAGAGAAAGCTGAAAGTCGAGAAGATGAGCATGGGGTCTCCACTTGACAATGACAGACGCAGATCTAGTGCTTCTAACAATGCATCAGCCACGCCACCACCAAACATGTTCTCATCACGAGGAATTTCTCACTCGCCATCAAGCACAACCTCCCACACATATGACAGCATAGATCTCAACCTTGCCTTTGCAAATGCCCTCCAGGAATGGAACAGTATAAAAGCAGCCCTGGACTTTGTAGCCACCAGCCTAGGTGCTTACTTCCAGCCCTTGGATGCCGAGTACCAGCCTCCTATGAACACCCCTTTCGGACCCGCACTCCTCTACCGCTCATGGGACATCAGCGTCTTCTGGGCAAACTACAATATGGCCATGATAGCAGCCCTGCGCAACCACCCCAACATGCCCCCAGCCGCCCACGTCGCCGCAGCCGCAGCAGCAGAGCAAACAAAACCCTACGCCCACTCCATCGGCCGCATAGCAGCAAGCATTCAAACCCCACCCGAAGACCGCCCACTCGACCCCAAAATGGGGGCTGCGATGATCGACCTGGTCATCCCGCAATTCTTCGCCGGCATCCAATACACCGAGCCCTCCCACCGCGCCTGGCTCGTCGAACGCTATTTCGAAACCACGCGACGCAGCGGCTGGGCCACTGCCAGCATCATTGCTGAGGGATGCCAGAGTGGCTGGATCCGTGCGGCGGAAGCAGGACGGGGACCCCCTCACGTGCGCGTGCGCAAAGCCACGTTTTCCGATTTCAGAATCGGAAGGTATGGAGATAGTCAGGTGGAAGCTAGCAAGCAGAGGCTTTCCGAGTGGGATGCGGAGAATGATAGGAAGTTTGTTAGGACAAAGGCTAGTGCGAGGGTGCATTGGGCTATTGGGTTGATGGGCACAGAAGAGGATGTCCCCGAGGAGTCTGATTAGGATGGTGGTGTGCATTGTGCTTTGGATGGATGGGTGATGAAGAGAGAGAGAGAGAGAGAGGAAGGATTGCATTCAACATTTTCAACATTTTTAGCAAGCTGCATTCTTTTTTTAACAGTCATGAGCTTCAAATACATGGTTTTGGCTACATTGCCAGGTTTCCCCACTCAAGAATGCTCCAGAACAATAAAAAGACACATTGTGAATGAGCGATGCAAAGCAAAAAGTGGTTACAAGAAACAGCACAGCCACAGTGCCTGAACAAGCAGAAAATCTATGAATCCAGAAACGCCAAAAGAGATACAGCGGTCGTCGCGCATTCCGACAACTATGCTTTCTGCTGAGCCTCCATCTCATGAGCCTGGGGACTAAGCTGACTCCACGCCTTGCCCAAACACTCTTTTGCGCCCTCTGCCTTGGCGATTTTCTGCCCCTCGAATCCAGACTCGCCCAGATACTCGCACTCAAAGACTCCAGTCAGTTTCACGCCGTCTTGCTCGAATCTGATGAATTGAGTCGTGTTTTCCGCCTCGAGTGCAATCTCCGAGTCTGAATGCTCGCGGCCTCGCCATTTGTATTGGAAGGTGCGGTTTTCGGGCGAAGGGAGTTGGGAGGGCAGCAGATCGAAGGCGGAGCGCTGCGTAGGTGTGCTTCTGAGGGTTGTGGGGGACATGAAGCGGATGATTCCTTGGAAGAGTCCCATGTTGAAGGTTGCCCAGAGTTGGTATGTTCCGAGACGTGCTTTTTGTGCTTGTGTGAGTTCGGAGTCGGGGACGTCGATGTCGGAGATTGTGGCTGGGGAGGAGTCGTCGGTGTCGTTGTCGCTTTGGGGGCGGGTGAGCTCGAGGTGGATTGTTAGGGTTAGGGCGGAGGATGATGCCATTTCGCCTAGTTGTTCGGAGATGGATTCGCAGGAGATCTTCCAGGTTCCTGTTGGGTCGACGATGTCTTTTTCTGTTTGGGTCGATTGAGCTTGTTGTGATACCCAGCTGGCGATGCGGTCATTCTCGGTAGTGTCTTCGGTGGGGGGCTGCTCTTCGGTCGTCTCCTGAGTCAGAGCACCGGGCATGTTTGAAGTGGCCTCTGGTTGAATGGGGTCTTTTCGGAAGACTGGTCTTGCGGGTACAGCTTGGCTTTTGAGATCACTGAGTTGCTTTGCAGCCTCGATGTCCTCGTTTTGTGGGTTCATCTGCGCAGTCTTACTCTCGCCAGTTGCCTTTGGGGCATAGTCAATAGCAGGCAATTGCTGACGAATGTCCTTGGCTTGCTGAGCACCCGGTAGCATCATCTGGGCCATGGGAGCTCTCTGCTCGCGGAGGGAGGGATCGATCATGTCAGCTAGATTCTTAGGCTCACCAGCTCCAGCATCGACTTCGCCTTCGTTCTCGGCCTCCTCCTCGGCCTCTTGAAGCTGTCTCTTGCTTTGACGCTGAATGTCTCGAACTTTGCCGGCAACCGCCATTCTCGAAGCAACACGACCAACCACGACCCAGCCCTCGGGTGGCCCGTCTTTGCGTACTTGGGTATCGAACATTTCGACATGCAAGCCCATGGCATCGGCCTTGGCCCACAGGTCACGTCGTGTCGCAGCGGCGACTTTCAGAGCCAAGACATCCTCTCCGCTGGTAAGAAATTCCTTCAACAACCTGGTAGAGTTGATCCAGGCTTTTGCTTCGGAGGTTTTTGCTGCGTTCCACCTGACGTCCTCGGCCCTGAGCTTGAGCCTTTCCCTGTCTGCGGCGGTGGTGACGACGCGCTTCTTCTTGACAACTCCAGCTGGACCGGCAGCAGCCTTATCCTGAGGGGCCATGTTGTGAGTATGCAAGGTCCAGAGATTGCAACAAACGTTTCAAAACTCCTGATGGGATGCTTGAATGTTGTGAGTAATATTGTTGGTTGTTCAAGTACGTCTTGTTGAACAAGTGACCTTGGAGGAGAAGTTCTGTGGACGGATGCACAGACCACAAAAGCTATACCCGATTGATTCCGGGGCTCGATCCTCCGAAGCCGACGACGATATCACATTATCACTCGCGCCTCGATGATTGAAGATGATCACTAAAACCGCACACTGTATGTGTTTGACATGTTTGACTATAGCTAGAAAGCTGGATGCTACTTTCAATACAGGAACTTAGAAGACTGAAATGAACTTTGACGTGTTTCATAGCAAGATGGATGCGGCTTGTTGTCATTCATCCTGCAAAACGGGTCTCTTGATAATATCACATGTATGAGCAACCAACGCATCGAAATGGACGACAGAATCGCTTGAACCATACACAGAAGCACACAGAAGCTATTGATATAGATATGTCTCCAACAAGAAAGCAAATGGGCTGTTAAACAACTCGACAACCAGTGGCCAGGGTGCTCAGCATCGCATGCAGAACCAGCCGACATCACCAAGACCTACTCGTCTCCCCAGTCATCTTACCTGCTGGAATATTGGCTGGATCAAATTTGATTAGCCCAGCACTGTTTTCTGTACATGTTGCTGGTTTGGGACGATGATGGGCGGTGTAAATGTACGAGAAAGCTCCAAGGAGATGATAGGCTAACGAACGGTGAAACAGTCATCGATTGTTCTTGAGATACGAGTTGTACGGAACCACCGTCGATATGATGTTCTGTGAGACTTGTTGGACCTCTTGAAAGGATATACCGCACACGAAATAGACGTGTAGGCAGATATGGATGGTCAAAAGAGCCGTGTTTACTTTTGTCAACAAAGGTTGAATGTTGGAAGCGGGGAAAAACAGTCAGCGTCATCAAGCAGATGGGTTGACCGGGCGCACAAGGGTGGTGGCAGGCTCAGCACGCACGCCTTTTCGCGGGTGCTCTTTTGACAACGAATGCACGGCGGAGGTGATGGAAACGGATCCAACGTTGACCCTTTTACTGCCCCTATCCTCAATCAAGCTGTTAAAGACTTGGAGCCGACTCTGCATTATTTCAAGTGGTTCGAGACGAGCTGCAGGACAAAGCGATTGTTGGAGAACCTTTGTTGATCGCGCGCGTCAGTCAACATAAACAGCACGTCCTTCGCCTACTGCGGCTCGAGGTCTGTTTGACCCAAACCCAGCAAATCCACCCTTTTCGAGCAGTCGAAAGCAACAAGCACCACCAGCATCGACGATAACGTCTCGAGCGAGGCAGAAGCCACAAGCAAGTAGAGAACAATCGAGGCTAATAGCAGAGGCCAACGAGTCAAGGACATCAGGCGTGTCCTCGTCCCCACGCAAATTTGCGGAGGCAAACTCTTGGCCCGCTCTTGAGACGCGATCGCTTCCAGCTTTCCACCGTCCGCTTGCTTTTTCCCGTCAAGCCGACATCAACGACGCGACCCAGCGACGTCTCCGTCAACACAACAACCCTATTTTCATTCCTGCAGTCTACACCACACAACACATGACCATGCCGCCGTCGAATCGGCGCACAAGACCTGCGCGCAAGGCCGCCGAAGTGGCCGCAGCAGCCACGGCAACGGCAGCCGACGTGTCTGACGCCGACACTCCCGAATCCATCGCTACGCCGTCGCGCACTTCTCGCAAGAGAGCCCGCGCCAACGACGCCCCGACTTCCAATGGCCGCGCTGCCACGCGCAGAAAGGTCACGACTGCCCGCGCCAACGAACGCGAAGACACCGAGGGCACCGAGGCCAACGAACAATCCGACGCCGAAACAGAGCCCTCGACGCCCTCCGAAGTCGATGTCATCTCCAAGCTCAAGGTCTCGGACAAGCAAGTCAATGCGACGCACGACTTCTCCAACGACCTGCTCGAGGGCAGAGAGCACGTGCCTGGCTACGGCAAGATCGCCGGTCGCAACTGGACATACATCATCCAAGGCGTCGAGATCAACATCGGCCGTCCCGAGTCACACGAGAAGGCCGAATCTCTCAACTCACCCATCATCCAGTCAAACGACCCCTCGGCCAAGTCGAGAATCTCGATCGATCTCGGTCCTGACAGACAGGTGTCGCGCCTGCACGCCGTCATCTCGTACGACAGCGAGCAGGAAAAGTGGTTCATCACCGTCAACGGCCGCAATGGCCTCCGAGTCGACACGCAGCTGCTCAAGCGTGGCAACCGCGCTGCTTTGCGCTCGGGCTGTGTGATTGACATTAGTGGCACCCAGATGGCCTTTATCACTACCGCTCGCCATGAGGACGACGGCCCCGTCTTTGCCGACGCCATTGTTCGCCAGACGTACACATCCGAAGAAGAAGACCACGAAGCCGATGGACGCAACGGCAACCCTCCACCAAACCCGTCCTCCCACATGCCTGGTCCTTCTTCATCAGTGCGCCGTCCTGCCCATCCTTCGTCCAGCTTCCCCGACGGCAGCACCGGCCACCGCGTGCATCCTCACTCGTACGCAGGCCTGCAGTCACAGTCGTTCCCCATACCGGGCACACCGATCCGCAACCACGGCATGAACATTCCCACCTCGCAGCGCACCCGTCCGTCTCCTCTCTCGACCGGAGGCTACTCTCGCGGTGTCATGCTCGAGTCGACCGAGTCTATCGACTACTCTGCAGACAACGCCAAAGACCTCAAGCCTCCTCACTCGTATGCCCAGTTGATCGGCATGGCTATCCTATCCACCACCGAACAACAAATGACACTCAACAACATTTACAAATGGATCATGGCAAACTATGCCTTCTACCGCTACAGCACCAGTGGCTGGCAAAACTCGATCCGCCACAACCTCAGTCTCAACAAGGCCTTTGAGAAGATTGCTCGTCGCACCGACGAGCCTGGCAAGGGCATGAAGTGGATGATCTCACCCAAGGAGCGTGACACTTTCCTCAGCCAGGGTATGAAGGGTTGCCGCAGACCCGCCCCCCTGCCTGCTGGTATGATCGACCCGTCGAGCCCCGCTCAGCTGCATCCCCCTTCCTCCGCTCACCAAAGGCTCAATGGTGCTGTCCAAGCTGTTCCTAGTAAGACCGAGAAGAGCGACAGTCCCCCCATGCACACCTACCCATCTTCGTACCCGACCGCAACTGAGGCCTACACTCCCGACCGAGGCTCTCGCCGTCCCGTCAAGTTTGACGAAAACGACCCGGAGCTTGTCTATCCTCCTTCGGCGAAGAGCACTCTCAACCACCTGACTGCTGTTGCCAACGCTGCTGGATCTCCGCCTTCGCTCTACATCAACGATGACGGTCGCATCGGTCCTCTTGATACACCTTTCCCCGTACGTAGCAGCCAGAAGTTGGTGCCTCCCTCGACACTCCAACGTCCTTCGGCTTTCATGGAGTTCTCATCGCCTGCTCCCTTCTGGAAGTTTGGCTCAACCCCTCTACGTCCACTTGCAGACATTAGTCCCTTGAAGGCAACCCCATTCTCGTCATTCAAGCCACTAGGAATCGGAGCCAACGTCAAGATCCTTGACGAAGATGACAAGAGCGCTGTTGACAAAAAGAACATTGTGGATGAGAAGGACGATGATATGCCTGCGATTCAGTCCAGCTCGCCTCCTCGTGCATCAGGCGTCCCCGATCGTATCGACGGCAGCCCTACTCGCAGCATCCCCAGGCCTGCAACAAGCCACAGCCGCTCAGCCAAGCTCGAGTTCGATTCAGACGAGCACATCGCTACCAGCATGCCTCCCGAGAGCAATGAAAGAACGTCTTTCGAGCGTGAGACTTCCCAAAAGAGAGAACAAAGCATCATGACGAACCCTTCGTTCAATGCTCCTCAGCTGCAGCCTCCTCAGCAGCAACAGCCTGAACCCGAGTTGCGACAGGAAACCCAGTCAGGTCAGCAGGAGCAGATGCAGGCACAGACACAGCAACAACAACAACAACAACAACAACAACAACAACGCGAGCAATCAAGCATGCCCGCACCCAACTCTATGCGTCCTCCGATGCAGACGCTGGGCAATGGCAACAACCAGCAGCAAGCAGCCGCTGCTCCCAACACTAGCAACATTTTGAACAGCCACGCTTATGCAACGAACAATATGAATGGCATGCAACAGAACATGGGATCCCTACGTTATGGTGCAGACACTGACGATGAAGCCGGCATTGATCTTGCCAAGTAAGTGCAATGTCAACAAGAGTCAGGAACAATATGCTAACATGTCTTCCAGGGGCTTCCAACCTATCGGTACGTTCCACAAGATAGGAGCAGCTAGATTCGGCATGGGAATGGCAGGTCGTTAGATGCAACCTGAATTACCCAGCTGGCAGCAGCACCCCATGTACCGCACAGGCAGCAGCGGAAGGCGTGCTACCAAAAAGCACACGCAGCTTTGAAGAAGTAACGAGATGCGAACGATGAAACGGAGGCACACAAGTAAAGGATAACGTTTGTGTATGGATATCAAGGAGTTTCTTGGAGGTCGAGTGTTTCGAGTTATGTTTTGCGGGAGCACGACACGGCGTTTTGGTATTCTTGGATCAGGCTTTCTGTTCTACCGGAGAACAGAGATATAGAAGGCGTAGCTCTGGAGAGGGCAGCACGACTGTTGTAGCAATTTCCATAGGCATGATGTACGAAAGCCATGTTTTTCCTAGTGACACGAAGACGTTGATGTCGATTTGACAGGCGGACGATGTGGATAATCTTAAAAAGTGACGCAGCAAAGGGTTCAAATGGTTCGCGCCAAGAAAGAAACGGCCCAGCCACATTTTGGGATTGGGGGAGGGACGGGTTTGATTACGATATACGAAGCGACTTTGGGCAGGGTCGTTTGCAACTTGTCGCTGATTGCATCCCGCGACGTGTCGTGTCTCCTACGGCGTTGGGCAGCAATCCCTCTCGACCATCTCGGAGAGTGCAGAGAGAAGTCCAAGCACGCGGCACTCTATACCTGTCGCACGGCAGGCCTTCACCGACCCACGCACGACTCAGGCCATCTGTCAGCCAACATGAACGCGCTCCGCCAGAAGTGCCGGCCGAAGCACCAGGTCTTGATCCTGAAGTGCTACCCAAAGCTGCCCAAGAACCCGGCAGGCAGCGCGAGCGAAGCGAAACCGAACGGCAGCGAACTCAGCTACCTGGTCTACTACGCGTCGAGCCGCAGGGCCAAACTCACAAAGGTCGGCAGTTTCCTGGAGAAGCGCACCGCCTCGGACGTGTACAAGGGCAGGATAGGAGCAGTCCACGTCACTCTGGGCATCCTCGGCGCCTTCCTCAACTCGTCCAGCATCTCCTCGGTCGACACCTTCCCCCTATTGGCGCCGCATGTCCTCACCATTCTGCAACAAGTGCTGGGCCACTCCAACGACACGGGTCTGATCGAAGCCTGTCTACCTGTGTGGGACGCTTTCTGTCGTGACCAGGACCATGCTACCCTCGCCGCCGACGTCGAGTACCGCGAGCAGTTTGCCGACGTGGTCAAGAGATGGACAACATATGCCGACAAGACAAACAAGGAGGCCGGTGGATCCAGCGATGCTCTCAAGCTACGCAAGGCTGGTCTCGAGGCATTGCGCAGCATCGCCAAAGCCCAAGCCCTTGCCAGCGACCCGGGCCGTCAGATCACCGTCTTCTTGCCCGCCGTCCTGCGCAATCTCCATTCGCAAGACGCCGCATACCTGACCACCCTCGACGAGCGATTGAACGAGCAGAAGCATGCTCAGCAAGGCTTGCGTCCCAGCATGCAAACCATCCGCAGTACAAACACAAAGGAGGAAGGAGATCCGCGTGCTGCTGGAGGCACTGCTCAAGAGGCCGATCGCTATGCCGAGGAAGAGGCTGGTATACTGGCCATGCAATGCTTCAAGGCTCTGTTCGACGTCGACAACCGTGGCCAAGTGCGCATGGCTACCTTGAGCATGCTTGATTACATCTCTCAGCACAACTCTGGTCATGCCTGGTCTGTTGGCCTGGTCAAGCTGGCGTGCGAATTTACCCCCGTTCAGGATCGCTTTGTTGTCTTGTTCGCTGCTGTCGAGACTCTGACCCGCAGTCCCATTGTTGAGGATTCTCTGCAGCACCAAGTTGTTCTGGCCGTTATTGTCGAGCAGATCCTCGGCTCCAACATCAACCTGATAGGCTTGTCAGTCATGGACATCCTGCTTGGCCTGGTTCAACATGTTCTTTTGATTCTACAGCTTGGTACTACTCAAACCAACCTGAACGGATCCAACGAAAAGCCAAAGTCGCCTGTTATGGAAGTTGTCAAGACTCCTTCTCCTGTCAGAGTCGAGCTGCTTACTCATCTACGTGAATGCATCGTCAACCTCGCAAAGCATGTCTACTATACCGATCAAATCGCAGACATGGTTTCGGCCCTTCTCCTCCGCCTCAAGCCCGCCTCTGCTGCCTCCAACATGCCTGCTGCTACTGCAAATGCCATCGAGGATCCCAGTGGCGCTTCCTACGAATCTGCCGCTAGCAGCGGCTTGAAGGAAAGACCCAACACTGATGGTTTCTTCTCCTTTGACACTGCTCGAGAGGTTGCACTGGACTCGGTCAAGCGCATTCTGGTTGTTGCCAACCGCAACGATCCTTCAGCCAATGAATCCACCAAGAATCAGAATCCGGTTCCGATTGGGGTCTGGGAAGGAACTCAATGGCTGTTGCGCGATTCCTACCGACCAGTCCGTGTTGCTTATGTGGATGCACTGTGTACATGGCTGGACCTGGAAACTCGTGAAAAGGACTCGAAGCTCGAGGAAAAGGCTGCTCCTGAAAAGCACAAGCGGGACAATGCCAATGGCAACAACATGGCTCGCAGAGCAGTGTCTAATGCTTCAGCTCGTGGGCGCGGCGCTAAGGGGAGTCGCTCCTTCTTCTTGCAGCTTCTCCATCTTGCCATCTACGAAGACGCCTTGCATCTTGCCGACCGCCCCGAGGCTGATCACGAGTTCTTGCTTTTGCACTATTTGCTTGCTTCCATGGTTGCCAAGCTCGGTATCAATGCTACCCGTTCCGGTCTGCCCATGATGCTCCGCCTGCAAGAGGACATTCAGACCATCGAGGACCCCAAAGCCAAGGTCAGACTTGGTAGCTTGGTACATGGTTACTTGTGGGCAGTGGCACATAAGTTCAACGTCGAGCACTCCGTCGTCGGCAACGAGATCCAGAGTGAGATTGTGCGCAGACAGCAAGCTGGCATCTGGGTTCACGGTCTCCAGGTTCCGGCAGTGTCACTGGCGAGAATCGCAGAGGTGGCTGCTTCTGCTCCCACCCGATTGACAGAGACTACCGTTGAGTCTCAAGCTCTGAAGCCTTTCGATCACCGCGAGCAGCTGATCGAGCGCATCTCGGATGCCTATAGCGCTAGCATCGCTTCACCTCCTGGCACTCCCGGAAGCCCCGGACGCAGTTTCTCTTTGCCTACCTTGAACATTGCTCCTAGCGACTTCTTGGCTGCACCCACTAAACCCAAGGCCGACCTGCCACAATCCTGCGTTGATGAGCTTACAGCAGTCTGGACGAAAGAGGAGCTCCTCGCAGCTGTCGCAGCTGCAGCACCCAAATCGACATCGTTGAGTGGATCGCGCGCTGGCACCACGTCTGCACACCCGTCAGGTACCAACCTTGTCGCTCTTGGAGATCACCGCCGTCTGCTCGCTTCTGCAAACACCTTCCCCTACCAAAGTCCTCGTAGTACTTCCGAAACTTTCGGTAACGGGGGCACCTCCAAATCTGGTCCTGCCCGAACTGGCACCAGCCACTCGCAAGTTCGAAGCCGTCTCGTCAGCCGAAGCCCTGCAGGTCGTCGCCCCAGTAATAGCACTTCTGGCCATGGCGATGGTGCTAGCAGCATCACAAATTCAGGAGCCATGCGTGTCGAAGAGCTCAAGCGTGTGCTCGCTGGCCAAGCACCACCTTCATCCGCAATGTCTATGTACCGTGCCGGCGCTGGTGACGACTCGAGTGAAAGCATGATAGATGTCGAAGATGGTGAACTCGAAGATGATGCTAGCGACTATAGCCCCCCACCCCTTCGTTCTGCTACGCGAGATGCTCAAGTTCCACAAAACATAATGCAACCGCCACCCGCGCCTGCTCTTAGACTCAACAGTGGCGAAGTGGTTACTAACGGCACTTTGCCCTCAGCACCTATCTCTGAGAGAGGTCGCCAAGATGGTACGGTTATCAGACCTGCGAGCAGAAGAGTTGCCAGCAGGAGTTCTGCTAGAGGCTTTGGTGGTGCCGCCAGTACAAATGGCAAGAAGGATCTTAGAGATCTCCTGTCTTCCATCGGTACCGAAGAAGATACAGAGGGTGGCGAAGGTGTCAGTAGAGCACCATATTAGTATGCGGTGCTTTGAAGGAGGTTTACATAATGAGAAGAGGATGACGAGGAAGCAGTTGTTTTTGGATACCCCTAAATTTTTGATTTCCAGTAAATAGTGTTTTGCGTACTTTATGTTTGTGTTTACTCGTGCCTCGCTCCTTCTGGTCGTTGTTTCCTAATCTGCTCTCACCTCTTGGCAGGCTATTTGTCGACATATAAGTTTCTGTTCTTTCCTTTCTGCTTGTTTCTTCGCGCTTTACTCTCACGCGCAACTTCTTCGATGCTCTAACAGACAGCAACAAGGTCAACTTGTGACACATCACAAATCTGCAGGCGACCTGTTCGTTCCTGCTTCTGGGTACGTGCATTACATTGCATGCATGATCTGCATGAACTTTTTCGATAGATTGTACCGGTATGTTTCATCTTCTGTGGTCAATTTATGTCTCTAACAGTAATCTTAGTTCATCGTCGACGTGTTCCAACATATCACACACACACGCACACACACAACCGCAAGGACCTCCTAGTCAATCTTTGATCCCTAGGTTGTTCAACCTTCTTCTCTAGGTCTGAGTCTCTAGACTTGTTGCTTTACGGCTCACAACAACGTGTTCTCACCTTCGTCGATCTGTATCGAATCTCGTCTTAGGGTCGAGGTTCAGATCCTTTTCAAGTTACTAGGTTTAGGTGAATCTTGGTTGAAAGTCACCCGAATAGATTTGCTGAGCTCTAGACCACACGACGAACTCAATCATGGGTGGCCAATCTTCCGACTACCCAGGATCACTTAGGGACATGGATGATGAGAATGGACACTCGACTGGTTACCACATGCACAACTCATACGACCCCGAGAGGTTGCTGTGTTGGTTAACCAACTTCGATGACATCTTAAGTGAGGAGGAAACCATCCTCCCTCACTCCTCTCTCCCCAAAGTCCCAGCTCGTACCAAACTTTTACGAAGGCCTGAATCTTTCCGCGACATCGAACTATCTGACAGAAGCTTCATCTCAGGGGAGATGAAAAACAGAATGGAAGCAGAGATAGATTCGGAGAAAATAGTAGAGTGGATTCCAGAATGGGGCTTGGAGCTCAAGAGAGTCAAGAAACGACAACATAAGTCCAATCTGGTCAAGAACGGCAAAACGTCGACTATCCAAAAACCAGCTCGTCCAGAAACCTACGGTACCAAGCAAGCTAAAGAGCTCAGGGCTCTGATAGCAAACGAGCTTTTCTCTAGCTCCAGCATCGAGGCTTTCATGAAGCTGCCAGTGAGGCAAAGATTGGGAACATATCGGGGCAAGCTAGAGGCCCCTGGCATGATCAAGATATCAGATCCTGCGGTCATCGACACTGACCTATCCACGCATTGTATTGCTTCAATTCCCAACAAACACGCTCGTTCTTTGCTGGACGCTTCTGCCCTCAGCCTTCTGCCACCCAAACATCAGAAAGTTTGGCGCGAAGCACAAGGCCACTTCTGGAGAAACAACGTCTTTGTTGTCAACGCGAAGCATATACAGGCCGTGCTCAATGGGTTCAATGATCGTATCAAGAGCTATATCGGCATGCTACACGTCGATCTGGAGGCGCTAGACGACTTGGACAATTTGACCTGCTACAGTCCCTCGCATCCCGATAATACCAGCGCCCAATCTCTCCACGCCATCCGACAACAAAACAAAGATATAAGACGACTCATGCAAGAGTGTTACGATTTGACTTGGGTGAGAATCCACGTACACAGCGAATGGATGGAGGGCGAGATCCACGACCTGGCACAAGCACACCGCAACTGCAAAGCCTCCTCGAATCAAAACAAATGCCGACACGCTCTCAAATACGACAAGCTCTGCATGAACACCCAGCGACGAGTGGAGCATCTGACATGGACGCTCTGCAAATCCCTGAAGTGCAAGCAGGGAACCGTATTCATCGATGTCGAGCAACTCGGCCTCGATGGCGTGCCGAGAATCCTCGAAGTCCGGATCGACCGTGCGAAGCTCGATGAGGTTGATGAGAAGATGCGAGCAGCTCGGGAAGAGAAGAGAGGACGTAAGGAGAAGGAGCGGCAAGACAACCTGCGAGCATTGAAGGTGCCTGCTGGTGGAAAGGCCAAGATTGAAGTGATTGATTTGACATGAGAGAGCTTTTGTACCGTTCAGAAGCATCTGTACAGATCAGTCCGCGGAGACATTCGAGGGAAACACAACATCCAAGAGCCAGAGAGACTGAGATCAGAGCGATAGAATCAAGTGTCTCGGCGAACAGCGTATCAAAGACGTCAAGAAGCTCGCAAGGCCAGTGTGCACTGCTCTCAAAAGGAGAGAAAGTCGGTTGTTAGATGAGAGTCCTTAAGAGCAAAGTCGAGTGATATCTCGTTTGCTGTTTTTTCCCAAATCCCATTTGCTTAAGGACGTAATGTAGTCTTGTAGTATGCTTTACCCTATCACATGCACAATTTTAAAACTTACAATGACTCCAAGTAGAAAGCACAGTATCAAGTACAAGCAGCCATCTTAGCTTCCCCATACACACGCATCTAACGATCAACCAACAAAAGGAAGAAAGACCACACAAAAATCCCACTTCAAAGACTCCAGACCTCCGGCGAAACACCGGCAAAACCTCAAGACGTACAACTTCCCATCCATACCTTAATTACCAACAACTCCCTCCTCCTCTCTTCCACCCTACACCACACACACGAAAAACAAAAAAACTGCAATCCACAATGCCCACAACACCAACACCAACACTCTCACACCACCGCGCCATCTCCCACACCGACACCATCGCCGCCCTCTCCGCCCTCCTAACCCAGTTCTACACTCTGCACCTCCTTCTCCCCTGCCTCTCCCCCTCCCCCCAAAGCCAGCCTCTGCACATCTCGCAACCACCACACTCACCACCTCCCCATGTCCTCGAGTCCTGGAAACAGGCAGGGATGAGCGATGAGGTTGTTGCCGTGTTGATGCAATTGCCGTATCTTTCTGGCGGTGAAGGGAGGGAAGTTGCGCCAGAGACACGGGGGGTGGATTATTTGGATGAGGGTGGGCAGGCGGTGAAGGTGTGGGAGGATGTTTATGGGTTTTGCAAGGGTGAGCAGGGGGTAGAGGTGGATATGGTGGTGCTTACAGAGTGTGTTGGTCTAGGAGGTTGGGTGCTGGTGTGGAGTCTTGATGATAGTACGTTTGGATTTTTTTTATTTTTCTCCCTTTGCTTTTCACTCTCTGTGCTGTGCTGTACCATCTGCCTTTGTATGCCGGGATATTGACATCTCCCACCCGGAAAAAAAAGACAATATATACCAACTCCGCCATCCCTCCCTACCACCCACGTCTCCACCGCAAACCCCACCATCCCAACAAAACTACAAAACCCACCCTCACAAACCCGCCATTCAAGTCCTCAAAGACTGGATCGACAAGACGAAAACGTTGGCTTGGGTGCCTGATCCAGAGACCGGGGTGTGGATGCAGAGACCGGAGGATGATTGGGGGGACGACGGAGGGGCCAGGTATGCTGCGTTGAGGCAGCTGTATGTCGAGTGTGGGTGGCCCGAGAGGTTTGAGAGGGATGAATTTGTGGAGAGGTATTTGGTTTTGAGGCGGGCGAGGGGGTGGGAGGGGTAGAAGGAAGGGGAGATGGAGGAGGGGAAATGGTCAGTGTATGATGTGGGAGGGTTTTGGGAGGGGCGAAGGGTCTGCAGAATTGGGTGCGCGCTTGCCTTGGGGGATATGTGGAGTTTCAGACGCTGAGAATTGGAAGTATTCAAGGTGATATAAGATTGTTTGATGCCTTTTTGGTGAGTAAGAGAGTGTAAACTTTGCAGTCGTTTGTCTGCTTTGGATTGTTCTGATTCTACGAAGCTGGGTCGGGGATACGTTCATGACTTTCCATGCGTGTCATTGCCCAGAGTTCAGTCTGGAACTTTTCTAGCTTCGGATTCTGGACGTGCTCTTCTTACAGAGCCATGATGAGACCGGCAGCGGCCATGGCTCCCATGACCAATCCGCCCTTTTCGACGCGTCCAGCAGCTCCAGCGGAGGCCGGGTCCGATGAAGTGGGGGCAGCCTGTGTGCTGGTGACAGTGTCGGTGGCAGTGAGAACAGCTCCAGTAGCAGTGGCAACAGCAGTTCCAGTGGACTTGGCAACCGACTCAGTGTTGGAAGCTGAAGCAGAGGCCGAAGTCGAGATAGAATCAGACTTTCCATCGCTGGCAGTCATGACAGGGATAGTAGAAGCGCCAGCAATACCGAGAGCATGCGAGCTTTCCTGAGTGGCGGACGAGGAGGCGAGACCCAAAGTGGCTTTGCAATGTGGGCGGGTGGATTCGTAAAGGGACGCGTAAACTAAACTCACAGATGGTGACACCGACGCCAGAGCAGATGCTGGAGAAGGCGCTCATGGCAGCGTCGAGATCGTTGCCACAGTCACTAACGAGGGTTTGCTCGACAGCGCTGCCATTGGCGCAGATGGCCTTGACGTCGTTGGGGGATCCTCCTGGCTGGCTTTGCGCGCATCGTTAGACTCTTGTTGTTATTGCGGTTGATGGAAATACTTACTTGACGGCCTGGAGAACACAGGCGGGAGGAGTAGCGACTGCGATCTGGATCAACAGCGCAAAGACTGAGAAGACGGTGAAGATCTTGGAGAACATGTTGACAACTTTGTGGTTGTGAGACGTCAAGGGATGGGTGCGGCAGACCAAGGCGCAATCAAAGGAATGTTGTTCTCAAAGGAGTGCGAGGCTGGATAAAATCGAGCCGGAGAGTGAAGACGAGGCAAGACAGACGGAAAGTGAGTGCAAGAGATATGGTGTTTCGAGTTTACTGAGAAAGAACAGAAGGATGTGAAACACAGAGCAGAATGGGAAAAATGAGTGCAGTCTGTCCGGTTGGCTGCATGACATTCCATCAAGGGATGCCAATATTTGTGCTTTGGTTTGTGTAACAGGCCTCTTTACCAACCTCAAGACTTAGACAACCCTGGAACGAGCTCAAACCTACGCAGGCATTCTTTTGATGCAAGCTGGACTACGATGATGATTGTATCAGATGGACACTCGAATTCGACTCAACAGAGATTAAGCCAACGCGTTTCGACATGGGGTGGCTTGCAGTCTTCGTACCATTGTGAGAAAGGTCAGGAAATAGTTGAGCTGATCGAGTCTGGTGACCGGTCAAATGAGGGATCTTTGTAGCAGGGCGAGAGTGAAGGTCCTGTCCTGATTGTGGTATAGGAGGCTGACTCATGGTGGAGAAGCTTGGGCCAAGTCTCGAGAATTCACATGCGCGTCAGTCGTCAGTCGTTCGCATCTCGATAACTTCGAAGCCAACGCCGACCATACCACACCTTCACCTTTACTCTTGCTGACAACGACCTCTGCACTGGACTGTCGCAAGAGTCGTCGACCGAAAGTGCCAAACTCACCCCAACCACATCACGACGTACGGCACACATACGCACGCACGCACGCACACACACAGGCACATACCCACCCACTCTCTCCCACACGCGACAATCCATCATGGCAGACATGGACATGGACGTCGACATGGACATCGACCTCGGCTTGGACCCCGAAATCGCACAGCTCGAGGCAGAGGCCATGAAGATTGTACGCCCACCGATCGCGAACTCGCGCAACACACGCTGAACTTGTCAAGGAAGCCCGCTCCGCCCACATCGACACCCACACCGTCAACACTGTCACCCAAGACGCTCACACAATCACCCCAAGCGACAACCCCGACGAACTCGCCCCGACCAAGGTCCACGTTCGCGGCCTCGACAACTTGACCACCGACAACATCAGACAGTTCGCTGGCGAGTACTATTCGCTAGACGACTTCCAACGCGTCGAGTGGATCGACGACACGTCGGCCAACCTCGTCTACGAATCAGAGCAAGCCGCCCAAGAAGCCCTCGTCGCCCTGTCCGACCTGCCAGACACACACAATGTCGCTCCTCTACAGATGCGCAGGGCCAAAGCTTTACCCTCAAACCCCGACACCGAACTCTACATCCGCCAAGCCACCCTCGCCGACAAGAAGGCTCCGCGCGCCCACGAGAGAAGTCGCTTCTACCTCATGAATCCAGACCACGACCCGAGAGAACGCAAAGGAGACTATGACAACAGAAGGAGAGGTCCGCGAAGAGACAACCGCCAACGAAACGACGCACCTAAGCCTTTCGACGTCAACATGTACGACGATGCCGAAGACGAGTCACCAGCAATCAGCTACGATGACGAAGACGACCACAGAAACACTCGACGTAGAGACGACCGTCCGAGAAGGCCGCGCGGAGGTGACCTGTTCGCTGGAAAGGAGACTGGCAGACTGCGCGATCGCAGCGCCTCTCCCGTAAGAGACGGTGATGGAAGATACGGCTTCAGCCAGGACCAGCCCGAACGTAGAACCGCTCGTCGCAGGACCATATCTCCCGCGCCCCGCAAGAAGGACCTCATCCCTGCAGCCCGTGCCAGTAACGGTCCGATAGAACTTTTGCCTGCAAAACCCACCACCAAGACCTTTGGCCTCGATACTCCTCTCACCTCGACAAGCCCTCCCAAACGCAACAGAGAGCTCTTCCCCAACAAATCTGCTCGTGGCAACCACCGCCGTTCAGACGCACTCGACGCTGGTGAAACCGCCAACATCAGACGTACGTCACACTTGCCAATGTGAAATCCGAACTGCAGCTAACTTAGTATACAGGCAGCCTGGCTGATCGCATAACCGGTGGTCCAGAGACAAGCGGCTTCAGCATCAGAGGCAGTGCCCAAGCAGACGTGCCGGGCTTCTCCATCCGAGGTGCCTCCCGAGAAGTCAACCCCAAGGTCAAGGAGCTGTTCCCTTCAAAATTCAGCAGCGGAGGAGAGTCAAACGACCTGTTCGCCGACAAGATGAGAGACCGCAATACTCAACGCAGACGTGCCGAGGATATGATGTAGTACTCTTCCTCAATCAACGCTCTGTTGCGCGACATCATCAGCCCCAAATGATGGTATGCTACGAAAGGTCAGATTGAGCTTTGCCAGTGGAGGGTACATAACTTGGCCCAGAATTGACTGGATGATCTCTAATGGTTGCGTGCACAGTCTGCAACTTGCAACTACTGGCCCTATTGCTCGAGAAGCGTGTGTTATATCATGAAGTACACCAAGCACGAGCAAAATGCGTCCTTAAAAACCACAGGCGGCTATTCAGATGCCGATGCAAGTCCAGAAGACATGATGGGACGAAAACAGCAAACTTTGCAAATACAGTAGGTAGTCACCAAAGCACCTTCACTCCACTCATAGAAGAATTCAAGATCTAGACGCTCATGCATATGAGAACCGAATGTGCAAATTCGCGAGTAACGATAACAACTCGAAAGGAAGCATCGCAAAGACTCACCATCAGGCGTTTCCTTGGTGCAGACTGCCGTGGAAGCAACCACAAGCCAGGCAGGATCGAAGGTCAAGTGGTTTCTTCTCAATTTTGCATATGCTTTATTTCTTCACTTGCGCTCTTAGATCTCACCACTTTGGGTTTCTCTTCATCTATCTGAGAGCCTGGTGCGATCTCGACGTTGCTGATCCTGCTTGATTGTCTCGGTGCATCGCGACTACACGTTTCGGCTAGAGAACTGCAGAGTGAAGACTGAGACCGACGGTGGGTGGTTCTTTCCTTGTGTGCTTTACTTTCACAGTCTGTGTCTTTTGACACTTCACACCACTCTCTTCACACCACTCTCTTCACACCACTCTCTTCACACCACTCTCTTCACACCACTCTCTTCACACCACTCTCTTCACACCACTCTCTTCACAGTTCGTGCGCTTTCTTACATTTCAATGTAATTGCCAAAAGAACTTGAATTTCTGACTACTGGCGCACAGCGCGATTATATACACAAGCCGCCAAGAGGTGCTACTCCAGTAACGCAATAACATCACCAACGCGCCTCGCATCCCCCACCACCTTGTCTTCCACATCGACGGATTTCTTCCCAAAGCACGCGTCTCGAAACACATCCACTCGCCTCTGTTGTCTGCTTCCATAGTCTCTTTCCCAGTGTGTGGCACCCACCGATTCGCGCACCTGACAAGGTACGCGATACCGTTCTTGTGAATGGCAACGACGATTACTGACATGATGGTGCGCGATAGCTTTGCGACCTCCATTCGATATGCCACCTGCTTGCGCTTTACTGGGCAGGGACGCACCTGTTCCGTCTAAGATGGAACCTTTCCGGTTTCTGGAGCTGCCTATCGAGGTTCGGTACATGGTCTACGAGCAACTGATGGACAGAGACGTCCACGTCGAACTTCCTAGTCTGGCGATCCCTGGTTGTATCTCCAACGAACAAACCAGGATGGTCCGTTGCTTCTATCCAGCGATGATGCGTGTCAATAGACAACTGAGGGTCGAATATGCCCCTGTTGTCATGCCAAACATGACATTAGTCACTAACTGGGAACTCTACGACCATGACGCAGACCGTGAAGAGGTGCAGGACCATCAAGAGCATCCTCGGATCTTGCCCGAGGGGATCCTTGCCGGCCTCAAGTACATTCATCTAAGGGTTTACATGGAGATCCCGACTCCACACTGCAGTAAGCGGTTCATACGGGCTCCAGTGTACAGGGATACTGCCCCCTTATGATAGACTTGCAGCCCGCAATCCGGAAGTTTATACGTAGCATGCCTCAGCTGAGATCATTTTTGCTCACCATCACATACGTTATCGACTCCATGAGCGCACTGGAGATGCCCCTCGAACTGGGTAAATTTGGTGTGTGGAGGCATAAAATGGCAACTTTCCTGGCAACACTTGTCAAGGACGTCGCATCTTTGATAGCGATAGTCAAATTTGTCGTCACTTGCGACCTCTACTGCCACCGACAAACTGACAGGGGGCGTTTTGTCTACGAAGACAGGAATGACAACATACCGTATGTGGACTTTGCCGTCTGCAATGGACCAGATGAGGACACTTTTGAGCTGGATGGCGTGGATCTAAAGTTTCAGAGAGTCGGCGATGATCCGATTGACGACGACAGCAATACACAATCCATTATTACTGGCGAGAAGGTGCTTGAAGAACAAGACCGACACGACAACCCGTTGAAGGCATGATACAACATAGCTCAAGTACATCACGACGTTATTGTACACGTTGATGGTATCCCCACATGTTGCCGACTCTTCAAGGATACTCTCTTGGTACCGAAGAATATTTTTGCATTCCTACTAGGTAGTCCATACATCCCAAGTCAAATCACCGAGAAGAAAAGATGTAGTTCCAGTATTCATCGAACCCAACCTGCAAAATTACCAAATATTTTTCCCCAGCCCTCTCAAAGATAGGGATTGAGGTCAAAGCCAGCCGCCCCACGAAAAGGAGGCTCTGTTGATCGAGAAGATAACAAAATGTCAAAAAACGAAGCTGCTACGCTGGGTCGAACAACGGACCTTAGGATAATTGCAGAGAACTGCAATCCCACGCTCTACCACTGAGCTACAGCAGCTTGTTGAGAACATTTCTTGATAAGAAATAATATGTTCTTACAATCACGTGTGGATAGAAGCATGGAAGCGACTCAGAACTTCCTTACCTTGTCGCGCATACACGACCACTGTCATTTTTTGGAAATCCAAAAACAAATACGTTTCTCTATCGGTCAGGTTCGCGAACACTACGAGCTTGGTCAAACGAGTTACCATGAAAAGGCAGTAAATTCTTGATTTATGGCAGAAATCCAATAGATATCAAGCTGTATCATGTATAATTGACCAGTCTTTACTGCTTCGAGATGTTTAAACAACGGCAGATTCAAAAATCGAGCGCAGGCAGCGAGTGTGGCAAACAGGTAGATGCTCCTGCTGCAATGTCATACAAAGAGGCAGTTGGCAGTAAGAGACTCGAAATACATCAGGCAGTTGCGTTGGAGCTCGAAGCTTGGCTTGGCACGTGAAGCGCGTCATTGTCGCGGAGCATCGCGTCGCCCCCCAAGGCAAGCGCTGTTGCACTCGTGCATAAAACAAGACGGCGTTGCCACTTTGGTTGCAAAGACAGATGACCGAACATGCCTGCGTACGTTGTGTCTTTGGTATGGCTGGATCAAGCTGCTAACGACAACAACAGACCCGGTGACCAATGGAAGGACAACAAGTTCAGCAACCCGTACGAAGAGCAGAAGAACCACATCAATGAATACACGGCGCAGGAGATAGCCACGCTGCAGAGCCGTCTGGACAAGCAACTCGGCCCCGAGTACATCTCGACACGCCCGGGAAATGGAGGAGGCAAGGTTCACTATCTCGCTGCCGAAAAGGTCATCAATCTTGCCAACGAGGTCTTTGGCTTCAACGGATGGAGCAGCGCTATCAGGGATGTCCAGATTGATTTTGTGAGTCTTGTTTGCAGATGGCCGGCTTGCAACAACGCTGACAAATACAGTGCGATGAAAGTCCAACAACAGGAAAGATCAACTTGGGTCTCTCTACCATTGTGCGCGTTTCCTTGAGAGATGGCACGTTCCACGAGGTAAGCTAGCCGCTCGCTGTGCTTATGTTTATACGAGCTGACTCGGCGCAGGATGTCGGTTATGGACACATCGAGAACTGCAAAGGCAAAGCAGCCGCGTTTGAGAAAGCAAAGAAAGAAGCCGTGACGGACGCCTTGAAACGAGCACTGCGCAACTTTGGAAACGTGCTCGGCAACTGTTTGTACGACAAGGACTATCTCCAGAGAGTGACAAAGGTCAGGGTGGCGCCGTCTAAATGGGATGCCGACAATCTACACCGTCACCCAGACCACGCCCCCGTCAAGAAAGAAGCCTTCGCAGGCCCGTCGACCTCGACAACCATCGCTGCACCACCGCCGGCACGCATGCCCAGCGCTCAATCAAACACTTCCGAGTTCGAGGACGAGTTTGGAGGAAATCTGTTTGACGAGGTGGATTTCAGCCATCCTGATGAGGTACATTTGGACAACTCTATTACCGACGTCTCTGTTGAGACGCCAGTCCGACTTCCTGCCAACTCTGTCTCAGCACAAGCCGCAAATCGCCAACAACCGAACAGGGTAGTGTCCATGCCCAACGTCCGCCAGTTCTCTGCTGGTCCTCAGAATGGCCAGCAGAATGGTCAACAGAACGGCCAGCAAGCACGGCCTCAAGGACCACCCCAGACCTTCAAAAACTCGAACAATACAAACAACCAACCACCGAACCGCATGATGCCTCCTCCCCACCAAGCCAACAACCAGAACGGCTTTCGCTCAAATCCTTCGTCCGCCGCAGAGTCAACAACCACCAACGGTAGACAGAGCACACCTCCAGAGTCAGCAATCACACCTTCCCAAGTACCGGCGCATGTACCATCTGGTTTCGTTTCGGGAGCTGCAGCTGCTGTTCTGGCCCAACCTCCCGAGGCAGGTGCCATTCCTCCAATCAAGCTATTCGATCCCCATCATGAGAGTCCTTCCATCAGACGAACCCAAGGAGTTGATCTCCGCAAATCGGCACCAATCAAGCGTTCTGAAGTTGGCGCTCCGACTGTGCCGATACCAAACCCGAAACCCATGATGAACGGAGGAGCACCTGCAAACAGATCAAACTTTGTCAACCCTGCCATGGATGCCGGTCGCCGTATCGGCATGCCAGGCGGAATGCAGCAGAGCCCGTTGGCAAATAGAAGTGCCTACAAGCCTCCTGCAATGAAGAGGCCGTTGCCAGCAGAGAATGCTGCTAGCAGACCACCACTCGCAGACATGAGCAACATTCAGCAGACTGATGGAGCTAGTGATCCCAAGAAGCCGAAGCTCGATGTTGTGCAGGAGCCGCAACCAGCCAGTGGAGAGACTGCAACCGCGGCTTGAAGAGGTCGAGTACGGTGAAGGCATGAAGCGAGGCGTTTGTTCGGTTTGGGCGGAGGGTGGATTTTTGGGCGCATATCGCGGAGTACTGTGAGTTTTCGGGAGCTGGTGTTTTGCTGGTACGGGACAATGACGATATCCTTGGCTTTGGTAGCAATAGGGAAAGAATACTTTTTGAAGCATGAAAAAGAAGATTCAAGAGCGAGCATGGCGAATATTGAAATCTTCCATGCTGCTTTCACCACCAGCATCTGGTCTCTTGATCTTGATTTGACGTCGTTCTTGGGTGTTGGAACTGCCCGAAGCAACAGGCTGAGAAGCCTCGAGGACTAGAGGACCCTCATGAACCAGTTTCTCAATAACCTTGACCTTGCCCTCAGCACGCTTGAGGCGATCATCAAAATCAGAAACCGAGTCTTCATTATTCTCCGTCGACAAACTCTCGGCCTCTGTCAGTGCAAACAGCGTCTGCAAGTGCTTCTGCAATCTAGCACCTCCGGACAACCTGGGCAATTTGAATTCGCTTTCTTCAGAGTCTTGGTCTGAAATCCTTGCTTCCCAGATGGCGTTTCTGCCGGCTAGAGAAGCCATGGCGGAGAATTTCTCAAACCCCTTTTCGAGACCGAAGAGGCGGCCCTCGATGCGGCCGGCGCGGGAGCCGTCAGAGACGCCGAGGTTGTAGCCTTCGGTGTAGTATTGGTCTTCGAGGGTGAAGAGGGAGTCGAAGTCGTCGGGTTGGGGGTTGGCCATGGTTGTTGATTTTTCGTGCTAGAGATTGGTTGGTGTGTGTTTTGAGATGGTGTTGTTCTTGTCAAGTTGAGAGTTGATGTTTTTTTCAAGTTGTATAGAAAAGATCTGGTATGGGTGTAGGGCTGAATAATAGCGATGGCGGAGGTGGCATGGCGGGTGCAGCCGGACGATTGAGTCACTTTTGGAGGGGTCCAAAGCTGAAACTTGACCATTCTCTACAACAACGATTGAACAGCGGCGCCTGTTCTACAGATTCACACCCCTCCAAAGCGCATTCAGCCGACGCACTAGTATGAGCGAGCGCAAAGAGATTCTCCCCGAGGAGGGCAAGAGGAACATCCTCATCACCTCTGCCCTTCCCTACGTCAACAACGTCCCTCACTTGGGCAACATCATTGGCAGCGTCTTGTCTGCCGATGTCTTTTCCAGGTCAGTCCCGGTCTGGCGACGTTTGCGCAAACACGGCTGACGCTCTGCGCGCAGATACTGCAAGGCACGCGGCCTTCCCACCCTCTTCGTCTGCGGCACCGACGAGTACGGCACCGCCACCGAGACCAAGGCCATCGAGGAAAAGTGCACGCCGGAAGAGCTGTGCAACAAGTACCACAAGCTACACGCAGAGGTCTACGAATGGTTCAACATTGGCTTCGATATCTTCGGCCGCACCCCGACCACCCAGCAGACCGACATTGCCCAGGACATTTTCACAAAACTCTACAAGAACGGCTTCTTGGAGGAAAAGACGACCGTCCAGCCCTACTGCGAGACGCACAACTCGTTCCTGGCCGACCGCTTTGTCGAGGGAGAGTGCCCGCTGTGCGCCTACGAGGACGCAAGAGGAGACCAGTGCGACAAGTGTGGCCATCTGCTCGACCCGCTGGAGTTGAAGAAGCCCCGCTGCAAGCTCGATGGCGCTACCCCCGTCGCGAGAGAGACGAAACACATTTACCTGTTGCTGGACAAGCTGCAGGCACAGGTCGAGGAGTGGTCGGCAAAGTCGAGCAAGGAGGGCGCGTGGTCGTCCAACGGCATTCACATCACAAACTCTTGGTTGCAGGAAGGTCTCAAGCCCAGAGGTATCACTCGTGACTTGAAGTGGGGCACCAAGGTTCCTCTGGACGGCTACGACGAAAAGGTGCTGTACGTCTGGTTCGACGCATGCATTGGTTACGTCTCGATCACGGCAAACTACACGGATCAGTGGCAGAAGTGGTGGCACAACCCCGAAAACGTCAGCCTGTACCAGTTTATGGGCAAGGACAACGTTCCCTTCCACACTGTCGTCTTCCCCTCGTCTCAACTCGGCACTGGCGACAAGTGGACCATGTTGAACCACCTGTCCACCACCGAGTACCTCAACTACGAGCAGGGCAAGTTCAGCAAGAGTAGAGGCATCGGTGTCTTTGGAAACAACGCAAAGGAGACTGGTATCCCCTCGGATGTCTGGCGTTACTACCTTTTGTCGAGACGTCCCGAGACTGGCGACACCGAATTCGAATGGACCGGTTTCATCAACTCCAACAACAACGAGCTCCTCAAGAACCTCGGCAACTTTGTGAACCGCATCGTCAAGTACGTCAACTCTCCCGTCTTTGACGGTGTCGTGCCAGACTACAACAAGTACAACGACCCGGAAGGCGTCATTGCCGCCCACAAAAAGGAAGTCAACGAAGCACTCAAGGAATACCTAGCCACCATGGACGCCGTCAAGATCCGCCAGGGCTTGCAAGCCGCCATGCACATTTCCTACCTCGGCAACAAGTTCCTCCAAGACAACAAACTGGACAACGCCCTCGCAAAGGACGAACCCGACCGCTGCGCCGCCGTCGCCGGCCTCGCCCTCAACCACGTGCACCTGCTCGCCTCCATCATCGCCCCCTACATGCCCTCGACCACCACCGCCATCCTCGCCCAACTAAACACCACCCTGCTCATCATCCCCGACGACTGGCAAGGCGACTCCATCCCCCCTAGCCACCGCCTCGGCACCTCGTCCCACCTGTTTTCGCAAATCAAGCCCGAAAAGGAAAAGGAGTGGCGCGAAATGTTTGGCGGCGAGGAGGCCAAAAAGGCAAAGGCGGAAAAGGAAGCCAAGGCCGCTGCCAAAAAGGCCGATAAAGAGAAGAAAAAGGCAAAGAAGGAGGCCGAGAGGGCTAAAGCTAAGCTCGCTAAGGATGCGGGCAAGGGTGTCGAGGCTGCTGAGAAGGATGGGGCCGAGGATCCCAAGGCTGGCGATGCGGTCGAGGAGGTTACGGAGGGGGTTAGGCAGGCTGCTTTGCAGACTAGTTAGATGTTGCATTTGGCATGATTGTGTAATCGGAGACTGGGAAGATTCTTGGAACGTGTTGAGCCCATCTGTTTGTTTCTTTCATTCTACTCGTATAGATGAAAGAATCTCATTCAAAAAAACACAAGACTTTTGTTTCGCCTAACACTGACCCGATCTAACATTTTCCCAAGCACTGAAGACGCAACAATCAAGCATCGGGGAAAAAGAGAAAGGCCAAGTAAGGTAGTAGAATGGTAACCTCTCGATGCTTACCATGCATAGGTAGTTAGATTCTCTACGGTGGCACTTGGATCTATATACTAGAGCTCTAGAAACTGTAGACATGAAGGATACTATAGAGATAAGGACCTACTACAACAGAGATATCAGCCAGTTTAACGTTATCTATCGGGAAAGAGTTTTAGGTAGTAATGTTGAGGATAGGATAGCAAAGTCGTGCAAGCAATAAACTCACGACCGACACTTTTAACCCATGCCTACGCTACATACACAACAAAGACCGATTGTTATAGAAAGCTAGTTGTATAACAACTATGGGATGTTTTGTTTTTCCTAGCCCTCTATTCCTAGTTCTCAGGGATTCCCAACATATTGAGTTGTAGACTCGAACACGACACTACGAGATATCCATCTCTCGCACCAAGACAGCCGCACCTGGGACAGCGTCGCCAGGCTTCAGAGCCCCCAACGTCGGTGCACCAACCGCAAAATGATTTAGTTGAGTTAGATATATTTTGCTATCACCACAAGCCCCTTTAGCTCAGTTGGTAGAGCGCGGCACTAGTATCATCTGCAGCATATGCCGAGGTCTACGGTTCAAATCCGTAAGGGGGCATTCCTTTTGCCATCGATCTGGAACGAGTGGTGGTCAAGGTAAAGGACAAGGAGAATGCTTTTTTGTTTGCGTGAGGTGACTTTTTTTTTTTTCTTTTTTTTTTTTTTTTGGCAAGGATTTGTGCAAAGCGAAGCCTGCCTGCACAAGCAGTGCATGAAAGCTTGCATCCCAGGTTAAACTTCGGTCAAAATCTGAAGCGTCTTTACGTTGTGCCTGCTGCCAGTGCCCTGTCTCTTGCTTAACTTGTAGAGATCGCACACCAACGGGAAAAAAGCTCCTCTGGTCGTAAGACAAAAGGCCATCGGACAAATCCGTAAGGGGGCATTTGCTTTTTGCCATTCACTTGGAAAATAAGTAGTGGTGGTAGTTTGTAGTCAAGGTAAGGTATAAAAGGAAAGGTGAGGAATAGAGTGGAGGCCTTTTTGCATTTTTTTCTCTAGTTGGGGGTTATAGAAGTAAAGCTAGGGTGTACAAGGTATGGATTTTGGTTTAGTACTTGGACAGGTGTACAAGTAAGTGATTGATGACCCTAACTAACATTGCGTTTTTTTTTAAACAACAGACGCTTGATACAGTGATCCCTTAGGTGGGTCTTCTGTAACACAAATGTGTCGGTAAGAGGAGTCTTTTCGGCGAGAAGAAAGGTCATTGCAGTGGCGTATTATCGCCTGTATACACGAGAAGATGAAGAAAAAAGACTCTTTGCAAAGACTCTTTGCAAAACCACATGGATTAATCGTTCGTTGAAACTCTTATCCCTATCCCTAATTATACCAGTACACTCCACCGGAACAACATCTTGCGATTGCGACCCGAAACCCACCTTGCGACCCTTGAAAACACGCTAGACCAACACACGCCAAACCACCACCTACCTCCAAGGACTACTCCCCTCGACCCCCAAACTAGCACTCTCAAACTCCATCTCCCAATCATCCACTTCTGCAAACTGTTCCCTCGCCCTCTTCAACTCATCCGAAATTTTCTCGTCGGATTTGCTGTTGCCTCGGATGGTATCGATACTGGTATCTGCCGTCTCTTCTGCTTCCACTTCGTCGCTGTTGAGCTCGGACAGACTCGACGAGCCGGAAGAAACATGCACCGCAGGGTTGTTTTCCTTGTTGTTGCGGGTATATGTCCGTGATGTTCTTTTCGCTGGCGCTGGTTCCTTCGGTGCTGGTTTCTTGCTCGCGGCGGGTTTTTTCGTCTTTACTTTTTTACGCTTCTCGTCTTCAAAGGCTGAAGAGGCTTCGTGGGCTGAGCTGGAGGTAAAGTCGAATTCGTCTTTTCGTTGCGCGCGGCGTTTGGGGAGCATGGCGCGTAGTGTTGCTGTCGTTAGGGGTTTGACTTTTTTGGATTGCTGGCCGCCGGCGCGAGCGGATTTGCGGATGGCCGAGGGAGAGAGGGTAGGGGGTTGACGGGATAGAGCGGGAGAGGAGATGGGGTCGGGGGGTGGCGAGCTGGACATTGGGTCTGCGTATGTGTCGCTGAGGAGTCTGCGTTGTTGTGACTCTGTGGTTGCGGGCTCTTCATCGTCGTCTTCGGGTGCTGTTGCTGGGATGGTGACGTGGTCTTGTTGCTCGGTGATTGAGTGGGAGGGCGAGGGTAATGAAGGAGATGAGCGGGCGATTTGGATTTCGGACTCGTCGATGGCATCGGATTTGCGTTTACGACTTTGTCGTTGTGTTGTTTTGACTGGTGTCGCGCCGTACAAGTCGTCGTCAGAGTTTGGCAATGCTGGCTCTGGTGTCTGGGCCTTTTCTTGCTCTTGGGTAATTTCCTCTTCATCCTCGTCTTGCTCCGGTTCCTGCTCGACCTCAATCCGTCTGCCCTTAGCAACCTGCAGAGGCGTGCTCTCATCGTGCGGCGCAAAGTCATCTTCATCTCCCAAGCTACCCAGAGTAAAGTCTGTCGTGTCGTCGATGGAAGTAGCAGCGAGTTCTGGATTCTGCACCATCTGCAGCAAGCTAGGCTGACGGGCGCGGCGTCTGAAGTTCTGCAAGGCCAGGACGGAGGACTCGGCACCGGGCGTACTCTGCATCTTGACAGCAGACTGTGGACGCACGACGCTAGCGGGCGCCTTGACTGCCGTTCCGGGTACTGCTGTGTGTCTGGCTGGTGACGGTGATCGTGGAGCAGCGCGAGCAGGTACCAACGCAGCATCTCCATGACTGTCCGTAGCCTCTTTGACTGCGCGTTCGGCCTGTTGCGATTGCGTCTCGGGTACAGATTGTGGTACGAGTCCAGCTTTTGTGGCTCTGCGATCCTCCTCCATGCGCTCCTTCAGCTTGGCCATGACGTCCGTGTTCGCCTGGGTAGGTGCCGGCTTCTTGACGGTTCGTGGAGGACGGCGGCCAAGTGTCGTAGGGCGAGGACGCTGTTTCGTGCGTGGTTGAGGAATCGCATCGCGTGTCGCAACTTGGTCTTCTTCGTCTTGTGCGGGTGCATCTTGGTCGGTGGTTGTGGAGTTGCGCGACCTCGTACTGCGGGCAAGACTGCTGACTTCTGGCTGCTCCTCTTGCGGTGGAGTCGTCTTTTGCGCACGCGATCGAGTGCCTCTGGTGGTCGGAGCCGTGGCAGGCGCGGCTTTGGCTGCCGTCTTCGCGGCGCGTTTCGGCGGCATTGGAAGAGTGAGTGTGGTGCAGCGGGCGTATGCGATCGGTATGGAGCGTGTTGCAAGTTGCTTTCGAGCGGCGGCCGTGACTTGCGACGGCGATGTAACAAGGTTGGTGGTAGCTGCCTCGGTCATGACGGAATCAAGGACGCGCTCATTTCGCGTCAACCTCCGTCCTCTTTCCCCTTTGGGACGCCTGCCCCTCCTTGACTCACTTTCGCTCCATCCATAAAACGCAAACTAGTTTCTGATTCATATCTGTACGAGAGAGAGCTCGTCGAGTCCACGTCTCTCCGTGGACGATATCCTCTTTCTCAAGGTACTGTATTTTCACAGGCACGAAATCGCCGTTCATTCTAGAGGGGTATCACCAAGAAAGAAACTCTACAACATCCTGCCTGCCGTCTGCCTTCATCTCTCTTTAATGCTGCGGCGTCTCGGGAATGACCTTCTGCCCATCTCTCTTCTTCTCCGGGCTGTCCAAATCCATCATATCCACATCATCTGGCGTGATGACCTTGCTCAATCTAGGCAGCCCTTCGAGCATTGACTTCGAGACTCCGTTTCCGTAACCAGATATCGGGTTGGGACCGCTGGGTCTAGCAGGCGCGAAAGGTATCGCTCCGGTGCTGGAAAACGTGGGCAAATTGTTGTGAGGGTGTGTGTAGGAGGGGTTGAAAAAGGCCGGATTGGACTGCTGTTGTGGTGCAGGTCGATACGAAGGAGCCTGTATCTGAGTTTGTGCTTGGATCGGCGCATTTTCAAGCAATGTCATCTGGTGGGGGTCCACAGCCTGTGGTTGACTTGGTGCGACAGATGCACCAGCAGCCTGCTGCGGTGAGCTCTCCCTGCTGGGTGATTCCATATCAAGATACAATGGTGAATCCCTGTGGGTCAACTCCGAAGGCACTGTCTTTGAAGCAGAGGCTGGCTGCCTACGCGACGTTTGTTGCTCTGCCATGATTGGAGCAATATCAGGCTCTATCTTCGGCGAATCAGCTTGCAGAATAACTCGCTCGACCGTTGGACCGGCCTGATCAACCACTTGTTGAGGTACTGGTCCCTCAGGCATGGTGGATTTTGGTCCAACTTCTGCCTTGGCTTTCTCTTCCAAGTCCCTCATCTTGCGATCATGCTCTTCTCTTGTGCCCACCTTGAGGTGAATTCTCTTGATTCCAACCGGTCGCAGAGGCTGGATATGGTTGATTGGTTTGGTGTAGTCAATGGTGAGAGGCATTGCGGTTGGCACAGAGGGTTCTGACGGGTACCGTTTCGGCTCTGGGCGAGCCATGCGATTCTCAAGTTTGAACAACGGTTCAGGTTCCTGTTTCACAAAAGGTTCCTGCTTGACGACCGGCTCTTGTGGTGGCACCGGCTTCAATGCCTTTGCACGCGACTTTTTGGGACTAGCAGGCGGTAGTTGTGCAGGCATAACAGGTACAGGCGGCACATCGGTGCCCTCCGACTTCATGTCGAACATGTTGCTGGTCCTTCTCGTCATTCGCTTAGGTTGCTGAATCTTCTCGGGAACAGGCTGAACATCGTGTGATGTTGGCAGTTCCGAAATCGTCTGGCGCCTAGCGAGATCGACTGGAAGAGGCTTGCTCGGCAGGTCTGCTTCGGTTGGCGGACTGACAGTGCCAGCACCCTTGGGTTTCCTGGTTCGGAGCTGTCTCCCACCAGCGACTGGCTCTGCTGGTACAATGGCTGGCGCAGAGAGTCTATCCTTTCTGACTCTTACTGGGGCAAGGTCTTCAGGCCCATGACTTCTTGTTTGCCGATCCGAAGGGATGATAAGTTTACTAAGCTCATGCACAGCAACGATCCAGTTGACCTCAGGCGGCTCTCTTGGGCCAGCAGGTCTGGGTGACATTGGTCGCATTGTGCCTGAGATTGATCTCTGAAACTTGAGAGGGTCGACCACCTTTCCTGTGAACGATTGAGTGGGTGTGGCGTATGTAGGCATAGCAGTACGTTGAGTTCTCGTGGGAGCTGGTGGCGAAGGGGGTGTGACATGCGTCTCCAGTGCTTGTAAATTCTTGACATCCCACCAGGTGGGATCATACTCAGATGTGCGGTGCATCGAGCCGTTGGCAGAATTCGAGATATTCATGCTTTGCATCGCACTTGCGA
This sequence comes from Aureobasidium sp. SLJ-2021a, assembly GCA_019677095.1. Classification (NCBI taxonomy): domain Eukaryota; kingdom Fungi; phylum Ascomycota; class Dothideomycetes; order Dothideales; family Saccotheciaceae; genus Aureobasidium; species Aureobasidium sp. SLJ-2021a. Next base: position 244,758 of record JAHRBU010000022.1, read on the forward strand.
TATCATCGTCGGCATGGGATTCTTGCGATCCGTTGGTAACTGGTGCACCAGGATCTTGACAGAGGCCAGAGATGTGACTGAGCACACCACTACAGAGAGCTCTGTCACTGTATCCTCCCTCCAACACGGAGATGACACGGCCGTTTACACCAGTTCCTTCTTCTTGAGCCAGCTTGACGACATCCTTTGCAAATCGAGCATAGAACTCGGTAGGCACATTGACCGCATGACGCTGCATGCCGGCACCTTCCCATTGACTTGCATCAAATCCAGCAGAGATGAATATGGCGGCTCTAGGCGGTGCTTGTTTGTGTGAGTCCTTGATTGTCTGCGTATGCCTTTTTAAGAACGTTCGAGCTCTCTCTAGCAGAATCGAGTATTTCGTCTCATACAAAGCCCAGAACTCGTCCATAGTTCTCCAAGCTTCCAGATGAACGTTCCAGATTGATTGATTGTGAATGTTGTCAATGCAAAGACTGGCATTGGTAACTTTCTCCTTGTCTCCGTCCTCGCAAGGATACGAATTGATGTCGTGCATGCTGTAGTAGCCGATCGCGGTCTTCTTCGTGAATGAAGCATTCTTGGGCATTCTCGCACTCTTCGCATTCCTGTCCCAGGTGATATCCTGCGAACCATCACCATGATGTAGGTCGATATCCAAGATCACAGCGTGGGTAAGGCCATAGGTCTGCGCAGCATACTCAATGCCAATGTGGACATTGTTGATCCAACAGAAGCCAGAGGGAAAGTCTGAAGAACAATGGTGACCAGGTGGACGGATAGCGACAAAGGCGCGTCTCGGAGAAGTCGGGATGCTGGAGAAGATTGTGTCGACGGCATCGCAAACACCACCAATAGCACCCTGAAGCGCGTTTAGTGATTCCGAGCAGAGATACAAGTCGCCTTCATGGAAAGGTTGTTTCTCGGATGTCGAGCCTGCGGCCTCCGGTCTAGCCAATTCCTTCATATGCTGTTCCAGCCTCTCCCCTGCGACGTTACACATGGTCTCGAGCTCCTTCATCCACTCAGTTCCATGCACAGCAGAAACGAATGGCGAAGTAAGTGGTACTGCGCGAGAAGTCTTTCTGATTTTGAACGGAATGCGAGAATCCGGTTGCTTGTCTGGATGAGGGGCATGTTGTCCGCCGGCATGCCTTGATCCCAGGCGAACATAGGCTGCTGACAGACCCAAAACAGCAGCTAGAACACGCTCCGGCCTTTCGACAATCATGCTCAGCATGCTCTTGGAAGTCTTCGGCCTTGAGAATCTGTGTCCATAGCACGCGTCATGGAGAATGACTGCAACCTGCGCATTTGTGAATTCGGATTCATGCAAAGCCAGTTCCTGGGCAAAGTAGGTTGATGCGACTTGCGCAGCTGTCAATGTAGGTGGTTCCTCGATCAGTGCATGCGAAGAATAAGACCCAATGGTGGAAGAAGAACGATCGCCACGGCGAGGAGAACCAGCGGGAGATGTTTGGTTGGTCATACTGCGCAAAGAAGACATTGACGATTTGCGCCTGGGGGGAGTTCCTGCTTGGCTCATTGAGCTGGAAGCTCTACGCAGAGCTGATGGTGGTTCGTAGGCGCCAGGAGTAGTGGATCGATAAGTCGATGTCATGGGACTCGAGGCGATTCGAGATGCACTTCTGCGCTCAGCGGGAGAATTTGATCTGACCAAAGATAGTCGGTCGAGGTTTCGCGACAGGGATGGACTTTGTTCCCTGCGGTGACCTGGAACCGGACTTGAACGAGGATGTTCGGTCATTGTTTGTTTATATTCTGCGCTTTCGGAACTTCTGATTCAGTGTGGTGTTTCTGCTCGACCAGACATCTCCTGCATGCTGTCTGATGATAACTGAATATTCCTGCATTGATTCAGAAGCGTGCAGTGGCAGCCAAAACCCCTGGAAAGCTTGCTGCCCGCTCTTGTTGACCCCCGGCCGTCCCTTGTCCGCTTTCACGTGATTCTTGGCGCATCTCATCGTCGTTCGCGTCACCCCTTGATTGTCTCTACTTCAGCGACACGTCCTGCTAACATTGAGACATGTGGCACAGGGAATTTAGACGACGACTTGTCGCACCAGGATGAGAGTAGGTCGACTGGTCTGTTGAGATGGTGCGTTCGCGGACACTGTCTGGCTCCGAGTCAGACCTGCATCCTCCAGCCGCCATAGTATAGTATTCTGCCGCTCTCGGATTAAAGTCAATCCGATCACGACGACTTGTTGAGACATAGCACCCCACCGTGTCTTTTTCTGTATACACGACTCCCCATTGTCAGACAATCTACAGCTTCCAGTAACCATGGCCCCCAAGAAGCTCACCGACCACCTCATCGCCCACAGCCCGGATGCCTTCACCTCTGCGACCAACCACCCATGGCTCCGTCTGGCTGGTACCTCGAAGCTACCGACTGAAGCCCTGCTCGCCTGGCTGACCCAAGATCGCCTTTACATCTTCTCATACATTCCCTTCATGGGCAACATGCTCTCCAAAGCCTCCATACCCTCTACTTCCTCCCGCGAAAAGTCACTCGAATGGCGTGTCGCCGACTGCTTCATCAACGCCCTCACCAATGTCCGCAGGGAGCTTGGCATGTTCGAAGATATCCTGAGAGAGCATTTCAACTGGAAAGAAGGAGGCGAGACGGCGACAAAAGAGACAAGGGCATATCAGGACATGTTTGCTGGTGCAGGTGCTCCAAACCAGAGCATTCTCGTTGGCATGACGGCGTTGTGGGCAACAGAGAAATGCTATCTCGAGGCTTGGAAGTACGCCTTGAGCTTCAAGGATGAGGTGCCCGAAGAGAAGAAGGCGCATGTGCTGCATACCACCCTCATACCCAATTGGACTTGTGACGAGTTTGAAGAGTTTGTCGTCTGCATAGGCGACTTACTCGATGAGCTTGCTGGGGGTACGTCTGAAGGCAGCAAAGAGTGGGTCAAGTGTGAGCAAGTATGGGAGCAAGTCTTGTGGGCCGAGGAAAACTTCTGGCCAAAGGTGACGCAGGAGTAGAACTAGGGGAATATCTGGTTTCGGTCGGCTAACTCGAGAGGTCCGACTTCTATATGCTATCGCGACACCAGTCTCTAGCACAGTACAGCAGTTCATAGTTCTTAGAGGATTCGATGGTGTTGTTCGACACGCAGGGTGACGGAAAAGAAAAGACTAAATTGCTGCCCCACTTTTCGAGCAGACGTCACTTCCTCCCGCTGCTTGTACTCTGATTTGTCTTTCCTTCGATACGTATCACAATGAGTTGATGTTCCGATGAAAAACACGCGGTTTCAGGAGGAATACGAAAACAGAGATTGGAAGGGTTGTATCCTCAATGGTGAGTTGCAAGAACCCGTACTGCTTTTCAATCGTCCGAACAGGCGGCATGGTAGGTCATCAAGGCAAGCAGAAAGAATGAATGTTTCCTACCATATACTTTTCTACACGTCTACTTGATGAAGTCAGCTCCTTGAGTAAATACACGAAAGTCATCACAGATCAAAACACCCGGTGGAAGTGGTCGATGGAAACACTTTCTCGGAACTTCCACTTTGTTCTGGACTCACTGCAGCGATTGTCGCTTGGCGCATCAACCCACGATATCCAACAATCACACCGAATTCTGTTGTTTTGAGCAGCTTGTCCTGTGGCTTTCAAAGATCACTCTACGCCTCGCCGCACTGGCGCACTCACCTTCCCAGATCCGCGAAACAACTTTTGGAGCGGCTTTCGCACCAGGGCTTATCAATGTCCCGGCAAGAAAAGATGAAGACCGCAGCAGAACTCATGCCTGGCGGTAGATGGCTGTCAGTGCCCGGAACCAGTACTTTACAGGCGCCTTGTGTTTTCCAATGGAGACCCAAAACTGATGTTATCCTAGACTTCAAAAGCGCATTTTACGCATTCGCCGTCGGACTTGCTTCCAAACCTGGCCTCGAGCGCCCACTGGACTGGTCAATCCCTACCGATGAAAGGAAAAAGTACGATGTTTTGGTCAAGCTTTGGATGTCCCGAAACTCGCGCCGATCTCCACCCGGGCATGAGACTTCTGAGCAAGTGTTTGGTTTCGAAATGTTTCCAGAACTTGTCTCGGCATGGAATTCAATCCGCGCGCTCAGTACAGTCGTAGTATTGTCACAGGAGAAGGATGGGAGGATTGAAAGATCAACAGCTGATCACCCTGAATGGACGACTGAGCTTCTTGTTCGTCGTGTTGGTGGCCGATGGGAAGGGTTTGGCTACTTCCAGGAGAACAAAGCCCCAATCATTACTCCCAGCCCCAGGGTTGTTGCTCCATCTGGACCTGGTGAGCCTCCAGGACCTCCTTTGAGATCGGCTGCCCCTTCGGCTGCCCCTTCGGAGCCTGCTTCCATCTCGAAACCCACCACGAAAGACAACATCCACCACTTTAAAACCTCTGCCTCTGCTTCCAATAACGAAATCAACCTTCCCCCTGGCGGCAGATATATCTCGACTCCAGGCACCAGTATGTAAACACATTCTGATTCTTTTGTGGCGGTAGCTGATCGGTACTAGATTTTGAAAGCGCCGCATACGCTTTGACCATCGCTGAGAGGGCCGATTCTACCAAAGAAGAGCCTATTGACTGGTCAGGACTTAATCGTGAGACTCTCACGTGGAATTACTTTCGGCTGCTTGTCAATGCAGAGGCGATAAATATCCTGCAAGACGAAGGCATCGCATTTGATCCTCAGCATCCTGTGAGCATCACTGCACTAATTCGCGCCATCACGTCGGCCAATATGCAGCTGCCAGGCAAGATGCGTGTCTTCATAACAGACGAACATGGTAAAGTCACCTCAGTACACCCCGAAGGCGTTGATCCATCAAAAACCGGCTACATTCGCTTGAAGAATGACCGCTGGGAAGCTTATGGCTACTTTGAAGATCCTGCTCCAACCTCGACCAACGTTCAAGCAACCAACACTTCGTCGGCCATCACTCAGACAGACATCGAACCTGTCATCGCCATTGACAAGCCAATCAACGTCCGTACCCCCGAACCGACCTCCACCACGACCTCATGGGACAACATGGAGTCAATGGCTGGTTTGCTTCGACTGAGCTCGGCTGGCCTCGCTGACCCTATCGAAAAACTATGCTGTTGGGCCAAGGCGCTAGACGTTTCGCACAACGAGCTTCTGCGACCAACTGTAAGCCGTCTCCAATCTGAACTGCGCAAGATTACAAAGACGGCACTTGAACTATCAAAGACCATTGAGGATTGCACCAATAGCAACGAAAAGGAGACCCTTACCGCGTGGCAAGAGTATCTCAGACGGAAGGGAGACACCAAGCAGAAGGAAGACACCAAGCAGAAGAAGAATGTGGAGTCAAAGGAGAATGCTGCCGCATATACTACCCAAGACCGCTACGACTCTTGCAGTGATTCTGATTGAGAGTAGGAGGAAAAGATGACAGTAGCCAAAAGGGAGTTGTACTTTTATAGACAAGATCGTATTCGGTGGTCAGGAACTACAGAACCCAATTTCTGCTTCACAACAACTTTCCCTCAGAACACGCGTGAAGAAAATGTCTGATCATACCACGAACAACACTGCCGCACATTGGATCGATCATGTTCCATGGGCCCAACTGAGTAAGCTGGAGACAAGCCCCTGATGGCTAGTTCTTTTTGCGCTGTTTGTTCTGCCACCCAATGCAACGCGATTGTCTCTGTAAACTTTCAACACAGGTGGTTTAATCTGTTGTTCTTTATGACTGACTACATCTTTGAATTTTCTGTTTTGATGTTCTAGTTGTGATTCAGGGGTTCCGTGGAGGGCATTGTGACAAACGCCTGGCTTGGCTTGTTGTTTGTGTGGCTAAAAGCCACCACCATACAAACTCTTCGCAACACCTTCACAGGGAGTATTCAGGGTTTCTGACGTGCTGTCTTCTCAGACTAAACTGCGCGCATCGCGTCTGCGGCATCTCATTTCTCACCCCTTGCATCTCGAGTCAACATGTTTCTTGATCCCAAGATCAACGACTATGTCCCTGGTGGAGAATACCTCTCTACGCCGGGTAACGGTATGTTCATGCGAAACATGCTTGTGGAGCCGAAAGCGCTGACATGAACAGCTCTCCAGTGTGGACTCTATGCCCTAGCAATGGCAATGGCTACTGATTCGGACACCATTCGCCCCCTAGACTGGTCTGCTGGCACGCTAGAAAGTCGCTACTACGAAGCTCTCCAAGCTCTCCACTCTCAGTACCTTGGGTATGAAGATGGCGACCACCTCCTCAGTGATGGTGATCTTTCCGACATCATCGAGCGTTGGGGAAGAAGATACAAAGACACTTATGACCTGTACATCGACAACGAGGACGACATACAGCCAGTATATGTCAATGATGATTCCGCCAAGGTCGAAAGATTCATCCTCGTGCGCTGTGTTGATGATCGCTGGCAAGCTTGCTGTCACTTTGAAGGAGCAAAGAGCTTCGCCAACACTCCTCTTGTCGGCATTGCCAGTGCACTACAAGCTGTCCTCAACAATAAGCACGATGAGAACTCAGACCGTGCAACTTCCACAGCATCAGAGAAACACACAACGGTGCCGCCATCACAGACAACAATACCTCTACTCCTACCGACTTCGCCGACGAAAGAGTTGAGAACACTTTTGAAAGGCTTGCTTCTGGCGTTGAGAATCTCACCTTAGCCATTGAAGACCGCAACAGATCCGAAAGTCGCCTTTGCATTGCCGTGGAAGAGCTCACTGCTTCACTGGAAAAGGCTACTCACGCTCAGAATCAAGGTTCGCTCGAAATTATCACTGATGACAATAAATCCGAGACCAGTACTGAGCACGAATTTGCCACCGACATTCCCTCGGCTGTGCAAGATACCAGAAAAACGGGCTTCTGTCCGCTCTCGATGACTCTGATGATTCCGTTGGCTTCAATTTTCAGACGTTGGAACCCACCATTACGACCCAGGGGATCGCATGAAGCAGATGCACGCTTGCGTCGACGGTGATCTTAGCTCTGAGCAAGCCCAGATGAGGACCGAACCGTCGTTTCCAAGAAGACGTTGATGTCGAGCAAGCTTGTGGGTGGGCACCTCCCGTTCTCAGTCCGCGTCGGTTCGAACTTGCACAAACATGATCTGGCAGAAAGAATGGAAGGTGGTATGAGGAGATGTCATCAAGGAGGTGAAGAAGGGCAAGGTAGCATAGATCGACCAAAGACCAAAGCCTCAATACGCAAGCCATTATACACCAACAAGTTCTGATCAATACATGAAAGATGCACAGTTTTGTGCCCATCTCGACGCATTACGCAATGCAAGTCCGTGGCCATGTATCCAAAGGTGTATCTGCGTGCTGGCAATTGTGGTTGCAGAATCCGTAACAACAGCGACAAAGATCAAAAAAGATGGTAGCAAACGAATACTGATGCCCAAGATCTTGCCATAGTGCATAGCAGTCACTCTTTTTCTCTATGCTAAGGTAGGTTGCACACCCATTGTCATAGGCCACGAGTGCTTACAAAAGGAAAGGCGGTGAGTGACTCCAACCAACCATTCTTCTACCCTCTAGACAGGTGCTGGAATAACTGCTATCGCTGCATGTACCGGCTTACGGGACGGTGAGCCGTCTTTTGACGTCTAAGTGGTACCGAAACCTGTTCCTGCCAGTTTCTTAGCCCACCTCTCCCCTGAGTCTACCATACCTAGACAGTCAGAACGAAGTGGACTCCTTGGTCATACACTACGGGAGTACATCTCTTTGCGAGAAGGCTTTTCTCTGTCTTCTTTCTTTCATCCACAAAATTCAGAATCTACAACACTGGCTATTGCAATCTGCTCTCTGTTTTTTGATCATCTTCAGCTGCGGCTTGAAGCGTTCTTACTATTACTATTTCCCCTGCCCTCAACTTCAATCAAGAGAAGAGTACGCTAAAGATGGCGTGGAGTCCTCAAAGCTAACTCTTGGTCCAGAACAGTGTTGTCCATCATGTTCGGCTCACGAGCTGTTTCATGGATGATGAATGCGTTCAGAGCCGCGAAGGTATGTCATATCCCCCTTCCAAAGACGGAATACCTTGAAACTCACACTGCGGCCAGCCTCCTCCTGCGCCACTTCCGCCTTACGTGGCTCCCAAATGTAGGAGGTGTCCTCTTGTTCGGGAGAGGTTCGCTCAGGAGCAAACCGCAGCTCCACAGAAGATGTTCAGCATGGGCAGGATGGCTGCTCTCGGGGGTACGGCTCTTATGGGAGCGTCGATTATGATCACACCAGCTCCTAGGGGCTCGGTCGCACATCTTGCTGCCCTGAAGGTGGAGAATCACCTCCTGGAGGAGAGGAGACGCTTACGAAACAGCTGAGTGGCATTACATATGTCAAAGAACTCACGGGTGGAATGGACATGCAATGAGATGTTTATTGTTTTGTAACATTGATTAAAGTCAACTGCTCGGTGAACTCATGCAGCAGTGGTGCGTTTTGGGAGGAAGGGGGGTGGTGGTGCTGTCGTTGAGGTTGACTTGATTCTCCTCTCCTTTCCCACATCCGCCATACGGCGGCGACTACTATCTGTCCCCTCCAATTCCACACGTTCCTTCTCCTGCGTCGAGATACCAGGGCCATAGAAAGAAACTTGTCACAGTGTTTTGTAGGGCCGTTGTGAGCTTGAGTGACCGACCTGCGGGTTCCAAGAACGGCTGAAAAGCAGTTGGGTGTGGATTACGAGTCCACCCTTTTGCATTTACCCTCACGCTCCCACTTCTCCATGACCTCGGCCAAGTCATCACTGAATCCTTCGTAAGCCGTTTCGCCTTGTCCGACGTTTCCTTGAAAAAAGATGTGGTTTCTAGCGCCTCGCACTTCTCTCAGTACCGACTCGTCGTCGCAGAGCCCCATGTTCATGTCGGTGCAGTCCGGGCTGCAGTGGTACTTCATATAGATCAAGGCACCGCATCGCTTGCAGGTTCCCCTTACTGCTCGCTCGGTTTCCTTCCGCAAGATGTTTGGTTTGTTCACTGAGGTCGCGTCCGGGGTGTTCAGTACCGATGGAGTCGGGCCGTCGGAGAAGTGGACCGAGTCGTTTGGAAGGGAGCCGTATGCTATCGGGGCGTTGGTGGAAGATGTGTCACGACATTGCGCACAGTGACAGATGGTGATAGCTGAGGGTGCGGTTGTAGCAATCCACGAGACACTGGAGCAAGGACAAGAACCGGTGAAGTGTCTGCTACCGAGATGGTCGGTGGAGGTCATGGTTCGTTGGGATCTTCAGTAGTGGATTCGTGGTGGAGATGTTTTCGTGGTTATGGATTGCATAAAACAGAACCGACCTCGTTCCAAGAAGCGAAAGATGTAGTAGCTGACACGCGCCAGAGCAGTATGCCAAGAAAACACGAGGAAGGCTAGTCGTTGGTGGGCTCGAGGTTCAGGATTTGATGATGTTGATGCAATTGTGTTGGTGATCGAAGCCAACAAAGCTGGTTATGTACTCGATGCGACGATCGCTCCTTCCATCGTCATGGAGGAAACGGAAGGAACGCGGGGTGAGAAAAATGAATGTGACGTTGCTCTTCAGGGCCTTCACGTTCACTCCTGTGGTATTACTGTGAGAGGCACGTAACAACCCCTTTCCTTGTCTTCAGGGCACTCGCGTTCCGAACGTGGGCACTAGGAACCTTGAAGTAGGCAGCGAAGTCAGATTTGTGCTTCGGGACCCAAATCTTCACCGGGATAACCAGCAAGCAAGGTTTGGCCAACCGCGGGAACTAGCATTGGTGAGTGTCTTGTTAAACTTGCCGGCCAAGAACAGGGATGAGGGGTGAGTGGGGGGACACGGGCCGGCGTGAGGGGTGAAACTCCCTAGTTGAGCGCACGCCTGAGTCATGTACGGCAGGCCAACGACATCTGATCATTCCTGGAGCCGGCTCTATCTATCCGCGTGGAGCTTCCAGGAGAATTTCCGAAGAGAAGGGAGTAACGGCTCAGTACCGATTGTATGAGTGTCAAATCAAGGAAGATTTTGAGTTAGGCAGTTACGCGAGATGGCCTACCTATTCTTCCTTGTTCTCGCATGGGCAAAGATACATCCAATATGATCGCACCAACTATCACATGATTTTGAAAGATCTTCAATCATCTGCACCATGATGGTCGAGCAGTGTCTGTTTTTCTCAACTTGATCTAGGGACTCTACGGACCGCAGCAAACAACCAATCACAGATCCTCATCGACCCGACTAGAGCATAGTTGCAGCAGAAAGGTCAGTTGTGGTAAATAGATCCAACAACTCCATGTCATCTCATCACTCTGCTCATTTCCTCGTCAACAACGGCACGAGGCAGACTGTCTCCAGGCGCTGAGACTAGACTCAAACTCGCGAACTTGCTTCGTTGTCGGATACGCTTGCCATACTTTCCAAACAAGAACGGTGTGACACAAAAGACGGTAGCGATTGCGGCCAAGATTGATGCCGCCACATTAGACCCAAGGTTGACGAACATGGCCTGCGCGAAGACAGGAAACGAGGCACATAAAATTGTGCGGACAAATGCTGTCGAAGCCCACACTGACGAGGCGCATATGGTGTACGAGTCCACAAGATAGCCTCCGAGGACCGTGTCGAGCTCATTCAAGGCGAAGCCGATGAATATCAGCGCAAAAGCTGAGGCTAACCAAGAGGTGTGGATTGAAGGAGGTATCGTCCAGGCGAACCACCTTTGTCCTACAGGTTAGTCTAGTAAGCTCAAATCTGTCAAGGAAAAACATACCAGAGCCCTACTGCAAGCGCAGGTGCACCAACAAAGAACCCAAAGAGCTTGTCCTCAGGTGTAGCGATGCGATTTGTCCGGCGAAGAATCGCAAATTGTCTGCGGTCGTACACCCGCGTGAACGAGCTTATCATAACGCCGATGGCAGCAGCAAGGAAAGGCAGCGTGGCTTGTCTTTCATCTAAACCAAGGTCCTGGTACACAACTTGGAGAGCCTCCGTAAAGAGATAGATGAGGGCAAATGCGGTAGCGCTCACAACGGAGACAAGAAAGACTATTGGCTCTGTGATGAGAAGCTGCAGTGGTTTGAACAGACCGACCTTGAGAAAGGTCTTGAAGTCCGGAACGTGGTCGGGGTTTGCTGCCTTGAGAGTTTCATTGCCGAGCTCCTTACGTGCCTTGTTTACTTCCTTTTCAAGAAGCTGAGTCGGTCGAGACTCACGCATGAAGAAAAGAAGACCGGTCACGGCGGCAGAAACAGCTGCAGCAATGTAGAAGAGCCATCGGCTATCCATTGGTTAGTGTCGCTGGCACTCACAAGGAATGCGTCGCGTGAAGGCTTACCATCCGAGACCATGCGTGGTATAGCTTCCAATGATAGGCCCAACGATAATGCCAACGTTGGCAGCCACTGCCCAAGCAAAGATGAGCCAAATCCTCTCGTCAGCCGCATACATGTCCTCGATACTGCCAGCTACGACCGAGGTAGGAATCCCTGACAGTAAGCCGGTTACAAATCGCCCAATGACGACCGCTACCACTGAAGGGATTGCTGCGACGACGACGGAAAAAACGGCATATAGACCCGTAGACAAGATGTAGAGCTTCTTGCGCCCAAAGGCTTCGGAATAGGGAGGAAACACTGGAGAGTGCTTGTCAGCGCGCCGTAAACCGATCGCAATAGGGAAATACCAATACCAAGAGAGCCAATGCCCTGTCCTATGAGATATCTTGCAAGACCATGTCAGCCGTAAGTGACAGAAAGGATTGGTGATGTAGCTTACACAGAAACAAACAAAAATATGGCCAAGGTTTCCCCGAGGTGATAGTCAGTTCGTGCGACAGCAGATGCAGGTGCCTGCCAACGATTAGTGAGCTGGTGTTAGTATATCGAGTGGAGATTGGACTAACACCAGCCGTACTGATTGCAGACCTGCGGGGAACGATTTCTATTAGTTCGTGGGCACAGGCAAAGGCTGGAAGAAGATGTACGCACGTGAAAAAGTCCAGAAAGATCACCAGGGATGTGTCAAAGACCTTACGTGACGCTGGCCAATTCCGAGGATGGTGTGCATTTTCACTTGCCCAGTCGGCATGCGACAGCTCATTCATAACAAGACCAAAACGTGAGAGGGTGTCGTTAACGTTCCGGCGTTCGTCTGGAACTTGCTCTTGCTCGATAGACGATGGCAGCGCATCAGACGTATCTTCTTTGCCAGCTGATGACGTGTTCTTGTCAAGGGCAGTGAGGGAATAGGCAAGGCCTTGCATAGGCCGTTTCGTAACAGCAAGACTCTCCACAGACATCGATAGGACAGATGCAATGAAGTAGTAAACAAGGATATCTTGGGTTGAGATCAAGAGGAAGGAATGAGTTCTTGTCTGGCATCAGAAGTCGTCAAGAGGAAGCAAAAGCCCAGGCACAAAAGAGATCGAAAACACATCCCAGAAGTATCGTCATCTTGTCAAGGTTCCATCCTCTAGACAGCACACTCAAATGACGCTAGCTTACCGTAGAGCCGGGTTATGCACAATGATTGGAGAACGCAAACATGAGCTGGATAGCGCACGGAGGACCCGACATCCTATATTAGCCCCTGTAGCCCAAGATTCTGGTTTGGGTAATTGCAGTGGACGCGTGCTCCTATGCGGCATGGATGCCATATTGCACCCCACCGGGATTTCAAAATTCGTCATGTCTCCTGATAAATCCTTCCCGTGTTCGTTTGATTGCACCCCTTCGCGACCGGTTGACCATGGCGTGCGGTATAGTCAAACGAACACGTAGGATTGACCATCATGAAGTCTGACACCCACGTGTAACATACTGAATCTCTGTTTGGAGCGGTTTTTATGTCAAGCTTTAACTACGTGCATAAATAGTCTAGAGTTGGTACGAGTCCTTTTCGTGCATGCAGAATACGGGTATCTCAGCATGCATCGTAGTAGGAGCTGCCAAACTGCAGCTTCTGTTACAACATGCTACTCGGTACAGATCTGGCAAATCCAGGGTGCTGAGGCAGGGTTACTCTGCCAACCCCACGCGGATTGATATTACCCGAGGGGATCAAGCACAGCGGTAATAATACAACCTTCGTGAGATCGAGGGCTCTATAGGCGATTGGGGGGGCATTGTGGTATGAAATTATGCCAAGCTCACCGAAAAGTGACTGAACATAAACCCCATGGTGTGTCATCATGCATTTTCCCGTTCCTCGTGCTGGACATGCGGGGGAAAGCAGGTGCCGCGAGCTGCAAGCCACTACAATTTCGAGCCGAACTAGCTCAACCAAACTGACGGGCTCGGGTAGCTCTGATCGACCGAGAGCATACTAGTAGTGTGAGTGCGATCTCTGAGTCTCCACTCCGCCTTTATCCACTCTTTCCCTACCTTTCCACCGCTCAAGCTATTCAGTACCTACCTCTGTGGCTTTCTAGTACTTCAGCTAGATACCTCCTTTGTCATTCACTAGTAAACGCCATACAAACTCGAAAGGGTGGCTTTATTTACCTTTTGTTATGATATTTCGTACGCGTATCTTTGTTCCACCTCGCCGTCGCCAATACCCTCCTTCGAAGGAGAAACAGTGACTTTCTGCTTTGTGTGAGACATGATTCAGGTCAAGTAACGTGTTGCGATGATCTGCGTCTGTCTCAAAAATTCCGCCGCTGAAACCCCTCTTGACAACACATTCACTGACCAACCCATTTTAGATCACAGCTCTTAAAGTTCTGATAAAGCTGATAAAATCAGCGCCTAATTCTTGATCCATGTTCTTGGTCATCTCCGACCTACCTCTTCTCTACCCATCAACCGCTTTGGTTTGTTGTTTTGGACTAGAACAGATCAGCAACGATCTGGTGGACCAGAATGGCAGACGATCCGACCGTGAAGGCTGCGGCCCAAAAGAACGAGAAGAGAAGGCCGGATGACACAACCAGAATAAGGCGACTTGCTAAAGAACAAGCCAGGATGGCACAGCAGTCCGCGACTCCTTTCGGCTCCGAAGATGGTACCAAGACGACAATGACTCCTGACCTCGATTCCCAAACCTCGCCATCGTTTCAGCTGCGACCTTCCTCCGAAGGTTTTGCATTCCAACTGGTACCTTCTCTTGTTCAAGCGATGCAATGTATGCCACACGCATTCCCTGAGTTCACTCCTTTCACCAAAGCATCTCAAGAGCCCACCAACCTCCCCGACCTCGATCCCATCGCTTCTCCCGTGAGGGATGCTGCTGGAGATTCTATGCGCATCGAGCACGCTGGCAGTCGCAGTCTCAGGGTTGCCCTTTTCCCCAAGAACAGGTCTCCCCAAGCTGCCAGGGGAGAGCTAGAGAACATGAACAAGCAAGGTCGGGAAGCGGAAGAGAAATTCGCATATTGGAAAGAACAGAAAGCATTATGGGAGACAACGAAAGATGACAAGTGTGGAACGAATGTGGATGGCATCCCAGAAGCTAGGTCTCTTGAGTGGAAACTCATGATCACGCAAAGCATGCTGAGAGTCAGGGACCTGCAGCTCAAGAAAAGGGATCATGAACTGGAAGACACCCAGGAATCAATCACACAACTACGCACAAGACTACTCGGCGCTCAAGATGAGCTCGCTGAAGCACAGGAGGACCTCAGCAAGAAGAACTATCATATCACAGACTGTGATAGGAAGATCGGTGCTCTTCAGGCGGTGATCGAAATTCTTACAAGTCGATCTTCAGTCGAACAAGCACAACTCGGCTTCAAGAGAAAGCCGAGAACGGAACCACAGCTCTACCTTCCTACGAAGGAACCAGAAGATACGCCCAAGTCTTTTTCCAACCTGTCAGAGCAAAACAACAACATGAAAGCCAGTCGCGATTTTTTTCAGGTTTCCATCTCCAAGGACCCAAAGATCGAGGCCTTTCATCTAAACGATACTACCCTTACTGAAGATCGGATGCATTACGAAGCGCTCTTGGAAGAGATGGAAGCTCTCCCAGGCCACATATGCAAAAATGGCCTCGAGAAAGAATTTGAGATGGAAGAGCGGTACATGCTGGGTGCTATGAGCGAAAGGCTCAGAAGAGTGGTCGAAAACGTCATTTGGAAAAATAGGGAGTTGGACATGGAGAATGACAAGCTCAGAATGAAGCTGGCTGAAACTCGCACTGCCATGGACTCCAAACTTGGTCATGTTCCCGCCTGTCTCGAAGCTACTGAAGAGACTCTCGATGCAGCAACTCAGGATGAGAAAGCAGACACAGTCAGCTTTGACTCGGCGGACTACATCAATGACATAGTAGAGTTGGTACATGAGGGCAGAAACGAAGGACCCACCAGTCCTCAATCCACGAGCTTTCCATGCGGCTCTGACTGGGCCAATGTCTCTACGCCAGAAGGCTCCGATGGTGAGATTGAATGGAGACGGTGGCGGCCCCATGGTGGGATCTCTCAGTTCAAAGCGTGTATCTGACAGACAGTATGCAACATACATCAGCTATCAAGCGATATGGTGGCTTAAACACTTGGCTTTCCTTTGTTGTTGTTTTCTTAACAAGATAATTAGTCAGTTTCCATACGCGATCAAGGTACTGATCTTTTGATAGTGCTTTGAGATGTTTCCAGTACGAAAAGGGACACCTCTTTTGTTCCATCAGACTTCAAGATAAAGGAACAAAAGGTGAGTGCGCGACTGCCTGGGATGGTTGATAGAGTATCGGTGGTGAGACACCGGGTTAGGGTTGCCTCTGTTGGAGTCTCTTTCTCCACCACGGCAATAATCCACTCCCATAGGTGAACCGACGCGTAACAAATCAGATTTGTTACACACCTCCTTGTCCGCTTGACTATCACGCATTCTGGGTGAGGATTGTTCAGATCGAGTTTAATATTTAGCATTGGTCTGTTTTCTTCACTCAAGAAAGTTCAGGGGATTGTAGCACACTGATTCACTGCAGTTGTCAATCATGAATGTTTCCTACACGAAATGTCCGCTTTCTGGTCCAAAGCATACCCAATTACTGCTTTTGCTAACCGCAGCTGTGATCCTAAGACTACGAAAGCTTCTTGAGGTATTGGAAAGCTCCTAACGTCTGAAAGGACTCAACAAAGCTGGACACTTATCACAAAACTACTCTCAAACATCATTTACCAAACAACTACAATCTTAGTCCGCCAGATATGCTTTGTATGTGACCTTGGAGTCTGGCCTTCGAAAAAGCACAAACAGTCTGGCATCATCACGTCGAATTGAACAACTGACTTGGAAACAGCAGCTCAAAGGACATGAAACGAATGGAAGCTTCATGAAAGGCCATCGAGAGGTCCTTTGTTCCAGCAAACACACAGCCATATAAGTTAAGCTGATACTCACTTGCGATTCCACATCATCACTTCAGTTTCAACATCATGTCTAAACCAGGCAGCTTCGATGAGTACCTAGACTCGAAGCCAAGTTGGCACAAGCGCCTATGGAAGGATCAGAACAGAAACGGCGTAAGTGTTATTTCTGGTCATATACAATCATACCCAGGCAATCTTACTAATCTTGGTCACAGGCACCGGAGTCTCTGCCGATGGACGAAACCTCAACTGATGATCAACGCGAAACATCGCAACCCGATCTCGCAGCCGCTGTAGCTTGCCAAAACCAATTCACCAGCAATGATCCTTCAGTCGAACCGAACCTGAGCAACGACCCCAAATCCTCACCAGCATCGCCTCCTACCAGCGTCGATCCTACCAATCACACAGTATCTCATGCTCAGACAACGACTTCAACGAAATACGTCAAGTCCGCAGACAAGAAACCTTCCAGAAGCACAATGCAAAAGGCCAACGTACTGTTGCGAAAAGCCCACAACATGCTTTTTAGCAAGCAAGAGCTGTCCCACGGCCAGGAGACAGAGGCGGGTCGGACTCTCATATCGCCAACTAGCCCATGGAGTCCTCCATCTTCCAAAGAGTCTGATGACAAACTGGACAAAGTCAAATGGCACTTGCGAGAGGCCTACGGATCGCTTGAACATATGAGCAACCGACAAACATTCGAGAAGCTTGAACAGGAGAAAGGAGAGGCCGGAGATCCAGCTGACCCGACAGAGCACGGCGAGGCGGAGGTCATGGATTGGGAGGACGAAAAGGCTGTCGAAGAAGACAGCATTGCGAAAGTCCAGGACCGGATCCGTGATTTGGAAGTTGAGGTAGGTGTTGTGTTGGCCGATCTTGAGAGGGAAAAGGAAGTCAACAGACAGCTACAGGAGAGTGAGGAAACATGGATGCCGTAGCTTGGACGGACGGTGGGAAGTGATACAGAGCTTCTGCTGTTTTTCCGATACGCTCTATGACAAAAGTGAGGATCTCTAGAATGTCCTTATGGTTAGCATTGTCGAAGGTTGAGGTGTTGGAAGGGAGTGATGGTACATCTTGCTGCCGACCATCAACCTGCGGAGCGTTTACTCCAACACGAGATACTTTCAAGCAAACCTGACGCTCGTTATTCGATCGTTTGTATCATTGATTCAATCCAATCAAATCATGCTTCATCACTTATTTCCCAACAGTGCCCAGTGAAGTGCTTCTCCAATTCTGGGCAAGCCGTTCGCCGTAGGTCCTTCTCAGTTCTCGAACATCGGATTGTCCCGGCTCTCACTCTCGCACTGTGGCTGCGGAACTGAATGTTCAAGCCTCTTTGGTCGGCTTGGGAAATCTCTTCGATTGCAACTTTCCCTTCACTTCCTCTGTTCAACGCAACACAATGATATCACAACAATGCGGGTCTCCACTTGCAGCGCCAGCCATCAACACAACACTGGATCTTAGGGAGGTAAGCTTTTGTTATTCCTTCTCATGGTCGTTCTTCGCGCTGGGATCATCGGTAAAATCACATGGCTCTTGAACGCTTCGCATCATCACAGATCAAACCAGATCTTTGGAGCCAATGTAGTGAGACACTAACGTTGTCCAGGGCGACGACATGGCTTCCTCTACCCCCACAGCCCTACACCAAAAGTACTCAGGATATCCTACCGACATGATCCGTCCAGAGCAGAGCACCAATATGTCCATGTTTACAGTCAGGCTCAGAGCCAAGTACACAAGAGAGCTCGAACAGTGGTGGCTTGTACTGGAAGCCAACCCTCGTGGTAGCGAGAATCACAACTATGCGATGGCGAACATCAAGGGAGTCTCGAGGGAGATATCACGTCACATCGTAAAGTGCAAGGCTGTCGAGCGGAGAAGCGAACAGCTGCAGGCTGAAAGACTTGGTTCTGTTGTGGCTGCAAGCCCTGTTGGCGCGCTCAACCTCGCTATTCCTCAGCTCCAATCCGCCCAAACGCACACGCAGGTCGAGTCTGGCAATCCCGATCAAGTTCAGTCCACCAGTCAGACCCCTGTCCATACCCTTTCAATCAGTGCTACGCGCGAGCATAGCGCCGCTCTCAACAACCACGCCGCTGCTCTCAACAACCACGCCGTCGCTCTCAACAACCATGCCGCCGCTCTCGTCCGTCACACCGCCGCCATGGAAGAGTAGACTCGTGGCTCTGATCACAGTTGAGCAGCAATGCTTCTGCTGGTACTCTGTGTCTAGGTCTCTGGGACTGCGAAGGTTGCTGCCTTCGAGCAAACAAAGGAATGGTTGCAGCTTCAATGTCTTTGATGGTCATTTTGATCAAGCTTTGGGGTTTGCTCGTAGACTCCTTTCAGAAAATGTGTATTTGATACCACCGCAGCTTCGGAATGCTTTCTACTTGTGTCATACTGCCATACTTCGTGCACGTTGTCCCCCCTTATTGATGACGCTCGCTCTACCATTGTCTGTTGTTTCAAAACAATGATAGCCTCTTGCGAGCTGCGCTATCGGCAGCTCTCTTTTTCCTGCTCGTGTGAGACTAGTATATGCCTTTTCAAACCCTGACGCAAATCCATACAATGACGCCCGCCGAGATCAGGGCGAAACGCGAGTCCAAATGTAATGCCAGATCCGCGCCGCTGGCGACATCAACACCAAGCTCTTTCCTGTCTCTGCGTATCCTCCTTTCAATGTCATCCGCGAGCCTACCCAGGTGAATCAGAATTAAGTGTCATAGTCGTGTCTTGTGATTTCAAGCTTTGTATTCGATGAATTTCGAGGTTGAAGTGTAATAAAACGAGGATGACATTTGGTGTAGCGTTCCGGCCGGACGCGAAACTTAAAATGTCTAGTTTTCCGCGATCTTAACAGGGGTTCTCGGCCCAGCTACCAATTGCTAACTTACGGATCAATGTGTTTTTTGCTCCACTAAGAGAAGAGGTTTCTTTTTGCACTTGTGCTTCTCATTGGTTTGATCCAGCTGCACATGATTTAGTCTATCTCTGCGCGCAGATGTAGAGAGCTGGTTGGATATTATATGTTACGAGGGCGTAAGTTTCGATAGCCGAAGGGTCAGGGTTCGATTCGGGTGCATGGCGCTTTCTTTTTGCTCGCTATCGCTACGTTCTAGCAAACTTCGTCCCTCCTGCTACTGGTAACGTTAGGTTCCGCAGACGTGTCCGTAGCCATCTTCCATCGACAAGGCTTGCAGTCACAACAGTAGCCCGGTCGACTCTCCCCAACCCGCACCTTGTCAGTTCCCAAACCACC
Source organism: Aureobasidium sp. SLJ-2021a (assembly GCA_019677095.1). Taxonomy (NCBI): domain Eukaryota; kingdom Fungi; phylum Ascomycota; class Dothideomycetes; order Dothideales; family Saccotheciaceae; genus Aureobasidium; species Aureobasidium sp. SLJ-2021a. Next base: position 264,341 of record JAHRBU010000022.1, read on the forward strand.
CGAGCCGGAGTTTTTCCAGTTTCGAGAGCCACTCTTCCGGTTCAACTCATCGCGACAACCGCATGATAACAGTGCTTCGCAAACACAGCGTTTCTCTGGACAAGCACGCCAATGCTCTTGACCGCAACACTGCGGCCATGAAGGAGTATACCGCTGCTCTTGGCCGCTATACTGTTGCTATGGAAGAGCAGAGTCATGGCTTCGACAACGTCTCTGTCAACAGTAATGTTCCTGAGTGGTGGGAGAAAGATTGCTAGTGTCGGACAAGAGTAGGGCGGATCATAGGAGCTTGATTATCAGGAGCATCATACCCTTCCTTCCAGGTATCACATACGAATGCAGTACGACGAGGGCGTTTGGGTGTTGCAGTAGGCACTAATTCTGATCATACCTCATACTCACTCATCACTCTGCCTACTCTTCTCATTGAAAAAGCTCAACCCAGCCTCCGTCCTCAAGGTACCATACATAGCCGCACAATCCAAAACCTCACCATGCTGCTCCCTCGCCACCTTCATATTCCTGTTCGCCATCTCGGTCGCCGGCAACTTGACACCCTTGTCCTTTGCGATGGCAACCGCATAATCGGCATCCTTGATGGACAGCGAGACGCCAAAACCGGGTCGCTTGTCCAATGCGGGAGCGTAGTTGCCGCTCGTCATGCGGCCTGAGTAACCGCCCGCCACAGGGCCAAAGCCTTCGGTGATGAGTTCCTCCATGGGGCCGCAGCCGATGCCGGTTTGTTCGGCAAAGACTTGGGCTTCGCTGACTGCTTCCATGAGGTTTACGGTGATGATGTTGCTGCATTTGCCATCAGCGCAATTCCCTCAGGTATCCCAATCTCTTGGATCTCTTGGTTCTGGAGCACAAACTTACCCGGCAATCTTCAACATACTCGCGCTTTGCGGTTCCTCTTTACACACGATAACCTTCCTCGCAATCACGTCTTGGAAGTAAGGCTTTACGGTTTCCACGGCCGAGCTGGGTCCACCGATTGCAACGACCAGTTTTCCGGGTGCGGCGATGGCGGGGCCGCCGAACATGGGTGCTGCGAGAAAAGTCGCATCGTGCGACTTCATCTCTTGCGAGACGGACGTAGTGGTATCCGGATGTACGGTTGAGCAGTCGACAAAGATTTTGCCCGAGAGGGTTTTGGTGGCGTAGGCTTGTTGCAACAGACTCTTGAGCGTGTCGTCGTTGTTGACCTTGACTTCGCATCAGCTCGTTTTTTCCAGAACGTGGTCGTTGGGTTTCTGAGGTTATACCATTGTGAAGACGACGTCGCTCTTCTCGACCAACTCGCCGAAACTCGACGCCGGGGATGCGCCGAGGCTCTTCAAGTTGTCGCCGGAAGCCATTGTGCGGTTGTTGAAGATGAGCGATTCATTGTTCTTCGCCAGATACTTTTGGAGATTCTCTGCCATGGGTTTGCCCATGGATCCAAGGCCATACTATTCACCATTGCAGTTAGCCATCCGGTTCCAGGGATCTTCGGTAATGCCCGCGGCGAGACTTACCCAGCCGACTTGCAAGTTCTTAGCAGCCATTTTTCTAGCGGATGCACTGTAAAAGCGGCGTGTGGTGTTTGCAAGCATTGTATCTGGAAAAGAGAGGAAGATGGGTCCTTATAAAGAAGGCAAACATCAATGACATGTTGTCACTGGATCTACAGGACGCGATGCCGGAGTGTCGGCTCGCCTTTTTGCAAATCTCTTGGGACGGGAAGCTGGATCGCCCAACGAAAAGATAGCAGACGCGATAAGAGAGGGTGCAGTGACTCGATCTGTTCGAGTGATGCCTTTTCATCCTTGTTGGAGCTCATACTTGAACGCGACAAAGCTGCTGTGGTATCGGACCTGTTCAGTTGGTCTTGTGCGTGGTTGGTGGATGACACCTGTTGGAGGTATCACTAGCGGTGAACAAGGCAGTTGCACCGCTTACATTGCCGGCACTATGCTCAAAGGCTGGAGTGGCGGGTGTGAAAACAACAGGGCAAGGATCCGGGTAGGTAGAGCTGCAGGAACAGTCGTAGAGAGCAACAGATTTGCTTCACGCACAGGGTAGCGCCGGCACCGAGGTTCTCGGGGGACTCTTCCTTCATCTTCTTGGGAGCAGTAGGGATGGCGACCTGAGCATTGAGATGGATGGTAGTGGGTGCGCCACTCTCGTCTGTGCGAAATGTGACAAAGTATGAACAGAAGAGACTGAAGATTCGGTCGATGGGCGCTTTCTGATCACCCCACTGCAGGAATGCCTTGTAGTTGTTCCGCCTTGATGGTGATGTGTGTCTGGGGTGGCCGGAATGTTGCATTGGGTCGAAGTTTGCATGAGGTTGTTCATGTCTTCGGCAATCGCGTGATACATTGGACAGGAGTGTGGTGTTCTCCTCGAAACCATGCTTGTGCCGAAGTCGAGAACGTGGAGAGGTTGGCTGGGTTGAACTTGGAGGTCGGGCAATAACATCGTTGATAGGAACAGGATTTGTAGGACAAAGTGCGTGTTTTGTTTTGCAAGGTGGTGAGAAAAAGAAACCAGAATGGGAAGGAGAGGAATTCCAAGCTTCTGGCCGATTGGGAGGACGAGGTTGATTGTTGAGAAATCGATCAAGCAGGAACGAAGCGGAATGTTGCGGAAGTTGCTATTGGAGTCGAGTGCGCAGAGGATAGAAGAGGTGCTCCTCTCTTGTTGGTACGGCGCCATGGCGTTGTAGGTGGCTCGGCTTCGGGCATCGCAGTTCTTGGCGCCACAATGGGACCATCGGTGGAAACGTGCTTGGAAGTAGGCGGAGCTCGACTCCTGCGGCAGATGTCAAGGGCAAGCGTGAGCCCTAGGTCCGTTGTGGCGCGAGCTTGTGCTGATGGTGAGCAGTGGCAGCAGAGTACGACTGGAGCAGTGTCGGCGCCATGCGAGGAGGCTCTTACGGTGGGACCAGACAAGACGAGAGCAGAGTTTGGGCGACTTGTTATGGTGCAGTCGTTCGATGAGTGACAGAGAGCACAAGCGCTGGGTGGGTTTCGCGACTGACTTGTTCTTTGATTGTGGAATGGCGCATCTAGATAACATATTAGCATCGGCGATAGCAAGTTCGGGTATCGAGTCAAGGCACGGCTCGGCCGCGTAGCTATTGTTAGCAAGAATTGCGAGAGAGGAACAACCCAGAGCAGTACATGTTTGGAAGCTGTTGCGCACCCCACGGGTCATTAAACCGTAAACGCCCATGTACGGGGTTTGCGGCCTGGTGACGTTGGTGCCGCCATCTTTGGATTGCTCGGGACTAGAGACATTCCCTTGTGTACAACAAGCCGACACTGTATCAATGGGCTTACTAATCTGTAGGCTCGGCCTTGCATGAGAGTATGTTTGGACCGGCAATCGAGAGATGATGACAAGACTGGAAGCGAAAGCACGAGTGTGAGGTTTGTGGAACGGATCACAGTATCCCAAAATGTTCTTGGCGGCTGTGGCTTGTCTTGAGGCTTTGGATATTATTTCGGTTGGCACATGAGGGGGGAAATAGAGCTGCTGCATTCTCGTTTTCAGTCAGAAAGCGTGGTTGAGTGGTAGTCTGCATACTCCCATGATAGCCAGCCGCGAAGGCGGACTTGAGTCTGTGTTGGAACCCCTTCAACCACCGGCGCAAGGCCAATGAATCAATGGGATTTTTTTATACGAGGTTTACTCCTGTTTATGGCGAAGAGACCAAAGCTCATTCAGCTTTTGCGAAGAGACCAAGCTCATTCAGCTGTTGCGAAGAGATCAAAGCTCATTCAGCTGTCGCGAAGAGATCAAAGCTCATTCAGCGACGTGGGATGGTGGACAGATCAGGCACCAATGGCGCCACCACCAGGGAGGGCACCACCAGCACCACCGTCATCTCCGCCGTCCTTCTTGGTCTTGGGCTTGGGCTTGCCGTCGTGCTTCTTGCTGCGGCCCTGGCGGTGACCACGCTTGCCCCTGCCTCCCTTCTGGACACCATGGTATTGGCCACCACGGCCACCCACAAAGAAGATCATTGTACTGACCAAGCCTTCGTGTACAGCGACCATAGTTCCTACCGGCTCCCCCTGCATTCACCACGCGAGACTCCAGAATCATCCAAGACCACGCACGCAACACTCCTCTGTTTCAACAAAGACCTGCCTTGCCTTGTTCCTACCTGGCGCTGGTCGTGTTCAGCATCCGCATGCTCTCGACCCCAAATCCAGCAACACGTGCGACCATGCCTCTCTTTGCACGAACCGAAGCATACATGCAGACAAGCTACATGAGCAGGACGAGTCTGTGCCTGGGGGCACATCAAGAAGCAGCTCTTGCAAGCGCAAGGGTCGGTAGCCAGCCAGAGACCTGAGATAAGAGACAGCACAAGCAGCCCTCTCCACCCCGACCATGGATTGTGAAAAGTCTGGCAAGTCTTCCAGCAAAACATGGTACACGACAGCGCCCACAGGCAGACAAGAGGAGGGTGGTGAGCGAAATGGATGACAGGTTATCCTGGTACCATGAGCACGACAGAAGCCGACAGGAGATACAAGATGCGGTGCGATCACCAGTTGATATAGCGCAGGCACGACTGTCAAAGGCGAGAGCGACGCGACGGGCCTCGGGTTGGTTGGAGAGTTGATCAGTGTCGCGAACAGCAGATGAAGTCGGCCATCTTGGCGTGCTTAGTCATGGAGGCGTCTGCGTCGGGCAGAGAATATCCTGGTATGGAGAATATATCATATCACAGCACAAAGCTGGGCATGCCCAGCAATCTGGGCGTGGACTTCATGTCCTAATATCATAGGATGCTGAGAGAGAAACTGTTGCCAAATGACTATGACCATGCGAGAGACGTACGTCTGTGTATTCTTGTCGAATCTGATAGGACTCGATAAGAAAACACAGACGAAGAGGACGGTCACGAGAGAAGGTGATGGTGAGATGTAAACAATCAAGAAGGAACGACTGAAATTTCTGTAGCTGAGCGACTGCTTGCTTTACGCCAACTCCACAGCCTTCACCATGACCGAGAGTCCAAAACAGATCAAGACTCGTCAGGATTACCCGGATTTTTAACAGCACTCTTTCCTTCAGTCTCCACGGCGGGACCTGTTGACACGGACAAGTCTTGCGAAGAGAAGGTCAAGGTCGTTGTCTGCGCTCATGCTCTGTGCGGCGGCGCTGAGCTGGCCCTCTAGCTTTGGCTGCAAACGTCCAGGCCCGATGCGATCAGCGACTTCGACTCACTGCCCTTGACGGTGACTTCGGGGGACTTGGGGGCAGGGCTGTCAGAGCTGTCGGAGCTGTCGGATTGGTTGGAGCCGGAGTCGGTGTCGCTGTCGACCTCGCCGCCAAACACAATGCCATGTCCCTTGTCGTGAGCCGGGTGCTGGGGGAGTTCGACACCACCATCGGCCTCGTCGGTAGCGACAGGAATGTCGTTGGCTGGGGCGGGCAGAGGCATGACATGGCCGGCGGCGCTGCGCTGGGCGTGGTCTTTGTTGTCTTGAGAGGTGGCGTTGGTCTCTCGGGCGACGGATTCCTTCAGTCTGCGATGAGGAGCGACGGGGCGAGGACCAGTGCGCACGACGACGTCGGGAAGAGGCTTGGACTTGCGTAGAGTCTACACACAACTGTCAGCGCAAGCCAAGCGCGCAGACTGCTGCGGGGAACCTACAAAGGTCTCGTTGACAATGAACGGGTAGCCGTTTTCTGGGCCGCGGCGGCACTTCAGAACAATCTTGTCGCTCTTGGGCGAGGCAGTCGAAAGCTCGGTGGACATGTTGGGATCGATAGCAGGCGACATGTCGATTTGTTGCGTGTGGTGAGATTGGTGAGGTGTTCAAGATGGTCAGACGCGAAAAGACGCGCTCCTTTGTGCTCACCACGGCCCGCAGACGCCGGCTCCGACCGCTATGACGCGTTGGTGCTAGTGTCCATCCATGTGACAACACTTGCTGGTCCGCCTGGAAGACTTTCATCATGTGTGAATGTCTTTCGAGCGCTGAGACATGGTTGGAAGTGGTTCACAGGAAGGAACGCCTCACGACAAAGAGTTTGTAAGCCTTTTGGAGCTTTGAACACAAACATCAGGCAGGTGCGATCGCTCAGCTCAGGGTTCTTTGTTGGTACCTCTTGCCGCAGCAGACATTTGAGCTTGGGGGCATATGTTGTGGAAGCAAACATCCTTTTCCGAGGACGAAACATGTCCCAATTGACAAGACCATCCAATTCACATCATCAAGGCAGTCAAAAATCATCTGCTCTACGCATACACAGCTTCCACATCATAATCCACGATCCCGCAAGAAGAGACAAGATCGAGGTATATCCACCCAAGATTGCGGCTTACACGTCTCGCCTCCCCTATCCCATTAAACACTTCACAGATTTGCATGATCTTTTCCAATCAATGGCCTTTTCTATACAGAAACATGCGAGGAACACTTCGTCTACATGTACACTATCTATTTGCTAGAGTATTGTTTCTTCCTATCGGCCATAGTTTATCATAATGCTTCTTCTTTTTCTTCCACTTCCTCGTAATACGCGACTTAGCCGGGTATCTGATTCCTTTGAATATCGTGCGGCTTTGGATAATGATGACTTGCTCTTTACTACCGGCCCATCATTATCTTTTACTTCATGAATTGCTGGAATGCGTGGCCGCGCAAGTATAAGAGTCCAGATTCGTTCTGATGGTAGACTCGATAGTTCGTGTGTCGCTTTTGAAGAGCAGGCTGCACTGGCTAAACGTCATCACACCTTTAACCGCCATCGACTTTTAGCCGCCTCCCACACCCCACCCCACCCCACCCCACCCCCGCATTGCGACTATAAATCCATAAGACCCTGCCTCCATCTCTCATGTTATCGCAAAATCCACTCATCATGCCCGTCTACGTGCTCACTGGTGCCAACAGAGGCCTTGGGCTCGAATTTGTCCGTCAACTCTCTGCAGACAGTTCCAACATAGTGATCGGGGCAGTGCGCTCAATGTCAAACGATTTGACCGACTTGAAATCACTCAACAAGAACGACAACATCCATATCCTGGAATGTGACACTGGAGACGCGTCGAGCATCACCTCCTTCGTCGAATCATGTGGCAAGACTCTCAACGGCAAAAAGATCGACTACCTCCTCAACAACAGCGGCATCAATGCTGTCCCAGAGCAGAGCTCATTGTCGATTTCCGAAAGCGATATGAACGAACACATCAAAATCAACGTCCTCGGTCCCGCAAAGACAACCGAAGGCCTCTACAAAGCCGACTTGCTGTCGTCGGATGTGAGGATCTTGAACATGACATCTGGACTCGGCAGCATGAAAGTCAGCATAGGCATCAAGCCGAGAAAGTGTACTACGTACAGCATCAGCAAGGCCGCGTTGAACATGCTCACGGTACACCAAGGCGAGGAATTGCGAGAGAAGCTCCCCGGCGCTGTTGTCATCTGCATGGATCCTGGGTGGGTCAAAACCCGCATGGGTGGTGAGGGTGCTATGATCGAGCCTCATGAGAGCATCAGTGGTATGATCAAGGTCTTGTACGGACTTAAGAAGGACGATACTGCATCATTCTGGACATACAGTGGAGAACAGGTGCCGTGGTAGCCGACCTGTGATGCATAGCATGTACCTAACGCCGACACGGCATGCACTTCGTAGCCATCAAATGCTGCGGACAGGATATTGCCCCAAGTCCCTGATGGGATGATACCAATACGACAATACATGGTCTTGTTCGTATATTGCTAGTAGGATGCGGTCATGGAGAGCTGATCAATGTAGTGTCGAGTGGAAGCAAGACACATTTTCTCTATTGTCATGGACCTGAATCAATGATGTTTCTCGAAAGAACATGAAACAACAGAATGAGAGATGTGCCCTCGGGCTCCCATCAACATATCCCTCATCCCACAAAACCGTGCTATCCCGCTAAAATCCACTAAACATTCTGTTGTACCTCCCTAATCTATTCGCACTTATATCATCGATGCGAAAGCACTCTATTTCTTTGTCGACATCGACCTCGTTTACGAAGTCCATATCCGCGTTCTTAGAATTAGTAATAATGTAAGAAGTCGAAGTCTATAGACTCGACACACTGATGTACTTCCATGCTCTCTTTTCATCTAGATCATTAATGCGGAGGCATCCCATTCTCTTCTCGACATCGACCCTATTCACGACATCTATACCCGCGTGTTCGAAATTCAGCAACAGCGCGTAAAGTCAAAGTTGACAGGGTCTGCAGTGAACTGCTGACCATTTCTGGCCATCACGTCAGCGTGTTGGGCGGAGGATCCAGCGGTAGAATCTAAGAGCTACGAAAGAAGGGTCTTATAAGAGTCTCTATGCTCTGTAGGTGTCCCTTACTTTCCCTCGTGTACGTGAGGATGGAAAATCCACCATCGGAATGCAGGGATGTATTTCTTACGTTCGAGATGTCCACAGAGAAGATGAACAAAAATGGCCCCACACAACATGGCATCTCGAAGCGCGAATGGACAAAACATCTTTGAAGAACCAGTACATTCAACTGCTGCATAAACAAAAGAGAAACACAAAAGAAACATATCCTCACACCAGCGACGACGAATTCTGCCTCCTCCCATATCCACCCACCCATCTCCTATCAATAGTATCCCCAACATCTTCCGCAAAGGTCGCTGTGGATTTCGGCACATATACTTCATCTGCCACCGTACTTGTAGCTCCACCCCGTAACCATCCAGTAGCAGAACGCCAGGTATCGGACATCTTGCCCACGATGCGGTTCACAAAGTCGATCATGGGACCGATGACTGCGACTCGACTGACTACTTTGCCTGAGGTGAAGGTATCGGTGCTGTAGGTGTAGTCTACCTGGAGTCCTCCGGTGATGATGGCTTGTTTGCTTGCGTATTGCTTGAATTTGGCACCTGTTGGGGTGATGAATGGTTAATCTTCAATTCGACAGGTCTGGAGGGAATGTTTCAAACTTACTCGGCTGACATTGATACCCAACCACAGCATTCACACCACTATCCGTAATGTTGTAGTATTTGAAACTAAAAGAACTAGGATTGTTCTCATAGAACAAGACCTGGAAATGATAATACTGGGCCACGCTGTTGTAGTACGTGGAATAGTACTCGAAAGTAATTGTCCTCGATGGCGAAGAACCATCGACTTGATAGTAGATACCCTGTGCAGTTCCTTGCGCGATAAAAAGATCTGTCCAGAAGGGGATTACTGCGTATCCAGATGGACTGAGCGCGGTGTATTGAGGTAGAGCGGCTGGTTGATAGCTGGATGTTATTCCGAAACCGAGAACGCCGTTTGTGCTTATTGTAACGTTGGTGGAGGAGTACCCGCAGATGGTGATGGGAAAGGGCATGATTCGTGCTGCAATCTCGTCGTCGTGGGCCGCTGCCGAATTGAAGATTGCGGTGGGGGAAGAAAGAACGACGGTGGGGGCTGCTGTCGTCGAGACGGGGGTTGTGGTTCGAGAACCGGCAGTCTGTGGGTTCCATATTAGTACAATTGCTGCCCAAGACAGGATTAATTAGAGAAAAAACATATGCACTTACCGCTGCTTGTGCTGCTGGGGCTGTCGCAGGGGTTACGCTGGTGATGGATGACTAGCGCTTTGCATGAGCATTAGACCAAGCCATAGATTAGGTACATTTTCCAACTTACAGGCGTGACAGTGACCGTGACTGTATTTGCGGGAGCGGTATAAGTTGATGTCCTGCGGCCGATATGTATCAGCGTATAGTTCCCATGCTTCAGCAACCCACTGAACTTCATCAAGTTCGTTGACTGCAAGCAGAGACGGGGGCTCAGACGAGATTGCCAACTCTCTCCCGAGGTCAGAGATGGACCAATCAACGACAAAGAGCCCTCGACTCGTTGGATGTTCTCACGGAGGGGTTTCTGAATATCCACTTACACTGTCTGGGTGGATGTGACTGGAGCCGGAGTCGGTGCGAAGACTGTCTGGGTGGAGGTAACGACAGGGGGAGTAGAAGTGACGGTCTGCGTGCTGGTCACAGGTGGAGGTGTGGAAGTTCTGCGGAAAAATGTCTGTTAGTCAACCGTCTTTGGGCAGCAGATTACCCGGAGACACTTCGAGCCTGGGTTCCGCTTTGTGGTTCACTTACACAGTTGCTGTCGTTGTTACTGGCGCCGGTGTGGCTGCATAAATCGTCTGGGTTGAGGTTACTGGTGCTGGTGTGGCGGGATACGCGGTGGCAGTCCTGGATTCCGACTTAGTAAATCTGATTGACGAGCTTCATCGGTCAAGCCTGGCCAAAGACTCTTTCAATCAACTCCAGAAGAATCGATCTCAAGTTGTCCCCGGGCCTGGTTTGTAGATAGTGTTGTACTTACACGGTCTGTGTTGAGGTGACTGGAGCTGGTGTTGCTGCGTAAACTGTCGAAGTTACCGGTGCAGGTGTAGCTGGATACACAGTAGATGTAGTGGTCCTATAAGATCAGGTTAGCATGTTTCAATGAATGCGTTCTCCCAAATCCGGCTCAGGTTTCCCGTCGGAGCTATATCAAGATCCTGGGATAGAACGGTCTACTTTGCTTGGATAATCAATATCGACTTACACAGTTTGTGTGGAGGTCACTGGTGGTGGAGTGGCGAGATATGCTGTGGCAGTTCTAGATGTCAACATTAGCAAGTAGTCCGAGCATAAAACATCAAGTTTGCATCGAAGCCTTGCTTGAATGCACTCACATAGTGCTTGCAGGGGGAGCTGATACAGTGGTGGTAGCTGTCTGTGTCACCACACTGATTATTGTAGTTGTTCTGGAATATCTGTTAGCGTGCTCTAATACTTTTCTTCACGACTTTTCCGCTGAATGAGATATCGTCTGGCTTTAAGATATAAAAGCCACGCCTTGCTCCATGAGGCGACGGTGGATTTCTCCAAGAAGGCTGGGAATCCAGGCACTTACAAAGTTTGGGTCGTGGTCACTGGTGACGGTGTCGCTACATAAGCAGTTGTGGTTCTATAGATTGAATTAGCATATGTCATCGACAAACTATGGACCGTAACAGGGTGATCCCTGAACTTTCTCATACATCGTCTGGGTTTGGGTCGAGGTCACTGGCGCGGGTGTAGCGGCATACGAGACGGATGTGGCAGTCCTGAAGAACTAGGTCAGTATGTCCTATTGAGAAGTACAAGGCTGGCCTGAAACAAAGCCTTGATTATATCCTTACACAGTGACTGGTGAAGGCGTGGCCGCGTAGGCAGTGGTGGTTCTAGGCAATCATCAGCATACATTGCCAGCGGAAACACTTTGCCAAACTCCATTCATGTTCTCTTCTAAGTCTTATAGAAGATGACTCGAAGTGGGTGCAGGGCAATCGACTCCAAAAAGGGGTTTATGGTTGCTCACATGTATTGCGTCGAAGTCACTGGCGATGGCGTCGCGGCATAGACTGTGGAGATAACTGGTGCAGGTGTGGCTGGGTACACGGTAGATGCGGTGGTTCTGGAAGGAGTGGTCAGCATATGTAGATTCTGCTTGCTCGCCTTTTCTCAAAGCGTGCTGATCTAAACATCTTCTCGTCCAAATCATCGTGAAACACTTCTTGCCAAGGAGATCCTTATGCCCTTCGAAGAGATTCTCCATGTCCCTGAGGCAGCATAGAGACGTGGTCCCAACGTGGAGACTAGTGGGCTTTCACTTACAAAGTTTGGGTGAATGATGAAGCGGGAATTGTGGTCGTGATCAAACTGGTGCTGACCACGGTACTGGCTTCTTGCGTAGTTACGTAGGTGCTGAGAAGACCATACATTAGCACAGATCGTCAACCAAGCAAGCGAAAGCTTCTCAGCCTTCCTCCTCCATCTGCTGGAGTCTCGGAAGCTTGAGAGCCCTTCGACAACCCAACTCGACTCCAGCGCTGTCCTGATATCGCACACGAATTTGCCCTGCGTTTAAGCCGTCCCATGAAATACCGGTGATTCTCAAGGAGCTGAGCTCGAGGGAGAAGAAAGTCTGCTCACCTAACATATGTTCTCGTGGTTCCAGGAGCAGTGGTTACAATGGTGGTGTATTGTGTGTAACTTGAAGCCGGCAAAGTGCTGGTGCTGACACTCGTCAAGGTAATTGTACTTGCTGGAGCCGTGGTAAGCTGCGTGGTCACGTATGTGGTTAGATAAACAGAAGTTGCTGTGACTGTCTCTGCCGGTGGAATGCTGGTGGTCTGTGGAGGATGCAAAAAGTTAGCAAGTTCCGGCGACATTGAGATGGGTCATGGGCAATATAGAGAGCGCAATTGCGTTGCATTCCATCTTCCAGGCAGAATAGTTGCATGCAGGGCCAGCATCTGGAATGGATAAACAATCCAGAAAGAAGGCGTGGGGTGAGATACCCCAGCCAACATCCTGAGGAACCAAAACACCGAAGTACAGATCTTGCTCGGCCCTACAGCGGCCCAAGAAGAGATGGTTTGCAAAGCTCTTTGGATAAGGTCGCAGCATAAAACCCAAGCCAATTATTGGGACTCCGGAGGAGAGGATTCCCGTTCTCTTTTTGCAAAATTTACGTACCGTCACTGGCGGGGGGACCGAAATTTCAGTCTGTGTAGCTGTAGCTGTGGCTGTCAACACCAAGGTTTGGGTTGTGGTATAGGATGAGGCTGATTGAGTTGAAACAGACAAAGTCGTGGATACGACAGTGTTATATAGAGTTGCGACATATGTCCTATGTTGAAACATGTCAGCTATGATCATCCACAAAGTTCAGCGAACTGCCAAACAGTGTTTGGGTAGAGGCTCAAAACTATTCGTTCATCTCAGTCGATTTGGCAAGCTTCTGGAGGCAAATTTGCGGTGCCACTCTCGAACAAACCCTCTCGAGTGAGCAATACATGGAGGTCTGCTCAAAAGCTGTGCATCTGTAGTCATTTTTGCCTCGCTGTGCCTCTGAAAGACCAAATAAAGACCAAATATTGGTTGCGTTGTTTTATCTTGCCGAGGCCAAGGAAGAGCGAAAAACACTTTGCTCAAGATCCACCACTGAGTCCATGACCTGATGCAATGTACACAACTCGCTTTGGGAATGTTCAAAGACTTACGTGGTGAGGGTGTCAGTCGCTCGAGGAAGCGTGCTCGTCACTGTATAACTTGAAGCTGGTAAAGTAGTGGTAATCAAGCTGGTATACGTGATGCTGGAGGCAGGGGCAGTTGTATAGTATGTCGTTAAAAACGTGGTCAAGTAAGTTTGAGTAATGGTCGAGGTCAGCGGAATACTCGTCGTCTGCAGAAAAGCCATTGATTAGTATTTGGGCTGTTCCTAAGATACTGCTGCCCGAAACTTCCAAGCCATCTCGGAGCAATGCCCAGGAGCATGTACGTTGCACGAGGTGCCCTTCTTAGAACAGAGAGGCATCGGAAAGAGAAACCAGCGAGGCAAGTACCACGGGAGGGGAAGAATTTGAATCGTAGATCTTGTGGAGATGCGCAAACCTTACGTACCGTCACTGCTGGCGGAACGCTCAAGGTGGTCACAGTGCTTGCCGGCTGAACGCTGAGCGTAATTACCGTGCTTGCTGGCTGAACGCTCAAAGTGGTCACTGTGCTGGCTGGTTGTACGCTGGTGTATGTAATGCTGCTAGCTGGCAGCGTAACCAATTGGGTCGTGACGATCGTAGAAGGAGGCTGAATGGACACGGAGATGCTGGTGGCAGTTATGGTTTGGGGAGGAGCCGTCGTGATGTAGGTACTGTGAGAAAGCAAGGTCAGCAAGAATTTTGAGCATTGGGAATAAACAAATGGCGTTGAGAAGTTGTCACGCTTTCTCAGAAGCTATATATCGCTCGGAGCAGCCTCCTCATCTCCTTGAGTATCCTCGCAAACGGAGCCAACTCTTGGCCGTTCCTCGCCTCGCTTGACCCACGAAATTTGAGCTCACGTACCTAACGATTGTGCTGGTTGTTCCAGGAGCACTGGAAACTATCGTTGTCCTTTCGGTGATGGTTGATGGCTCTTGAACGGACACAGAGACGCTGGTGTATATTATAGAGCTCGCCGGCAATGTGGTTGTGTGTGTGGTCAAGTAGGTCGAGAAAATCACTGAGATGGTTGTCCGGATCTCTGTTGGGCCTGAGACTGTCGTTGTTGGTCCGAGGGCTGTCGTGGTACTCGCTGCGAGGATGCTCGTCTGGATCAGGGTCGAAACTAGGGTCGAAGCTGGCAATTGAGTAACATAAGTCGAAACTATGGTTTCAGATACCGTCACGGATGTGGTAAAGCTGGAAGCAGGTAGTGTAAACGTAATGAGTGACGTTACGAATTGAGTTTGGGGCGGAATGGTCAAGTTTTGAAGTTGGGTAGAAACCTCTGATATGGTTTGAGTGATTTGAGGAAGTGTGCTGGTGAGATAATAGGTGAACGTCCCAGCAGGTAAGCTTGTGATCCTGGTTTCGGTGACTCGAGGCAAACTGCTGATGATTGTCGTGTAGTAGGTCGATGCCTGCTGCGTGCTGACCAGAGTCGGTCCAGTCTGTGTCCGAGTGATGTAAAATGTGGTTAGATAACTTGAAATGAACGTCGTGGTATACGGTGCGAGGCTTGTGGTTTCCGTTATTGTAATGTTTTCGGCTGGGAGAGTGGACAAAATCGTGGATACTATTGTTGTTGGCTGCAGACTAAGCGAGGTTTGCACGAGGGTCGAATATAGCGTCGTGACTATCGGGCTTGCTGTGGTTATGTAGGTACTTGGTTGTGGATAAACCGTGGTCACTATTGTGGTGCTGACGAAACTGGTATAAGGCTGGAGGCTGGTGGTATAGACCTGAACTAACGTAGCTGTGGCGGTGGTGGTTTCGAAAGCGGTGCTGAGCTGTGTGAAGGTTTGGTTCTGAGTTATAGTAGCTGGGTAAGGCCTCTGTTAGCTATATGTACCTCTAATGTGCTTCCTTCGAGGTAAATTGATTCTGGAAGGAATTGCTGTTCCGGATGAAGACCATCCAGATGTTGCCTGAATAGAGCCATCCATCCATCTAAAGAGATGCATTGAACAGGCTCCGGCCTCATAGAAAGCATATGGAGACCTGAATGAAAGGGATGGGCATAGGTGAAGCGCGAAAAATCTGGAGATGAAGGCTCTACTTACTCGTGCTGGTCACAATGGCAGAAACGGTGAAGTTCCGCAAGGACGTGGCAGTCGCAAATGCTGTCGAGATCAGAGTGGTAGGCTGAAGCGTCGTATAGGTATTGTCGCTCCTGTATGTCGAGACGACGTATGAAATCTGAGTGGTGGTGTAGAAAATTGCCGTTGATACCACAGCAGAAGTTGTGCGAGTTCGTACTATCGTCCTGGTTACAGTTCGTACACTGCCACCAGGAAAAGTGGTCATGGACAGAGAACCAGCGCCATTGCTTGATGCAGAGGGGGCGGCGCCGTCTGTAGGCTGTGCAGGAGTCGAGGTGTCTGGAGGAGGAATATCGATGATTGCGATGCTGTCCAGACCCACATATGCATTGCCAACACATGCTATACTGAAAGTCGCCAAGGCTGAGTCATCATCAGAGGTTGCCAGAAAGAGATGGTAGTACTGCTGCCAAACTCCTGTTTGGAGCGCAACTGGTGTACTGCACGAGTCGTAGACGCAAATGCTAATCGAGCAGATGGGGGGATTCAGCCCATTCTGAGCTTGCTGTGCATATGCTGTCAAGTTGTATGTGTCTCCGTTGATCGTTGCAAAAGATTGACTGGCGTTGTAAACGAGTGGCGAGGCTGCTGACTGTCGGCGGAAGAGCTGCTGTTTGGAAGGCGAACCAGCGTCCTTGAAGGTCAAAAATCTACGATGGCTGGATTAGCAGAGTGGTGGTGGGAAAATCCATCGGAATCTTACAAGTAGCTGTCTCCGCTTTGTGCCATCAAAGGGGTACTGTCGTTGTTTTGCGCGATCTCAGCAACAACCGTAGGACTTGACGTCGAACTGTTCAAAGGATTTCCAGTTCCATTCTCAAAGTTGTTATCTGCTATGACAACAGGCACAAGCGTGGGTACTGGAGTTGTCGAGTTAGATCCGATTGGGGAGGGAGAAGCAAGGGAAGTCTCGTTTTGCATGCCATCCGGGACACCATCATCATCGAAGTCCACAAAGCACTCATCAGGGCACGTGTCGCAATATGGGTCGGACTCCATGGTGGTGTATGACTGGCCAGGCATCGTGACTGTCACGTCCGGTCCGTAGATCGTCGTGTACCGGGTAGCGCTGATCAACGAGTTCATGTTCATCGAGGAGAATGAGGCGTTGATTGAACTGCAGGCGGGATCCTGCGTAAAGACGGTCGACACAAAACTCTGGCTGAGGGTGACGGTGCTCGCATTCGCCAACGCTGTACAGCTTGCCGAGTCTGCAAATACTCTTGTCGCAGGTGGAAGTGTGCTGACATTTTGGCAGCTCGCGCTCTCGTACACTGTATATATGCTGATAGGAGATGATGATCCATTGGTCAAAGCGGAAGCTGCGAAGCCAATCCTGGGCGAAGAGGTCAAGATGATAGGACAATTGGCAGAGCCATAGATGATTGAGCTCACGGGCGTACCGGATATGCTGGCGGTGACCACAGCGGAGATGTTCGCGACATTCGAGCAGCTGACTGAAGCTGATTGGTTCGACAGTAGCCACGAGTACAGCTCTGCGCCGGACTGGGAAGGGGGACAGGTTGGGCATGGTTGATTGTTCGACAGGAGGGACGTGACAGTGGCAGGAGCAATGGCGCCGGATGGGCATAACCCTTCTTGGAAGACAGTCGATACGCTTGTTTGGATAATGCTGCTGAGCTGGAGCGTTGAAGACGTTGCAGGTATCGTCACCGTCGCTGGCGGAGGGCAACTGAGCGACCCATTGATGTTGCTTCTCGGCGCGCAAGCAATGGTCGAGAGATTAGAAACGTAATATGTTGAGGACCTATACACAGTGGAAATATTGTTAGTCTGCCAAACAGTTGAGATTTCAAGCACCGTTGAAGCGGTCTCGGTTGGGCAGGAAGCGACCGCCTGCCCTGTCCGATGACCATCTTGGATGAGGTATGTCGAGGAGTCGGACGTGTAGATAGCGTATAACCCGGTCGTAGGGGTACAGACGCTTGAAGTCAAGTCTGTGTCTGAAGATGATTGCGCTATGCTCGCTCTGAAAAGACAGGAAATTCCCAATAGGGACGAAAAGCGCACCATGTTCTGACCGCGCCAATATAAATTTGCTAGCAAACGTCAAATGCGATAGAAAAGAAAGAGCAAAGCACTTGTTATTGGAATACGGTAAGTTCTCATGATGCGGCTCTGCATTCCACCACGCGAAGAGTAGCGCCAGTCCCTCGGGTTGAACTTTCCCCTTGTGCTGGGGTCCAAGTCAATCGCGAATCGCGGCGGCTACGCTGCAGGGCGGGAGGTGCAGGAATGCGGATGACACTTCCTTCGCCTGCGCTCACAGCTTGATCCCAGGAACAAACCCTCAATATCTTCACCATTGATCTGGACAGACCATCCAAAGCCACATGCTTAAGCAGCCATCCTCAGCTTTGTTTTGTTGTATTTTAGAGTCAGTGGTCGTTTTGGAAAGGCGTCGTCACCGACAAATTCGAGCTGCCTCCCTTGCTTAGTCTCGCTCAGTAATCTTGGTCGAGTGTCTGAATAGGAAGGTCCATTCGCAATCTGTATGGTTAATCGGCTCCTGGCATGCCAAGCAGAGACGGACTCGTGATGCATTCCTCTTCTGACATCCACGAATGTCTTTCGTCCAAGCAACGAGTGTGATCTGCGAGAAGGGAGTTGTTGCAAGGCATTGATGCCAATGTCCTATCCACGTAATCAGAAGGTGATGGCAAACTGCTGTGGCCAATCGCAAGGTTCCATGTTGCTTTGGATGGAGTGTGCTATTGTTAGGCGTCGTCGCCGAGCAGACATATACAGCTGTTGGCCCGGATCAAAGCCAAACTCACTCAACACCACGAGTCAAGAGACCCTAGAAGAGACGCGACAAGGAGATGCGCTCTCATGGTTTATATAACACAGCTCTCAATGCCCATCGCACTCGGCACCGTTCAGGGCTATCTGTCGGGAATGTCTGCGACTCGGCGGGTCCGAGAAATGTCAGCTCTGATTTTTCAGCCCGTACATTTTTTGGCGCATCCGATTGGCGGTCGCTATAGTTTTCCTTGAGCTTTTGAGCAAGGGAGGAAAGGTGACAAGTGAGAATTCTGGACAGGTTGTCGCTTTGAAGATGTTCTCAGAGCGGCTAATCACGCCCGCGGCAGTTTGGACACCCACCCCTTGAAGCAACAAGCTTCTGAATCTCAAACAGGACGCAGAGAACCCGCCGAAGTATGGTGTACCAGCTCTTTTAACACCTCAATGATGCAAGGATAGTACGCTCTATGTAAACATAAACCTGCTGGTCCTCGGGTGTTTAGCAAGAATCGCGAGGGTGTCGCAATCGACGGGGTATCTATACCAGACCTTGGTCTTGAAGTGGGGTGTCGATGCCGGCCTCTTGATTGTGGACTTCACGTCCTGCAGCGAAACACTCAATTTTCATCTCTTAAATTCCTACCCGCTGTGCTGAAAAGAGGAATCTCGAAGCATGTTCTGCTAAGTATCGTCAATGGAAAGCGCTTTCGAGTGGCTGCGTTCGACACGCCTGTGGATTCGTGACTTCTTCAGTGGGGGCGATCGGCGGCAAGGAGGTGACCAGCACATCTCACCAAGACACTATCAATAGTGTAGACAAACCGGTCGTTGGCAAGCCTCGAGCCACCGCTGGAGTCGAGTCCACACAATGCTCAAACACCCTGCCCTCGATCAATCGAGCCGTCTGAGCCGTCCAATGAACAAAGAAAAAAGAAAGCCAAGGTCCCTCGCACAATGAAATGCTTTTTTAACAAAGCAGCAGTGCAACACGATACATCGGACAATAAGCTCAAGCGCTCGTCCTTACACATCAGGTAAACATAGGGAGTACACAAAAATGACAAAAGCAACGATGGTATTTGAAGAAGTAGGCCTCATCCGCATCCCCAGGTCCTGCCGTGTTTGATGTACGAGCCCAGACTATCCCAGCTTCAAACCTCCATGCCCTGTCTTTTTCTTGTGCGCACCACTGTTTTAAGCTCGTCTGTCGCGAGCTAACATGTTCCTTATGCGCTTGCTGGTCTTTCGCTTGCGAGTGAGCAAAGATATTATTCTTCCGAGCTATTCCTCCTGTTTCTCAGATCGATGCGTTGGTATCTGGTAAGAATGTTAGGCGGAACCGGAATGCAAGAACAAGGGACATTGGTTCTTACTGTTCGTGGTCTGCTGCTTAGAGCATACGAGCATAGGCGTCCCAATCGGCCTGGGTGGCAGCGCGGCTGTCATCGGTGTGATAGTGCCAGTAGGGCAGGGCGCGGGTAGCGAAGTCGCGGATCTTCTTCTTGCAAGCCTCGTCCAGGGAAGCCTTGCGACCGACGAAGGTAGCGCCAACACCAGGATTCATCTGAGGGTGACGGAGAACCATGGCCAGAACGTCCCAGGTGGGCTTGTCGATGTACATGGGCTCGTCAACGATGACGCGGGTGATGCAGGAGAGGTCAATGGCCCTGCTGGCGACGAGCTTCTTGAGGCGGTCAATGCTGCAAAAGACAACGTCGGCGTTGGTGAGGTACTGGTACTCGTCGCCGGGGTAGGTGATGTTGATGGCGGGAGCGGACAGTTTGATGCTGGTGTCGTGGGCAAGGGTGTAGGCGTCCATCCAGATGGCAGGATCCATGTCATCGTCACCGACGACCACGAGCTGGTAGGGGCGAGCAAAGACGCCGGCCTCCATCTCATCTTCAGTGATGGGCTCAGTGGGGCTTCTTCCCTTCTCCAGAGAGACTTCGGCACAGACTTGCATAATCATGGCGATTATACGGCAAGGTCTAGTAATGAGCTGCGTGGCAATGATGGCGAAGACATTACGCTTCTCCAGAGCGTAGATCAGGTTCAGTTGCTCCACCCACAGATCGGTGATTCTCAGGCATTCGAAAGCGCAGGCGACGCGCGCATCGATGTCGCGGTACCACGAGGCGGCGGCCTTAGCGACTATGCCATCGTGACCGCGTGGAAAGCGCTCATACAGTCTAACAACAGTCAGCCAGCGGTGTCTGGAACTGGGTAGAGAGATCTTCTTGCCTCTGAACGTGCGTGTTTCTGTCGAAGCGAGATGCCATGTCTGCTGTTGGTTGCGTGTTGTGGTCTCAAGTTCTGGGTAAAGTGTGTTGCGGTTGCGTGAAGAAAAGACGCGATGGTCAGGCTTTGGTCTAGAGTGAGTTGTAATCAAGAGTGACCAAAACACAACAAACGAAGCAAACGATCACAGCACCCCTTGGCCTTTCACTACTATGCCCCCACCTCTGTTCTCGTCGTTCGACGGTTGATTGACACTCCAGGCAACGCTCAGTGCCAATCGAGACCCCATAAGAAGACGAAGAAGTTATGTACTATCGAGTGAGTGCCACTGAGAGCGGCTTCTAGAAGGTGTCTCTCTGGGCGACAACCATTATGGTGATAGCTTCCTGCATTTTGATAGCAGTTTTATGATTGGGGTGATCTTTCTGGAGCTTGGTTGAGGCTCCAACCTCCAGGAAAGGCTCAGTATCAACAAGGACCTTGTAGAAAGACAGAGAAGTGTTGTGCGATCCAAGGAGTACCACTGAGAGCGCTCACAGAAAAATTCACGAGAATGGCAACTATTAGTCGCGACAGTCTCGAGTCTGACTTCCGGGACCCCAGCTGGAGCCCCGAGCGTGGAATATCACCAAATCTTTCAAGATCCTGTGGCACGAAGTACCGATCAGAGTTGTGATGGCTGAAGCTTCCCGATTATCTGACCATGTAACCGCGCATTTTGCTTCTATGGAGCTGACCACAAAACGGGCAAGCAGGTTTCCTCAAAAGTCACCGCCGGGCAGTCTACAATCGTTTCTCTCTTATTAGTTGGCTACAAGTTGATGCAACAAAAGCCTCTACCTGGTATACCGTACAATCACGATTCCATCTACAATGTCCTAGGGGACACTCCCGGGATGCTCAAGGACGTCGCAAAGACTGGCAACATGGTGGCATGGTTGACGAAGCAGAACAGGAAATCTGGTTCTGCGATCAATAAAATATTCCATTGAATAGTACACGACTCTGCGAGATATATTTCTCGAGAACTCCGAGTACATGAACGGCTGGTATTTACCCTCGAGGACCAGTTTTTGTACTTGTGCCACTCCCCGCAACTCCAGGCCATGATTGAGTGGGTATAACAGCACAAGGATCCTATCTTTTCATGGATGAACACACCATACCATTGCGGACTCATAGCTAGCAACCAACATTCCAATAGGCTCCAGAACAGAATACCGGAGATGGGGTTTGAGAACATCGAAGAAGACAATTCTTTGCGGGTTCTTTGGGCCTAGACGAGAGCGTCATCCATGTCGTTCTCGCCTTCTACGAAAGACTGGGATCCTGTCCCGCTATGGTTCAATGTTTCATCATGGCCCAAAAGACTACCGAGGAGATCAAGGATGGCAAAGGTCATCGAGACCTAGCAGACCATGATCAAGCTGTGTGTATAGATCTTCCGATTGAGAGACTGGACAGTCGGTGCAAACTCTTTGGCAGTGTTGTATGGCAGCTCTGCATGGTTACTTAGTATGTACGTAGTTGAATGGTCAAGAGAAAAAAAAGTACAAGCTAGAGTACTCAGTGAATCATGGCTCCCAGGCTTATAAAAGAGTCAGATCGAGGCGTCTCAGAGCTCTCCAGATTTTCAAAGTCTCGATTCTGTTGCAAAAACCTTGGTTTCCAGCCATTTATGCACGGAAGCATATACCTCCTCTCATATTTCTCTGCGTTTTCCAGATCCTCCGCCCCTTTTCTTTCGGAAGTCGTCTGTAAAGCCGTGCCTCATGCCCATGGCTAGGATCCACTTGTAAGTGCCACGTTCCCAACCTTGGTCCCAACCAGTCTCTGGGACATCTTCTCCAGCAAGCGAATAGATCATATCTCGAGATTCGCGACAAAGCATGTCATGCTGAGCTCCAATCAGACACACCCATTTAGGAAGTTCTTCTCTTTCAGCATAGCAAGGACTAAGCAGTTTTGCTTTTCGGTCCTGGCCCGAGGGGACATAGGCCCAGTCCAAAGCCGGACCAGCAGTATTGAGTGATTCGGTCGCCTTTTCCGTGTAAAGCCATTCAGCCCATTTAGCGTGGGTAGGGGCACTCCAGTCTACGATGGGGAAATAAGATATTGCCGTGGTGATTCTGCCTTGTAGCTCGGGTAACTGGCAAGATTTCAATGCTAGTTTGCCACCAGCACTAAAGCCAGCTATAACTATGCGAGACCTGTCGACATTCAATGCTGCATCGTCGATAACAGCGCGTGCGACTGCAGCGACGTCGATGACAGGGATGGGAAATCGGTGGATAGGTGCTTTCCGGTAGTTGAGGCTTGCAACTATCATCCCCGTACGCTCGCACCAGGACCTGCAGAAAGAGTCGTCGATGGAAGCATCATAGGTCGCAAATGCTCCTCCATGGATGTTGATGTAAAGTGGTAAGGGGCTTTGATCTTTTTCGCAGCGAGACTTGGGCATGAAGACGCGCACAGGAAGCTGTGGTCGGCACGCATAAGACTTGACGAAGGTTGGCCGGGTCTCAGGCGTTGGATAGAAGAGACGTAGATAAGCCAATTGCACTGCAATAGTGATTTTGACAGTCCATACCAGAAGGAAGTAACGAACGCGGCAACTGAGGGTTGCAAGCTCAGCGGGTAACGGTGTGGAATCTCGCGGATTGAGTCTCTTGGATAGCAACTCCTCGGCTTGTTCGTCGAGTTGCACTTCTTCCATCTTGAAAGATCTGCCTCCAGGCCAGATAGATTTGAGTACGCAAAATGATAAATCAAAGGAGAACGGGAGAAAGTAATATTTGACTACACGGCGGAACTCCTTAACAAGATATTCTTCTTGTGTCGTATGACCCACTATGCTAAGAAGAAAACCTCTACAGATGTGGAAATTACTTCGAGCATTTCGTGTTCTACTGGTTTAGTGAATCCTACCAACGTCTATCTTGGCGTTCTGCTGTGGGGCTGCCGGAGATGTTGGTTACTGCGTCAGGGTCTACGTGCGTAGCAAGCCGCGCTAAGTTAGTACAATAGCTGGGTCCGTACCATATCTCGAGCCCTATCTTGACTCAAATCTCCATTCTTCACCAGCAAAAAGCTGTCAGCTTGACGACTTGCGCCAAATAGACGACCGATATGATCGACTTTCCATGGTCGTTCCAACAACCCATCATATGGAGAGATGCTATGTGGTGAATGACGGAGCTATTTGGAGAAACACCCTTCTAAATAAGGCTCTCAGTGGACAACAAGCATATCTTGTAAAGGGTCTTGCATTTTGATAGTGATACTCGGAGTGGTATGCCCAGCTGGAGCAATTGGTTCCCGTGTAGAACCTGAAGTTATACATCAATCGGCTCAAGAGGTATATATAGCTCCCTTTTATCATGCTACTTGTTGATCTAATCTACAAAGATACCGATACTACTCTGGCCTGGCAGAAGGTTCCACTGAAAGTATCACAAACCACTTCAAATATGGTGTCTTCTTACTGGATTTTTTCTAACTATCTTACAGAAACGTCTCCCACCAGCTTTCCAGCCTATCACTCTACGGCCCCATCTCAACAATGCCCTTGTAATCAGGGTTTGTTGGGCGGAAGATGGTAGGGCGAGGATCGAGCACCCATCTGCCGTTGACAAGCTTGCCAGGGCGAACAGTGTCGTAGACCTCCTTCTCGATGGCATGGGCACTTGCCCCATCGACCTCTGACAGGTCAGCGACCCGGAAGTTTTTCAGCAGACTTGGGAGGCTGTTCTGCGACGTTGCCTGCAGAACAGCCTCTGGCACAGGGTTGAGGGCGAGTTTGAGGATGAACTCGTCCTCGACGAGGTCGGCCATGTCGTCGACGATGCTGACCACCGGAGCGGCGGGAAGAGAAGGCTGGAGAAGAGGGGTGGAGGCGGCGAAAAGAAGGGCGGCGGGAAGAGGTGTGTTCTTGTTGACTTTGGTGGTCGGGCGGCGCCGGGCAGGGGCGCGTTTCTTCTTGGGTGCCATGGGTGCCTCTTGGGCGGATCCCTGCGCAGCGACATGGTCTTCGTCGGCGGTGTGGGTTGCTTCTGGGACGAAGTCTGGATCGACCTCTCCCTCCTCGGAGTTGTTGCCGTCTGCCATCTCGGCGTCTGTGTCTTCTATATCCAATCAGTCACTATGTTATTATCAAACACAAAGATCTCTGTAGTACCGTCTTCTTCGTCGACGGTCCATGGGACCAGTTGCCCTTCGGTGTCCATACGTAACTGTACAAACAGAACCTCCTCTTCCTCGTCGTAGTCATGGAATCTCTCATAATAGAGATGTTGGCCGGTCACAGCAGAGGTCCAAGAGACAATCTCCCTCAGTTCGGCGACCGCGACCGTCTTTGTCGACGATCTCAATGTTGGTGGCATGTCAAGTGGTTGTTGATTCGTGACAGCGTGGAGATTTTGCGCGCTGAGAAAAATGTTCGAGAAAAGAAGAAGACAAGAAGTGTTCCCGTGGTCATGTTTCAATGCCAAAGTAAACACACGGGTCCGCGACGAGACCAATCACTTCTGTTGATGCCGAGAAGTTCGTCGGCTCCCTGTGTAGCATCACGAATGCCATCTCCTTTGCTCACTTGTGGAAAACACCACCAATAAGGTGCGTATAGGCAGCCGTTGCTCTTAAGCACATGAACCTCGCTGTCCTTCTTGTCTCGACCATCTCCATTCGAACACGCAGTTCGGGCTCTTACAAATCTGGTCTTCCTCAATTCTATCTCGACAAACTCACTCCACCCTGGCGCGGTGGGATCTGGGCTGCAGAAGGGCGACTGTCCGACAGGCTCCCAGAACTCTAATTGTATAAATTCTCCACTGCTTCACCTTACCTCAGCCTCATCAGCATATCTAGAAAAAATATGGGCTTGGGTTGCCGAATACGACATGGACGACGTGGGCCTGACACAGATCCATGTGTTCTCAGCACGCGGTATCTTGATCGAAAGTCGAGGGCCAAGCTGGCTCTATGGTACCGCATCGGAATACAGCGTGTTGTATCAGTACCAGTTGTATGGTGCACAAGACATCTTCATGGGCATTATTCAGACTGAGAGTTTCTACTACCAGCCTTCGCCACCAGCACCAGAACTATTTACTGCAGCGGTCGGGGTGTTTTTTTTT
Source organism: Aureobasidium sp. SLJ-2021a (assembly GCA_019677095.1). Taxonomy (NCBI): domain Eukaryota; kingdom Fungi; phylum Ascomycota; class Dothideomycetes; order Dothideales; family Saccotheciaceae; genus Aureobasidium; species Aureobasidium sp. SLJ-2021a. The sequence goes on from JAHRBU010000022.1 coordinate 289,627, forward strand.
CGGACCCTGACATTCCTGGAGACTGCAGCGACCAGAGCCACTCGGACCTATGCTTACGCTCTTAGGCTGTCATTGCTAGAGATTCGAACCACATCGCAGTTGGCGGTGCTGGGCTCTACAGCTCGTTTACCAACTACGACGAAAGCTGTGTCAACACCCAAAACTGCCAACTCCGTCTGATTTCAACGGATGCCAACACAAACCTACTCTGCAGTACCCTCTATGCCATCGGCTCCGTGGAGATGATTGTCCCTCAAGAGAGTTCGGTAAACATCTCTACTGCCAAAGACAACACTAATCGAATAGCATATCCCTGGCTTTCTGTGATCTCGTCCTGGTACGATGCAGCAGGGGAGGAATTGGGGAAACTCACATGCGACGACCAAGACACTCGAGCAATCTGTGCGGGCGATACTTACCCTTGCGACCTAATCCTTGAATTTGACAGTCTGGACATTCTTCAGGCTGCGGCAAACGGTATTCACTCATACTTTTTGGACATGTACACGTTGCCTCTTCTCTCGGATCTCTTCAGCAGCATTATTGTGAGTTACAACGATGTGAATGATGGATACGACAGCGATCTCAAAGCTTGTCAGAAGTACGTCAAAGAGGCGATTCCCAACTCGCTGGCTGACTTTTATGAACGACGCAAGCGGCTCAGACAACTGATATTTCGCATGTACATGGATCGTCAATAGCGTCAATCACTCATCTAGAACCTGTCCGTTCGGCTTGGGTGATTAGTATTACACCATCTGTTACACGCTAGAGGACTCCAATGGTTTCTACAGTGCCCTTTTGAAAGACTACGATATCCAGCTGGATTGGGTCAAGTTTGACACGGCGGTAGATCAGTACCTGAATGGTATTGCTAATAGCTGATACAAGCACACATTCATCGGTGTTCCTCAAGCTGCGAAGGACATCACAATGCCTAACCCCAAGGACATTGTCACCAAAGCTATCCCAAACGTTCCATCTCTTTGAACGACCATCGAAGCCAGATATCTCGACATCTCAACATTCCAATGGCTGGGACGAAATAACGACGTGATTCAAGTTGTCTCCACTCCTGTCTTCCTCTTGGCATAAGCCGTCGATTCCATGTCCCGAGTCAAAGATGTGGGCGAAGCGGCCAAAGCCGAGGAGAAGAAGGATTTCATTCTGGATGTAGTGGGTGCTGTCCACTTCTTTGTCCCCTCTGTCGGTGAATTTGCAGAGCTGGCCGATACAGTGACCGCCCTTGTCCGAATCATCGATTTGATTGGCGAGGCTGGTAATGGCGCATTCTCCGTTGCGAGTATCATCGAGGACCCTTCGTCGGCATTAATTGATATTATGGGTCTTATGCTAGGAGGAAGCAAAGATCGCTCTGATCCAGATGAATACCTTACTTGTGCGGCCTCCCGTCGCGGTATGTGTAAGGATACTGCGAAGTCTTTGGGGTCCACGTTTGAGACCTGGGATACTAAGCTACAGATTATCGTCAGGGCTTGCTCACGATGAACGCCACACGGCTCTGGGATGCTATTCTCTTATACAGTCTGTAAGAAGTGAGGCTTTAATGTTACAGTAGAACCAGTGCCATAGCCTCGGTGGCACCATGAGTGGCTATAGCAGATGAATAGAAGATTCTAATCGGTAAAGAGACAACTCCATGGCTCGGAGCTGAAGACGCAAATTAACGTCATTATGTCTGAAATTCCAAGCTTATGATACGAGTACCCTGCGTAAGATACTGCATGGTTAGTGGTCGGTTTAGAATGATCTGCTCGAGAATCTCACCGCTCTGCACAAATCATCATTTCTTCCACCGATGCCAGACTTGCGGAATTGAGACTTGGAGTACGCGATTGAATTTGGGGGAAACACCGACCAACTATGAACTTCCAAGCTGCATATTAGGCAAATATGGATAATCACCAGAATTATACTCATCTATGTTGAAATCGTATTTCTCGGCAGGACTATTCATTATGTCATGTTCGTGGTCCTTCTGCTCTTTGGCCATCTTTTCCCTGACCTTCATTGCTTCTTCTAAACGGATGGGCCAGTTATCGGTGAACGAGTCGATGTGGTCGACAAGCTCTTGCGGCATAGCGACCTTTGTTGGCAGGACTGCGGATAGAGCTTCCTCTGCCCACTAGTCATGTCTTTGGGGAGGCACGTTTCTGGTCGAGTAGATGCGATAGTTAGGATCCATAAGAGACGAGGTGAGAAAGCTCCGACGACCGGGTCTGGTTTTGTCGACTAGCTCGAATGGCGTGATGCGATGATGAAGTACGTTCGGCCAAGCGAGCAGTCGATGCATAGGAAGACCAACAGATCCCAGTCTTTGTAACGAAGGAGGCGGGCTCATAGATCCTCCGAGTATCTGTTCTTTGCAAGGTACGGCAAAGACTTGCAGGAAATGTTTGAGGTCATATTTGTGGTCGAATTGATCGGAGTCCATTCTTGTTTCTTGACGGAAATCGATGCGAGGCTCCGATGTGTTGTCCTCCTCGAAGACGTATATGGAGTTGGCGACAACATGCTCATTATGCAAGCCTTCGACATGCCAGTCGCTGCCTTGGAAACTGGGTTCGTCGGAATTTAGTTCGATCCTGTCTATCTTGACTATGACTTGCAGTCCCTTCTGCCGGAAAGACTCTTGGAGAGCGACCCTGTACGCCTCATGGGGGGTCTGCGCTGTTTCACCCTCTATTGCCGGTCCATGGCCGTTAGACACTTTCTTTTCAATGGCTTCCCATGCTTGACCAGATTTCCACTGCTGATAGGTGTACGCCGTACCCGGCTCGGGGTGCACAAAGTGAGTAAGCCGAAAGTACTTTCTGGTTACCGGTCTGGCTAAGTTATTGCCAGATCTACACCACATATCCCAATCGTCGTCAGGCAGGTTATCGTTTGACCAAGGAAAAGTCTCTTCGTCATCTGAAGAATCGTATGGATAGTTGTCAGGTTGGGTACAGTATGCCTTGGCTTCTTCAATCGCAGCATAGTAAAGCTCACTTCCGGGGTGCTTTCCTGCTTTAGTGAAGCGGGCGAATTCAGGCGGCGGAGGCTTATAAGAGACACCATACGTCTTGATGCGGGTTGGGAAGCGCCTACGACCTTGTTTTATCAAGACGTCATTCTAAGGCAGAGTTGACTATAGATGGAGTGGAGTAGAGTAGGGGTCAGATCTACTCTACTCTAGTGAATCTTAGCTAGAGTAGAATTCTAGTGGAGTAGAGTAGAATTCCAGCTAGAATTCTAGTGCTATAGTTTACTTACTATATCTAAACTTCCTCTAGTATCGCTTTCCCGAGCTTAAAGGTCGTACTAAGGTTAGTTATAATGCTACGCCTTATCTAATTCTTAACGTACTAGGCTTCCTTAATAACCTCTACTAAGAGGTTACCCCTCTATAGTATAACTATATTACTATAGCTAGAGAAGACGCGCTTAGGCTTATTAGACATTACTAGTATAGTAAAGAGGTCGCGAGCTATCTAAGATAGCCTTAGATAGGAGTGTTTAATACGTAGTTTTAACTAGAATTTAAGAGGGTAGTATATATTAGGAACGCGTCCTTCTATATACTACTAGGAGTACTCGTTAGTCTTAGGAGCTCTAATACTATCCTCTTTATTAGATGTTAACGTAGCATCTATCTATATAGTCGCCTCGATAGTAAAAGGGACGTCTACTTTAATTATAGTATACTAAGATAGCTAGAAATTATATACTACTTCCTCTAATACCGCGATCTAGTCCTATTAGTTCTTCTATTTTAACCGTAACTACTTCTATATATATGCTAGATATAGCACGACAGCTATAACATAGATAGGAGACTAGTCGGTTATCTAGTAGTATTTATCTAAGTTTTTCTATATAAGGTTAATCCCTATTATAAGCATACGATATTCCCTTATCTATTTAATAGGTTAATAATCTTAACTTAGTAGAGGAGGAGGAGGAGGTAGTAGTAGTATAGGCGCTTAAGGTTGCCGTACCTTTAAGGTCTTTACTACCTTACGGATAAGACGTAGTATTAGTATATCGTCGTCGATAGGAGGTAGAGCTTACGATTATAATTATAATTATAACTACGACTACGATATCGTAGTGTTTTATAATGCCGGTATTTAACTACCTATAAGAGGTACGCTCGAGTAGTCTTAAGTAGGCTTAATAATAGTATACTACTACTTAAGCCTCTTAAAGTAGGCGAATAGACGTTCTATAGTAGGGATAACTTACTAAACTACTCTATAGCTAGCGCTATTACCTCGACCCTTAAGACGCTACGTAAACTACTAGATAGGCTCTAATATCTTATAGTATCGTATAATAACAACCTAGTCGTCTTAAGTAATAAAGTCGTTTAGTATAGTTAGCCGCTTACGTATCTTCTTAGGGCGAGGCTTACTACCGAAGTTAGTCTTCTTATTCTTATAGTCTTACTACTCTCTTAACGTCTTATAGTAGAAGTCGTTAATAGTAGGGCGTACTACGATAAAAACGCGTAGAGCATTAAATACTAAGTTCTAGCGAGTGTCGTTTATAGTATAAAGTTTAGTAACCTTAGTAAGTTAGCGAGTGTCGTTTATAGTGTAAAGTTTAGTAATCTTAGTAAGTAGTAGATTATCTTCTTAAGCCTTCTTAAACGCCTTATTCCTCTAAGGCGATATACGGATATATATAATAGTGTTTCTAACCTTACCTACTAGCCCTTAGCATCGCTAAATCTTAAGCTCCTTTACCGTTATCTTAACCTAAGTAAGCTCTCTAAGGAAGGCATCCTTATTAAGGCCCTAAAGAAGGGCGCGCGTAATAAGGTTAAAGATATAGCCGGTATATCGAAGGCGACGCTTAGTAGCGTTAAAGTAAAACTCGTAAGCTAGAGCTTATATATAGGTATCGTTATTTAAGGCGTTATTAGCGACGAAGAAACTAATATTATTCGTAAGGCTAAAAGAGGTAATAATCTTAGTAATAGTATCTATAATATTAACGCTAGTATACTTACCTTCTTACTATAGAAGGGTAAGTAGGAACGACTTTAAATTACCGTATTTATCTATAAAGTAGTAATTAATACTATAGAGCGCCTTAAGGTTATAAGAGGTCTATAAATCGAAGGAGATATAGATAGTAGAGGTAGCTAAGTAAAGCTACTTAGTAATTATACCGACGTAACTATTATATGCTTAAGATATCTATCTATATAGAGTTAAATAGTAAGAAAGGCATCCTTATAAGTCGATAGCTAGATTTAGTATAGTAAGGCAGTTCTATATATACGGAGACTTAAGAAGGTAGAAGGTAAGGTTCTTATAAACGATAAGAGTAGTAATAGCGCCCTTCTACTCGGCCTTATTAAATATAGTGCTATAATTAGTAATATTTTAACCGTACGAGGAAGTAGTAATTAATAGGGGTTAGCTTAAGACCTAATCTATAATACTACGAGTACGCTTTAACGTAGAGCTATCCTTATTAATATAATAGTAGTTAAGAAGGTAGTTAATAGTAATATCCGTACCTTTAGTAACGTTATAGTTATATAGTCGATAAGAGCGCTACTTATAGTAGCTAGTATAGACCTAATAGTATTTTTAAGGTATAATACCCTTCTTCTATATACGCTAACCGTAGTTCTATACGTAGCTCTTACTTATACCCTTACCGTTATATACGCCTTCGAGAAGTAGTAGATAAGTCTAGTCGATATATAAATAGTATATATTAGCTAGTTCTTCTTCTTCGCGGCTTTTAGGCGCTATACTACGGAAATTGTCTATTCGCTATAGCTTAGTTAGTACGTTAAATTCGGAGGTGTTTAGTATAGAGGAGAGGATATCGAATAGCGTATTAGTATTAGATATAGTAGTATAGTAGAGGGTAGATGTTTAGTATAGTAGAGAGTAAATGTTAATAGTATAGTAGAGGGTAGACGTTAATAGATAGATAGATAGAAAAGAGATGCCTATTAAGAGTTTTTATATACGGCTATTAACGTTAGATCTAGCTAATTAGAAGCTTTAGAAGCGGCCGGTACGTGCCGGTAGCTAATTAGAGACTAGAGCCTAGAATTCTACTAGAGTACTAGATTTCTATAACCTCTACTCTACTTTACTCTATACTAACTAGAATTCTACTCTATCTATAGTTAACTCTATTCTAAGGTTTAATAGAAGCTAAAATAAGCTTCTTAATAGTATAGTATAGACTTTAATACTAAGGATATAGGCCATTAATATATAAGGTAATACAAACATCTATACTAAGGCTCTCTAGAAAGTCGATTTTATAGGGCAATCGCTAGAAATTCGTCGACTATAACGAACCTCTTTAAAATTGCTTATCCTATATAGAACGGCCTAAACAATTAGTATAATAGAGGAGATAATAACCTATAATAGGAATCTCTAAAGTAATATTGCATTTGCTTATATACTAGAATATGTCGTTAAGGGGTACTAATCCCCCTTAAGCTAAGACCCTCGACTTACCGTATATAAGAGGATATATAATAGGATTAACGAGCCTATATATAGGCGGAGATAATATCTAGTTTTATATAGCGTTTCGCTTTTAATAGGCGGGTAAGGGAACGGCTAATATAGATAAAACTACTATCTAGTTATAATTTAAGTTCTCTTAGTAGTTCTTCGCTCTTATTACGAGATATAGAGTATAAGGGGCTATAAGGGGGTTCTTTTCTAGGAACTAGGTCGATAGCGTAGTTATAGGATTAGTATAGGGGTAAGGTCTTTACGTCTTTTCGGCTAAAGACATTAAGGTATTTATAGTACTAGTTTAGTAGAATAAGAGTAGGGTTAACGTCCTTACTCTTCTAGTAGGCTTCTAGGTCTACTTATATATTATCTAGGCGTAGTTTTAGGGTTAGGTTTATAGGTTTAGCTAGCTTCTCTTCTATTCTCTAGAGGGAAAGCTCTCTATCGCTAGTCTCTATACCTTAAGCGATAGTACGCTTAAGATCTCGTAAGGAATAAGAAAAGATCTAGTAGTCTCTCCTTTTCGTAAACTTCCTAAAGGTATAGGTGCTAATCTAAGCGTACTAGATCGGGTTAGATTAAAGGTAAGGCGTAGTAAGGATAGTAAGTATTTCTAGTACTACTTCTAGGAGCGGGTTCTTTAAGGGGATAGTTAATATTTCTAGCATTACTTCTAGGGTTATAGATTTCTTAATAGTTTCTTTAGAATGTAGATAAAGGGTCGTAGGGTCCGTTTAGTAATGCTTATTATAATACGTAGAGTTAAAGGTAATAGTTCTAGCCTTAGGATAAATAACGGCATCGTATAGGGTAAACTAGGGATAGCTAAGTAGGATCGAAGTATAGGTAAGGTATATTATAAGGAGGTATATAGCTTCTAGATACATCCTAGTCTAGACTTTAAGTTTAACTACGTACGTAATCTAGCTAGTTCTAGAAAAGTAGCTATCGGTAACCTCTAGGCTAAGGGGGTATCGTAGTTTCTAGATAGGTAACTAGTGTTTCTAGATAAAGGTGCTATTAATTAGGGCGAATATATCGTACCTAGTATTAAGTAGAAGGGTAGAATCTAAAATTCGATCGTTCTATCGAATTTAGTAAGGTAGCGTAGGATAGCGTTTCTTAATAATCGACGATTATTTAAAGTCGGGGATAGAGGTAATAAGGAAGTACGCGGAATAAAGTCTATAAGTAGAGATTATAATAGGTCCCTAGTTATAAATTAGTCTAGGGACTAGGCGTTTCCTAGGAAAAGGGCTCCTCTAGTAATACTTTCGTTTTTATAGGCTATAGTAGTAGCGAGGTATATCTCCTATACTCTTTAGGACTTATTTAGGTAATTTATAGATCTATAACCTAGTTCCTTATAGTAGAAGTATAGCTTATACTTAAAATAGAATTCGCGGATACTAGGTTTAGTTATCTTACGACCTTTTACGTTATTAATAGTAATAGGTTCGCCTATAGTTAGGCTAGAGTTATTTAAAACTGTCGGAATAGCTACTACCTAGGTAGAGATAGGTATAGTATAGGGGATAAGGTTATAAGGAATCTAGTTATAGGGAGCTAAGGCTAAGGGTTAAGGAGTAGGGGCTTCGATAGTTATAAAGTATCGACGGTAGTTCTTAAGTTCTTATAGATACCTAGTATAGGCATAGAAGTCCCTATTAAGAATGTCGCCTAAAACCATTATAAGTTATTACTTAAGTTCCTTAGATAAGGTAGCTTTAAGGATTATAGGTAGAGCGTTATTATACATTCTAGATTTAAGGGTAAGGTAGTAGAATTTAGTAAAGAACTATCCGAACTCCTAGTTCTTTTAATAAAGGGCGAGAAGATTATTCTAGGTATTATAGGCGCGGTTCTAGTCTCTAAAAGCTCTTTTAAGAACTTATAGTCCTTCTTTATAATCCTTAAGGGTATAAATACCGTTACGGATATAAGGTTAAATGTATAAATAGGCGCGGCCTTTAAGACGACTAGATAAGTAGGTAAGATAAGACTAGGTAGTAGGGAAGCGATCGTAATTAACGCTTATTTTTTCTCTAATCTTAGAGGTAAAGACGTCGAATTAGGAGCGATCTCCCTAAAACTTTTTAGGGTTAGGTATCTTTTTAGAACGGCTAACCGAAGACTTAGCAGTAGGAGAAGTAAGCGTAGGCGTTTAACTATAAAGTACTATATTATCCTTAATATTAGGAGTTATAGGATCCGAGGTAGTAGGGGTATTAACTATAGGTAAGGTAGCTTTAATAGCTTCGGCTTCTAAATAGTAGGCCTAGGCTTTATTTTCGAGAGCGTTTTCTATTTAAGTAATAGCGCGGACCTTATTTATAGAAGCGCGTTTAAGTTTTTCGCGAACCTTCTTAAGTTTAGAGGACTAGTATACTTATATAGTCTAAATAGACTCTTTTTCGTAGTAGGTCTAGCTAAGTTCGTAGGTAAGAGAGGCGTTCTCCTAGTATAGCGATATATTTTTAGATTCCTAGGAATTAGCGAAGTAATAGACATTAGTTAGGAACTTATACTATAGGTTAGGGTAGTTATAGACGTATTAGATAAAAACCTTAAGGTTATCTATAAGGATAGAAGGCGTTAGGCGCGAAGTTATCGTAGGGTAGTTAGCGCGATAGGCGCGCTATATAGGTATATAAGGTCTACGTAATGTTAAGGGGGCGAAGTTAAGAGTAGGTAATAATACGTAGATACGGGTCTAAGCTATATAATAAGACGTAGATAAGGAGATAAAGAGGTAGTAGGGTAGCGGTAGTAAAGGCTTATAACTAGCCTTAGCGGTTATTACGTAATAGCCGGCTATAGCTAGCTAGCGGCCGGCTAAGGATAGGGTTATAGGGGGTCTTAGTATTAAACTGTAATAACTAAATACTAGTAAACTAGCGTTGCCTCTAGGATCTAATAAATAAAACCTATAGTCCCTCCTTATTATAGTAATTATCTATATAACAATATCCTTAATTAGGCGATTTTTTCTAACAATTTATTAATCCCTCTATATAACTATTATTATTCCTTACTCTCTTAATATATTACTACCTCTAGAGCTAATTATTACTATATTAAATTAGCTATAGCGCCTCTAGAGCCTTACTAGCGACGCGTAATTACTATTAAGTAACGAATAGCTCTTTATAGCTATATATAGTAGTAGTATGCTCTTAACTAAGTATAGCTAGCTAGCTAGTTTAAAGAGTAATTTAGCTATTAACTATTATAGGGTACTATCTTTAAGAGCCTCTTAGTACGCTTTAGCGAGCTAGACTAGCGTAACTATAGCCCCTTATAGAAGAGGCTTTATACGTAGTACTAGCTAGAGCTTAAGGCATACCTTTATAAGTAGTAGCTTTAAATTAAGACTTAAGTACTAATATTAAATGAGTTTATAGGAATAATTAATAAGGATAGATAATAGTTAAGTAATTATGTCTTACTTATTATTAATATAAAATAGAAATAAGATAGGACCTCGGACGCGTTAACTAGCGGCTAGCTTTACTTCGGATAATCTAGGAGTTACCTTTTAACGTTATTATTTCGTCGCCTAAGGACTAGGGTACCTTAAAGCTAAATAGCCGACGCGCCGACGCCGACGAATCGCGACAGTCTTTAGTCTTTATCCTTATTAATTATTAGCTCGAGTAGGACTAAGAACCGCTAGAAGACATGGCTAATAACTAACACTAATCTCTTATGCGGCATAAGTTACGTATATTGGCACCCTATATAGGGCAGGAAGGCCATATAGCATAAGACATCTAAGTCTTCCGTCTTAGCTAGTCTAAAGCAGCAAGACGTTAACATAAAGCATTGCGCATGCCTTAATCCATGCCTCATAGAGCCGCGTTGCCGCTGTCGTATTTAACATGTGCCAGCTCTCTGTTTCTCTCACTCGCGCCAATCGCCCGCCCGATGGCCATCGTCACCGACCAACAAGAAGAGTCCATTAGCACAAGAGACCCGCGCCTTGAACACCGACTTGGCTAGCGCGACCAATCATTAGAAAGTCCAGGTTACCACACATCTTAAGGCTATTAAGCGACTTGTTCGTTGGCGGTCTGCTCTTCTCATTAGCCCATCACGCCAACATCTCGTCCGTCTCGCTTTGCGCACCTCATGCACTCCTCCTCCCTCTCCTCCGAGAGCGCATCCTCACTCGCATCGACCCCGCTCTCGTCGAGCTTCCAGCTACTTGCCAGCCCGCCCGCCAAACCCTCCTATGTTTGCCTCCAACGTCGGCTCCAGCCAGCAACCTGTCAAGATGCGCATCAAAGTCGATTATGAGTTGGATGACCAACTTCTGTTGCATGTCGACTGAGAAGCATGTCGAAAAGGTCAGAGACCCGATTGGACCATGCGTGGGGAGATAACGAATTCCTCGAGGCAGCGCCTTGTGGATTGGGCAATAGAAACACACAGTGGAGGTTCGATAGCGATTTTGTCCAAAGAGAGAGCGATACTCATTGAGAGGCGACACGTCAACCTGGCGAAATGAACGATATCCATCTTATAGCACGGGAGATGGCAAGAAAAGAGCTTCCTAGGCTCGCGGCATCGTGCAGCGAAGGTCGACGACAGGCTTCTCCAGGAAGACAAACACGTTTGACCCGACGGAATCTGTCGCCGAACATCCAGGACGGAAGGAGAGAAGAGACAAATTGGCATTTGCGGCTAGAAAATGAAGTAGAAAGAGCGAAGTCGAAGAAAAGGTCTGGGCGGCCTCCGGGCCAGATAGAATTGAGTACGCAAGATAAAAAATCAGAGGAGAACGAAAGAAAGTAATCTCTGACTGGTCCGACATCGTGGGAATCATGTACAATGATCTTTGTTACAAAAACATCTGGTTCAACCCCCATATAACCCATGTCTTCTATGAGTCTCTGTAAATTCTCCCTATATTTTCCATGTTTGGAAATGCTGCAGTATGTATACAGACTCGATTACATATCCATCTCAAGTCGTGTCAACCCACTCTTGGACAGAACAGACTTTTGTCGCAAACAGCGGCCAAATCAAGTTGACAGCTGCATCTTTTGCATCTTGAGAGAAGCCAGCGGTGCAGTCAGAACTGGCATTAGATTAGTCTGGCACATAGGAACGCTTGTTCGAACTGGATACTCACAGCATGGTAAGAGAGTAACCACTATTGCAGCTCAAACTGTCAGCCTCGGCCATTGTCCTCGACACCAGATCCTTTCACTCACTGTTCGTATGCATCTCGCGCAGTCGATTCGAGACAAGTATTAGCCACCAAGCCGGCAATAATAAGATGCTCGATCTTGTGTTGCTGTAGTTGGAAATGCAAATCAGTATTGCGGAAAGAGCTGGTGAGAACGTCAGTCTTGTCCACCGCACAGTCCTCAAATAGTTCTTGGAAGGATTTGTAAGAGAGGCAATCAACTTGCCTGCTATTCCAATGCTTGGAGACCACCACGTCTCCGTTGTCAAGATCAGGCTGCATGCCTTCGAAGTACTGGGCGCCTTCACTGCCAGCTTCGAATAGCATGCCAGCTTTGATCGCCTCGAGAGAGTTATTCATCATCCTCCAGCCTCGCGCAAAGTGTTCGTCGGTGTGCTGATGCATGCAGTAGAACACGGGTGTACCACGTCTTCTAGCCGTAGTAAGAAGCTTTTGTAGGTTCGAGATGGTCGCTGACTTGTCGAGGCTATCCTTCAAAGCGGCGTGTGCCTTGCCTTGGGGATGAAGAAAATCATTGTAGGGATCGATGAAGAGGACTGCTGTTCTTGCGGCCATGACGAAGAAGGGACTGGATAAGAATACAAGATGATGAATGAGGACTAGACGGCGCAGATTTATATCGTATCTGGTTTCTGTGTAGGCTAAATTCTCGAAAAGCTAGTCTGACTATCAGACACTCGTGGAGTCCCACTCAAGCACCGACCGAAGGCATCCCGATGATTCAGTCTCGAGTGCTAACCCTCCTGAGCAGTAAGAGCGCCATAGAATAGATGACTCAAGTAGGGTTTCCGGAGTGGCACGCCACAGGGGCTCACTCCCAGCGCTGACTACGATAGGCAGAAGGAGCTCAACCCAAACGGGTGAAGCAGAAAGTCACCATTATTGCGCCAGAGAGCGTTGGACACAGAGCGTTGACCTTCTTTGACCGCACGAGCACAAGAAGAAGACATTAGGCAGATCATCAAAGCCAAGCGAGCTTATGCGTCAAGTTAGTGGAGTTCTGGACGCTAACCGCTTTAGGCAGTAAGAGCGCTAAGTGACCTTCCATGCAGATGAGCCTGCAAAATTCGTATAGTGAATCCTGCCGAATTGGACGTGAACCGTTTTCAGCAGTCAGAGCGCAACTGGAAAACATGAAGCAGATGGGTCATCAGTCGATGGTATCAACACTAATCGTTCTAGGTAACAAAAGCGCGGCAGTGACACATCATGCGAAACAGGCAGCAGCATCAGGCGGTCTCAGATCTGACATGTGATCAGAGCATATCGTCGAGACAGACGTCGTCTGATGAATTCGTGAGCAACGTCGCCCTTTGTAAAAGTTGCTAGAAAAGTTCTTCGTCCAAGTCAAGTATCTGGCACGAGGCTGGATAGTCCACACGCTCTCCACTTGCGACTTTCCTGTTAACATTCAGACATGACACCTGCTTGGTGGTAGAAATTCAACGGCAGAATTTTCAAGTCTCACTTAGTTCCTAGGGTGCTCGAAATGTTTTCTCACAGAATCCATCACCAATTGCATGGAGATGGTACCCTCAAGGCAACTGGTGAGGTAAGGCTGTGCTTCCAAAATGTGTTGAGCAGTTTTGTCCGCTCGAGATGCCAAGTCGCTGACGCGATTACCTATATCCTCGGCTTTAAGGTATCCCTGGGCGATAGCTTGCGCAGAAAGTAGATTGAGCTCGAAGCACCAATAGTGACTGAGCAGGCCGGCAATTGTCCCACTAGCAAAAGTTAACTGCTGGAGGCTGCTCCAGCATCCCGGTATGCATTCAGGATCGACATATTGCAGACTACCAATTCCGGGCTGACGCGACGGCCAGAAGAGATCGCCTTCGATTGTTGAGTCGAATTCTTCTGACCATGACTGCAACTCGTGACGCAGACACTGGATCTGCCGGCATAGGGTAGATGCGACATCAGAGTTCGCAGACGGATCGCGCGCATTCAGCTGCAGGTTGTCGACAGACTGCAAAAATTCAGGTACCTTCATAGCCATAGTGATGAGACGGTCTTGTATTGTGGTACCGCCCCTACTGAAGATGTCGTTGTTCCAATCTCGTTCCGAGAGGAAAGTCGATTGTCGACACTTTATCGAGTTGTACAGGGCAATTGTTCGAAATCCCCGTAGCAGGAGCCTGAAACTTGGCAAGTCCCGTGCCATCGCTGGTCCACAGGATTGCAGAAGTCGAAGCGCACCATTGAGGTGTGCCGCGTAGCCAGATCCGACAGATGCGACTTCGTCTAGATGTTCAAAACAGCATAGAGTTATCGAGGTACAGCAGAGGGCGTAGTGCAAGTGAGAAACACGGGTTGAACCAGCTACTGCCTTGGGTAGATATCGGCCGAACTCTGATAGTGTTGCGACGTAGCTGGTACGGGCGAAGCTCACTAGGCCAGGGTCAGCGCGAAGGCGGCCGTAGTACATGGTCAACAGGCTGAAGATCGCGACATCTAAAGCTGGAATGTACTTCAAGGCAAACGGTATTAAAGCTCTGATTGTCTGGGCCATGGCAGAATAGTGTTTGGTGCCTGGTCTTGTATTGCGATCGCCACTGAAGATGCCGGATATGGAAGTATTCGTGAATTCTTGAACAATGGCTTGATAGAGCGGTTCCCAAAGGGCTGGGCGACCAGAGAGTAATGCTACGTCCCCAGGCAGCGAAGACACGTATTGGTAATGTATCAGAGTCGAGCGTGAATCTTGTAGCTGTTCAACGGAGAACTGATAGAATCGCTGCGTGCGACCGCTATCAGTTGGTCGGTTCTGATGTGCTTCGATCAATCTCAGCCTCGAGGTACCACGAGAAATGGTGTCTGGTTGGGAGTAGATGAATATGGTCGAGCTCTTTGGTCCGCTGCAGCGAATACCGCTCTGTCTACAGCGAAAACATTGAGGCTCTTGCAGGTCACACTGATACGCGGTCAGCGAATCACGGTTGTGTTTTCTTACGGCATTTGTGACATGCCTTTTTCCGTCGACGCTTGCACTCGTCGCAGCGACGGCTGGAGCCTGGCACATCGCCTCCAACCATGTCTACTCCTGCTGTATATGCTGGATTTCGCTGGATTGAGGTTGATCAGCGACAAAAGCTCTTTGCCTCAAGTCAAGGTCATATGACATGAGAGTCCACGATCATTAACCCTACCCGTATTCAATTGATTGGACTCCTATGCCATATTTTGATCGATTGCGAAGGGGTACAATCCTGCGAACACGCGAGGTTGCCTACGGATAACGGACGCGGCGTGACGTCATATGTTCTGGCCCTCCACGTGCTCGTACGGCAGTTACCACCACTCAACGTCGCCGACTGTTGGTTCCTCCACATGGCAAAAAGCCGGACGCGCTAA
The DNA here is from genome assembly GCA_019677095.1 of Aureobasidium sp. SLJ-2021a. Classification (NCBI taxonomy): domain Eukaryota; kingdom Fungi; phylum Ascomycota; class Dothideomycetes; order Dothideales; family Saccotheciaceae; genus Aureobasidium; species Aureobasidium sp. SLJ-2021a. The sequence goes on from JAHRBU010000022.1 coordinate 304,705, forward strand.
GACTGTTATCTGTCTGGACTCAAGAGTGGTGATTGGTGTCCATATAACTGCTTCCGACTAGGTGCACTTGAAGAACCCTTGTTCGAGTTGATGGGCGAATATGATTGTACTGTTGGCTGAAGTCACGACCAGATAGATTGTCTCATGCTTTTTGCACTGCGATGTCCTTGAACTGTGCCGTGACGCCCTTAATGGCATCTTCTACCGGTAGGCGTTCCATCGAACTGGCACCAAAGAAGCCGTGCAAGCCCTTGACTCTTCCGAGCACGAACTTTGCGTCTTCGGGTTTCGCAATAGGTCCGCCATGGCAGAGCACAATGACATCCTTTTTGACTTCGGATGCAGCATCCCTGATGGCTTGTACGTCCTTGACGCAGTCTTCCAGAGATTTCCCTGTTTGTGCGCCGATCGTACCGCTAGTGGTGAGGCCCATGTGTGCGACGACTACATCTGCTCCGGCTCCAGCCATGGCTTTCGCTTCTTCAACGTTGAAGACATATGGCGTTGTCAAGATGCCCATCTCCGCAGCCAGTCGCACCATCTCAACTTCCTTGTCATAGCCCATACCAGTTTCCTCGAGGTTTGCGCGGAACTGGCCATCAATCAGACCAACGGTCGGGAAGTTCTGGATACCGGCGAAGCCCAGGTCACTAAGTTGCTTCAAGAAGCGAGGCATATCCTTGAAAGGGTCGGTACCGCAAACACCAGCTATAACGGGAGTGTGCTCGACAATAGGTAGCACTTCTTTGGCCATGTCGACGACGACATCATTGGCATTGCTGAAAGGCATGAGTCCAGCCAGAGAACCACGACCAGCCATTCGAAACCGGCCACTGTTGTAGATGATGATCAAGTCGCCGCCGCCTGCTTCAATCGATTTGGCTGACAAGCCAATGCCAGCACCCGCTCCAACGATTGGCTTCCCAGCATCTATCTGCTTGCGGAAGTTCTCAAGAATTTGCTTGCGATCGGTCGGAGGTGCCATTCTGAGTGTATCTCAAGTGCTTGTATGTTTTGGTAAAGTTTTGATGGATGACAAGCATGAACAAAGAGGACGACAGCAGGACTCGAAGTTGAGCTGTTTCATCGGCATGACGCAACCTTGCATGAAGACATCACATCACCAGCCTCCCCGCACCTCTCATCCGACCGGCGACGCGACGTGGACCACTTCGCATGCGACGACACTCCTGAAAGACTCGAGATGGGCTTTTTCGTTTTACATCCCACTGTTTCACCGCCACGATGCCGCACATAGTTCTGCTGGGGACGCTCGACACAAAGCTTCCTGAAATTATCCATCTTCATTCTCGACTGATCGCTCTTTCCTCGCCAAATACCTCTATCACCTTAATTGACTGTGGCCGTATTCCTGTTGTCCATCCTGCCATCACCACCACTCAGAATGAGCTGGTCACAAGATTTGGTACAAAAGAAGAACAAAACACCTTGCAAGATCTACCACGCGGCGAGATTATCAAATTTATGATTCGTTGCACGACTTCATACATCGATGAATTACACAAGAAGCATCCCATACATGGTATCATCAGTGCTGGAGGCAGTGGAGGTACCAGTTTGACTTCAGCGGTGATGCGAACTCTGCCAATCGGCCTTCCCAAACTCATTGCGAGCACAGTCGCCTCTGGAGATACCGGCCCAATTGTTGGCGAAACTGATATTACTCTGATGTATTCGGTAGTAGACATAGCAGGAACCAATGACCTTCTGAGGAGCATCTTGAACAACGCGGCTGCTGCCGTGGCAGGCATGTCATCGGCATACGAGCAACAGCTTCGACACCAACAGGAGCAGACAAAGGGGAACCAGAAACTACGGGTTGGCATCACAATGTTTGGCGTCACGACTCCCTGTGTTGACAAAATTCGTGAGCATCTCGAGTCCACCTATGCAGTTGAAACGTATGTCTTCCACGCTACTGGACACGGAGGCAAGGCTATGGAGCGCTTGATCTCAGAAGGCCGCCTCGATGCTGTTCTGGACCTGACCACGACCGAGATCTGCGACTTTCTGATGGGCGGCAACATGAGCGCTGGGCCCGATCGTCTCGAAGCAGCCCTCAAGGCAGGCATTCCGACGGTTATCTCCCTGGGAGCCACCGACATGGTCAACTTCGGACCGAAAGCAACAGTGCCGGAGAAATATCAGCACAGGAAGCTGTTCGAACACAACCCTACAGTGACCTTGATGCGTACCACCAAAGATGAATGCAAAGCGATCGGTAATCTCATGGCGGACAAGATCAAACGCTTCGCGGTCAATCCCAAGATGGTGCAAATCACTCTGCCGAAAGGCGGTGTCAGCATGATCGCTACCCCAGACGGTGTCTTCGAGGATCGCGAAGCTGATGATGCATTGATTGAGACATTGGTTTCTCAGTTGCAAGATTCGAGCATCACGATCGTTCATGACGAGAGAAACATCAATGATACAGGATTCGCGGTGGATATTGCCAATCAGTTGATGCGACTAACGAGTTCGAATTGATCTTCGATATCTCCATCTCCCTATAACAAGAGTCTGTTGACAACACTTCTGCATTTCTATAGCGTCTCAAATGACCGGATGAAACCCTCGAGATCAACAGAACAACACGTTCACTGCAATTAAAGGCAATATAAGACTCTTCGTCCAGCTGCCGCGTATCCTTTCTTGACCAACCAGGAACAGAGTTGGAAGGGCATAGAGATTTGGGAGCTGCCCGCGCCGATCATCACGCTGCCATCAAGGCCACGGCTACTTCTGCAGCAACATGTTAGCAGAACAACCGAATGGGTTAGCGTAGTGGACCCGGGAATCGTCTCACTCCTAGCCGCAACACATAGGTGTTTAGCGCGCGAGTTAGCGCGGAGCGATAGTTTTATATGCGATACATCTGCCGGAGTAATAACACTGCCACTTGTCATGGAGAGAAAGACTATATACTAATCTCCCCAAACAGAATGTACTGTCTTTTGTTGCTGTAGAATTACATAGTCATCTCTTGACCACACAACATGTTCGTTTGAGATTTCTGTTTTGTGCTCTTCCTGCACATCACTCACTATTTCGCGAACGTTTTGAGTGTTCATAACACTACATCTTTAGCAGCAAATGTAGTGAAATGCTGACTTTCCGTCCCGAAATCAGACTGTCTGTTCTGCTATGAGAGTGCTCAGCTTTACCTGTTCTCCATTGCATCTTTCGAAGTAACAAGCATCCTTCCCATCTAGCTTTGAAAAGATTTTTTGCATTCTCATCACCCTTGGTTTTTGTTGATTGACATGATGTAAAGCTGGGTAGGCAACCCTGATGCCAAAAGACATTGAAGCGGATGTCACCCTGTCTATCTATATCTCCATCGATGCCACATGAAGATCGGACTAAGACACGCTTATATATCCTTGTTCTTATGGTATAATGTATCAATTCTCTTTGGAGTACATACAGCCATGATCAATCGAGTTTAAGATCATCGCTGCCGTGCAGACTTGCCTCGGAGCATGTGGCATAGATTTTGGTTATGCTTCTAAGATTGAGTCTTTTCAAAACCGTTTTCCTATGTAGCAACCGCACTTCGAGTAATATGAAGTTTAGACTGTGATACCTCCTTGGAAAGTATACAAATATCGTTCATAAGCAGGGAGAAGTTATCAGAATATATCGTCGAGGTTATAGACACGAAAACGTTGCTAGATGGGTTGTCCGGAGTGCCACCCTGTCTGGAAAGCTGTATACCACCAGCCAAAGAACACGCCATGTCTGATCTGAAATGACAGCACCATCCTGTCAGAAGCACAGACATGTGGTATCGCAACACGAGATCCGCTCAGACGCACATCCCTAGCATCGCAATAGAACTCGCAATCGTGGGATTTGACATTGACAGCTTTCTCAGCTCAACTGGGGAGAAACCCCAACATTGTGGCAGCGGCGGCCCACACTACAGCTGTCGCAATTTTATCGCGATCTCGGATGTTCCGCCAGAGCAGTGCACAGCTAATCAGAAACCATAGAGTGGGAAGGATTTGCGATAATACCACCGTCATGGCAATAGCAAACCTAGACAGTGGAGCAAAGCATTGCATTCTTGGTTCCGACTTCCAAGGATTTTGCAAGGCAGCTTGCATGCATACATGCATCACTGATCACAAGTTCGCACGAACAGAGAGCCCGCCATCCCTCCCTGGTAAAGCTGCAAGCAGTGGTCACGGATCTCGATAGTCTGGCAGATGTGTAGCCGAGAGCTGTTCTGGGATTAGCATAGGTAACTATAAAAACTACCTTGATCTTTTGCGGGTCGTCTGGCGAAGCGTCGATAGTTAGTCCTGGGCGCATGGAAACAAGGTTAGGTTAATTTGGTGCATTTGCGGACGTTCGTGGAACCACGATTGATAAGATTGTGTCCGAGGAACTTCGTACGCGTGTACGGGTCTAGGCCATTGTAGAGTGAGGAGAGTGAAACTCATTTACTCTTATGTTGGTGCTGAAGAGCAAAGAGGACCTGAGGTGAGAATAAGCAGTCAAGAGTAGGTAGGCGCCGGATTTGCAAAGGTACCGTACCCGCTTTCTAAAGTGCTGACCACTCACGCATCATACATGCAGGAACACCCGCAACCGAGGGACGTCAGATGACGATGGTAAACCAACTCACTCATACCAAGGCACAATGCGCGAAAAAGCAAAAGTTCTTAAGCACACGAGCCGCAATCCAGATACCATTGATCGCGAGAAGAAAACGCCAAGGCACAGGCATCCAGGAAAAACACTCCACCTCGCACAAACACGCCCTGTAAGGAAGGAAATCTGGGGATCTCGCATAGCTTCAGAACGTTCGGGGAGACTTTATTTGCACCTAACTTACAGAAATAACTAACTTTTGGTCGTGGCGGCTTGGAAGCCACAAGGTGTCGTGAAGGTTCGCGCTGCGAAGCGCCCCCGGGGCTATTCTATTGACATGAACCGCTGGGACAGCAATAGCACAAAACAGAAAAGGGGGCTGGCGAGCAAAAGGAGGCATAGACTGTGGTCACAAGGTTCTACATCCAATCTAGGCTCTCGTAAGGATGACTGGTGAGATTTGGAAAGAGATTCAAACCGAATGGTTGCGACGAATGAGACAAGGTCCGGAGAGGCTTGAAGTCGGCGTTTCTTCCACTTCATCCGATGGATGATGGCTTGAAGAATGGCTGCGCCATCCGCGAGGCTCTCGTTGCTTGATCTCAGCCATCAACAAAACAAATCATGCGGACATGGATATCCCTCTTGATACAGGTACAAGCAAACACGTAAACCTCGAGCTGTTTATAGAGTATTTGTATGCACAATGACCGACGGTTCGATGGAAGGCCCCGCGGTGGACGGGCTGGATTTCGGCGGCAAGTACAACCGACCACGACGTCTGTGCTTTATTCAGCCAACAAAAAAAATTCAAAATTCTCCTTGGAAACAACCATCATCGGTCTGCACACAGAGCAAAATGTGATCACGCCAGGGGTCGAACCTGGAATCTCTTGATTCGTAGTCAAGCGCCTTGCCATTGGGCCACGCAACCATTGATGAAGGACATGTTGAGTAGTACTCAATAACAATCTTCATGACGCATCATTGCCATCGTTGACAGGATGGTCGCAGCTCAAAAGGGTAAACCACGAATTGCATGTTTCTATATAGAGGTACATCTTGCCAGGTCCCTTCCCGAGAAATGTTCTGACCGCTTCTCGAAGAACAAGGTGCGAGCGAACTTGACAAACCAACACCTGAGATTATCGAGCTCAAGGTTGGCCTTGCCATCGAACGTCTCATACTCACCAGCCAGTTGCCGAAGGCGTTCCTCAACCAATTCCTCAATCTCTTTCATACCGTCCTCAAGGGCCATTTTCACCTCCAAGGAGGCGTCTTCGACTTGGTCTTGTATGGCTGCTTCTGCTTCCTGGCAGTCGACGTGGAACACATTGTGATATTCGTCCATGATCCTCTCGATGGCATCCTTGGTGTGGAGAGGTAGGCCGGACTCCACAAGGTATTTCAGCCGGGTCTCTACCTCCGCCGTGAACAGGTCTCTGACCAGGGAGGTGAGCCTGGGGCTAGACAAGCGGTGAGCACGGGGCTCCAGGGGCTCGCCAAGCAGGGCACCAACGGATTCCAGGCCTATCAGACGTCCATGACCAGACTGGATAATTGCTTCACGAAGCACATGCTCGGGAACTGTCGCAAGCATGTTAGCAAGGAGAGCAACCTGGCCATCTTCCTTGGGAGGGCCTGGCTCCTTGCGGTATGGCGGCAGGGTGAAAACAGTCGGTCGTATATCGTTGGAAAGGCCGGACCTCGTGGTGGGCGTCGTGTTGACCTCGGTAGGGGAGTAGGGGGGAGGGGTGGTATATACATAGGTAGACCGCTTGAGAGGGGCATCAGAGGGGGTGCCTGAAGCTGATAACATCAGCATCTCGACAGCTTACATGTTTGAGTTCAAGCCATGGCAATGCAGAAGGCTTGTATCGACGACATATATGTCCAGGAGGAGCCCGAAGGCGCCAACATGTTTAGCATACTCTCATATGCCACTCAGGGGTTGTAGAAGCTTGCTGCATTGCAATGGCACTCACATGTTCGAACAGCATTCGAAGGAGTGTTGAAGGGGGTCTTACCTTGTCTTGATCTTTTGCCTAAGCTTGATGATGTCTCACTGTGGCTGGACCCTGGGGCTTTGGGGCTGAACACCTGCCATGTACCTTCTTGCAAGCCCCTGCCGCGATCCTCTCGGCCAAGATCTAGGGGCGGTGTCTTCAGGTCTCCGCTATCGAATCCATTCACAAGCCTTTCCAATCTTGCCTTCTCTTGTTGGGCAAATTGGGCTTTGGCAAAATGTATAAAGATGGTTGTCGCTTGACAGGTCTCGACGAACGATTGGAAGTCGACATCAGCTGGATCAGTCGGACGTACGCTCGTCAGCCCCCTTGGATAGTGCACAGCACCAGGAGATTTAAGAACAAGGGCAACAGTCAAGACATCAGAGGGGCTTGCGGCCGAGGTAGGTATACGATTCAACAGTAACGGCGAAATTGATGTCTCCTCAGCTATGGAACAAGACTTGACAATCGACGGTTGAATGTGGAGAACAACATGTCGGGGAGGATGGTTGGTGACCCCAGCAAGGCTGATCTGCAACTGCAGAGATATCGAGGCCTGATCATTGCTGTGCATTAAGCGAGCCTGGCAGCGGCACCCATGATTAGGGGCGGAGCTCTGAACAAAGGCTGCTCTGCGGGACCTCCAAGTGTCACCAGTAGTAGTAGCTGCCATGTCAGTAAAAGGCACAGTGTTTTTTTTTTACCAAATCTGACAATTAGAGATTGAGATTGAGAGCCCCTGAACAAAAGTATCAGGATACCCTCCCACCCGGGCTTTCGTCGACTGTGAGCAGCCCTGACTCTTGAGATGAGGAAGAAGAGAAGTGAGCGAAGAAGCTCGACAGCATCAGCTTGAACACCAACAACAGCCTGCGTCTACGTGCAGCGGTGATGCGACAAAACGTATCCTCTCCGGAGAGAAAAATGATAGGTTCGGCCACAAGACGGCTGAAGGTATAACAAACTATTGCCAGTAGACACGCCTGGCTACAGGAGTATGTGGAGGAGGGAGACTGTGCTGGAGGGAAGGTGCTATGAAGTGGCAGGAGCGACGCGCCCGCAAGGCACCAACATGACGCGACGAATTTGCGGCCTCGAAGCGAGTTTTGGTCATAAGTCATGGCGCCAAGATCAGATTCGAACTTCGAGGCAGGTGCGACGACAATTCGCACGTCAAGCTGAGGTGCCACAAGACCTTTCACCTGATTTGGGACAATCACATCGCTTCGGGCATCAAGCTGAGAACGCCGTCCACACCGTCTATACCAGTAGGAAGGCCACAGCCGACTCGATGCGTGGCTGAATAGGCGACGCCGACGGGTTTCGTCGCAATCAAAGTTTCACCAACACCCTACCGCTTCAAAGTCGCACCATAACGAAGAATTTTCTTTCGCCGAAAGACTCTCCTTCTCGTGTTTGGTGTCTCACCGGTCTTTTGTAGGAACTTGAAGCAGTGCGCGGCCCTCTGCTCTTCAGCTGCTGTCTTCACGTCTCAGTTCTTCGAACGCCGAACCGATCAATAAGTTTTCTTGGCGAGATGCGGACAGTCCAGAAGCCGTCAAAACTGAGACATCACCGTGCATCTCCAGTTTTTGACCGCGGTTTCCCTGCTCACATGGTATAGCAACCTGAACCGAGACCATGTCAGAGAACAGGTCTGTTTTGTGTCGCGTCCATGCCATGCACTTCTCTTCCCGGCGATGCCGTACGGTACACCAATCCTGCATTCCGTCCTCGGAGTCCGCATTGAGCATCAGAGAATGCACGGTAGTCCGTGCTGAGTCTTGTTGCAAGCCGCTCTGCGCCTAGGATTGCTCCCTATCGTCCCGTCAGAGGCCTCTTACTTTGCTCACTAACTCGAACGGCTTAGGGGGAGCTGTTAGTAGTATCTTTTTGGAGGACCGTTGTGGCATTTTTGGGGGTATAATCCCCACGAACGAGCAGTTCATCTCGATTGCACCGTCTTATTGTGACAAGAACGCTTCGGCACTTTGTTTGCACCAAGTGGATATACCGTTGGACTCTCCCGGAACTCTTCCCTGCCCCTGGGCCATAGCAGTCCACTACGCAACACGCCTGCGAGCGCCACAAAACCTCGCTAGCTATGGATCCAGAGTCTGAGATCTTGTTCACCTCGAATCGTCTCGGGCATCTCGGTTCTCGAGGCTTTCCACGATTCAAGCGGCGTTCCTAGCTCGCTGCCCCCGAAGCTAAGCGCAGACATGGGACATTGGGTTTGGAGGGACCATGAAGCTCAGGTATACGATGGACATATATATATATCAAGTAGGTGCTCATTATAACTCCATCTTCAACTCACTCGGCCTTCTCACCAACAATCAAGAGTAACCTTCTCTCGACCCTCACATCTCTCAACATGCGTTCATACATCGCTGCAGCTGCCTTTGCAGCTCTTGCTCAGGCCCAAGACCTTGACTGGGATGCCGTCCTTCAGGCAACTCCCGCTCCTGAAGTCACCATTCCTGTAGTCTACGCTACTGCCCCTACTACCACTGCCACCGCTACAACCGTCTCTTACACCAGCGAAGCAGCAGCAGCTGCTGTCAGCTCCGCTCTGGCTGCCAACCATGACGACTCCTTCCCTCTGGACTCTGCCATTGCCAAGCGTGCTGCTGCCACCTCTTGCCAAGTCCAGCCCACCGGCGTCTCACTTGGACCTCAGGCTACTGACGACTCTGTCAGTGCCTTCTTGGCTTACCCTTCTTTCGCTGCCACCGCTAGCTCTGCAGCCGCTGCCGTGCCTAGCGGCTACGTGAACACCTTCTACAACTTGGCAGCATCCAACAACGCCTATGGGTACATGGGATACACCCTCCTCACCGATTACGACCAGCAGAAGTGCGCAGACAAGTGCACCAAGATCAACGGATGCCAATCATTCAACATCTACTACGAGCGTGATCCTACCGTCAACCCTGACGCCGACAGCTGCAACAACCCCCTATCGCTCACCCAGATCAAGTGTGTGTTCTGGTCGGGACCTGTCACCTCTGACAATGCCAACAACGCTGGCCAATGGCGCAACAAGTTCCAGGTCGTGATTTCAGGATCTAACGGATACGTGAACAAGTCGATCGCTACCCCTGCCGGCTACAACGCTGGCGTCTTCCTCGACAAGGCCGCCATCAACGCTCCTCTTGACTGCACTGGCGATGACTCCTTCCTCGGCTCGAGAATGCTCGGCAACGGCGTGTTCGATGCCAACCTTTGCGCAACCGCTTGCAACGAGCAGGCCGACTATGCTCGCAAGCACCCCGCCCCTGCCGGCCAATTCACCAAGATCTGCACCTTCTTCAACACCTACATCTTGTACAAGAACGGCCAGCCTCTCCAGCAGAACTGCGCCTTGTACGACCAGACCTGGTCCCAGACCTACGCCAAGAACACTGGTTACTACTACGGCCAGGACAAGTACACCGTCGGTTTCTCGTACACCTTCTCCAACAAGACGGATGGCGGCAAGCCCAGATACCCCTGCAACGTTGCTTCTGCCAGCTCCGCCATCGTCTCTGCTTCTCTCCAGCCTTACTGCTCGTCGCTCTTGACCCTGAGCGGACCTACCCAGACCATCACCGTCACCCCTACCGTCCAGGCCACCACCTTGACCACCGTCAGCGCTGCTCTGAAGCGTCAAGTCGCTGCCACTCCTTCTGCTCTCCAGAAGTACGCCGCTTCGGTCATCGCTTCCGCTTGTGCTCTCGCTGCCACCTCGGGCTCTGCCGTCACCGCCACTGCTACTGCTGATGCCACGACCGTCTACGTCGCCACCGCGACTGTTACCCTGAGCTAGTAGAGCGTGGGTCTGGTAGACGCTTACGATGACAGGTTTTCAGAAGAGAGACGCCTAATTGTGCATGGATTGCGAGTTCTGAATGTTTAATGAGATTGATGTTTTGTTAGGGGTTGGGAGTCAATTGCTTTCTGTAAAGATATCACGAAAGGGGAGATGAGAGTAGAGTTGTACATAGAGATGCTACCAACGTTTTTTTCTTCACTTTCAAAAGTTTCTTCTCTACTGCTGCCCAACTCTTTTATCTCGCGTGTTTGCTCTTGAGCGCAGAAACAACGAAAGAAAGGCGTTCGTGAATCGAACAAAAAACATGATATAACACAACTTGCATGAATTTGGAAAGAAATATAAAAGCCATGGCGGGAAAAAAAAAGGCAAGATGAACATGCCTTCTAACACCACTACATCAAAAAACTGCATCCCAAGACCGCCATGAGGACCACCACACCCCACCCACTCAACTCCACTCTATCCACCGCACCCATAAACGCCACCGCGGACGAAGAAGCAGGAACCGCAGATCCCCTAACATCATACGTGACCGTGGGTGCCAGAGCCGGGAACACCGCCGTGGCGTTCGAACTCGAATTACTCCTTGCCGGGTCCTCGGTGTAGGTGTATGCAGACCCCTTGTTCCGTTGCAGGATCCTGGCCGCGTGGACAGCAACGGCATAGGTCAAGCCCATGGGGTGAGCGGAAGGTTGGTAGGGGAAAATGCTGCCGTCGACGACGCGTACGTTGCGGGTGCCGTAAACGAGCATCTGTGCGTCCACTGCACCGCCCGCGTTGCGGGAAAGCATGGGTAAGCCGCCGGTGAGGTGTTGGGAAGTTCCCGATCGCTCAAAGACGGCTTGTTGGTATTCTGCCGCTGGCAAGTTGTGGTCCGGATCCGTTTTTGTGAGGACGTCTGAAAAAGGAGCAGAGGAAGCGAGTTCGGTAACGTAAAATTGTGAAGCGCGGGATAGCAACCACAAGTCCCAGGGGACGGTTTCGTTGTTGATGATTGCGGTGACGGAGTTGTAGTTTGGGTCTATCACTGGTGCGGCCATGGGGTCTGAGGAGTTGATGTGTACGGTGCCTTGACTGAGTGGGACCAAGGTGTAAGGCATGGATTGCGTACTGCTGTACTGCCATGCCATCTCAATCAGTGGCTGTCTCGTGAACCAAAGATGCTTGAACACCGCAAACTGTGCGTCTTCCAAACCAGGAATTGAGTCTGTGGAGTTGAGCCATGTGGATGCAGCATTGTAGTCGGAAGAAGACAAAACGTCTTGAGCAGGTCGCAGATCAATGTAGTTTTGAGCATACTCGCCACCTGTAAACTCCACGCTGAAATTGTACTGGAGTGGTTGATATTGCATCATCAGTGGATCTCTGAGCCCTGTGCCTACGCTACTGAGATTGACAAGGAGTGTGATGTTCAAAGGCAGCAGGATATCTGGGTTACCGATACCCGAGCGTTCGAGAATTGGTGCCGAGCCAGCTATTCCTGCTGATAGGATTATCTCTTGGGCTGAAATGGAGAGACTGGTGTTTGAAGTGCGACCGGAAGTGTCGACGTAGTTTAGTCCACGAGCAGTGACGTTTCCAGACGTTGTTGAGGCCCAGCTGATATTTGTGACTTGAGCATTGGTGTAGAGATGGAGGTTCTTTCTATCTTGGACAGCAGTGTACGCAGATCCAGCATAGCTTCTCGTGTAATTGCTTGGGCAGATAGCAAGAGGCAAGAACCCTGCACCAGTAACATTCCCGCCATTTCGATCGCCAGGTACTGGGTAACCAGCATTGATCAGTGCAGGGGTCACATAATCAGAAAGCAGGGATAATACACTGCGCTGCAAAGTCGAGCAGATATATCCCGAAGAGCCATGATTCGCAAGGTCCGGCTGCTCAGCAGAGGATGCATTAGCTGGAGGAGCGAAGAACATCTCACTTTCCCTGAACGCAGTTGAGAGAGTCTCCCAGTTCCATCCGGTGAGATTGAGCAGCGACTCCCAGATATCGAGTTGAATGCGGGAGTCTTCGTTATGAATCATCCAATTCATGGCACTTGTTCCGCCTAATGATCCGTCAGAAGGAATTTCGTCCTCGGTGACTGTCAGACTTACCAATCGTCTTGCCTCTATTAACAGCTTGACTCCTGTTCTCATAGAGACCGGGCTGAATGGTACTGTAATACGCCCAATCATATTCCGTATCGATGATCTCGCCCCTCAACTCTGGGATCGTGATGTTGGGGTTCGTGCGACCATCGGAGCCAGCTTCAAGGACGGCAACGTTGATGGAAGGGTCTTCGGTAAGCACGATGGCTAGTAAGAGTCCCGCTGTACCAGCACCTGCGATGGCATAGTCGTAGACTTGTGTTGTGTTCTGGGCGACTGTTGTTACAGCGGCTGCCAGCAGCAAAGAAGCCACAGGACGCATTGTGTTGATGCTTGAGTAGATAAATCCAATGCGCTGAAGAAGAAGCAGAGCTCGAAGTTAGCTCTTCTTTGTATCTCAAGTGTTCGACCCCTCAGTAGGTGCGACATAGTCGTGGACGTCATCCGGCATACCAATGCACGGCTTGACTTCCCGTGCCGGCGTGTCCTGCCATCTATGTAGGCGTTTGATAGGTATCGAACATGGTTGTCCCCCTCGGCATGTGTTTCGTCGCGCAGAGAGAGTTGAAACATGATGTGTGAATGATGGAGACGTGCATCGGGAATGCAGATCTGCCCCTCGTTCCTTCCGTTTGCCGGGTGTGGAGGGCTCGGAGTCGCAACTCCGACTTCTCGTCGTACAACTGCTTGTCTTGACTCTTGATACCATTGATCCGTAGAAGGTGATGGGTTCTTCCAATGCGGTCGATGGTCAGAACGAGTCATGTTGACCTGTCACATTAGACAAAAGGTCAGACGACTTGACTTTAATTCTTAGTCAATTTGTAAGAGGAAAAGAACATTGCCATTTCATCTCAATTCTACTATTCCTCTTCTTCATCTCCATGTCTCTTCATCTCCGTGTCCTTTACTAAGAAAAAAAGAAGAAAAAGAAAAAAAAACGCCAATATATAACTCAAATCCCGGTTGAATGGGGGTATCTCTCGCTTTTTGTTCATGCTTCGTTAACATAGATTCTTTGTGAAACGCCGTTGAAATGCTGGTTTAGTCGTGTCTGTTGGGGTGTTGAATATCTTCTTGTTGAAGAAGATCGTAATGAGAAGTTGGTTGTGAAACTCTCAAAGTGTGAATGCTGCAAGGGAAAAACAAAAAGGAAAATGTCGTTTATGGTGTTGGTCATGTTGCTTGACCATCTGAATAGTGAATGCAGGCCGTCGCTTAGACGTCAACAGAGGGTCCAGCACCAGTGTTGTGGGCAGGTGCATCCTTGGGCTCAGTGTCGGGCTTCTCATCCGCACCATTGATCTGCGTCTCCAACTTCTTGTGCACGCTGTCAGGAATCTTAGAATCGGTAACGTCGCCATTGCCAACCTTGGGTTCCTCTTTCTTCTCTTCATCGTGCTTGTCGCCATTGGTGGTACCGTTGGTTTGCTGAGAAATCTCGGGAACCTTGACCTCCTTGTCCAACTCGGGGACTTCGAGGCTGTCGAAGAGAGGGAAGATACCGCGCTGTTCACGGAAATCGTTGTTAACGATGTTGACGAGGTACCAGTTCTGCATGAGGTCGTTGATTACGTAGCGGGAAGGAGAAGTGGTGTCGTAGCAGCGAGACCAGTCGGATCCGAGACGGTAGAACTCGTCTCTCCAGGCGAGGAAGGATACCGTCTCCACGATGGTGGGTTGCACAATCTCCTTGCCAGGGAAGACACCCCATGTGACTGCGTTAGGGCCTTCGTCGGGAGAGTTGGTCTTCAAGTCGCCGTGCTGGTTTACGGCAAAGTAGGTGATGTTGGGGTTGCGCTCCATGCGAGTGATGAGCTCGGAAATCAATTCAGGCGAGACCAGAACCTCGAGGTAAGCCTTCTGGTAGACGTAACCGTTGCGGGGACCCCATCCATAGACAGGGTGGCTCGACTTGGCACCATCCACAGGAGGTTGCGAGTTGATGGTCAAAAGACCGCGCTGGTTGAGGTCGATCAGGTCGAGACGGAGAGCATCAGCTTCGTCGGTGATGGGACTCTCACTCCAAGGCAGGGACTCGACTTTGCCTTGCATGTAGTTGGCGAAGAGGGTGGCGACATCGCGGAAAGACTTGGGCTCTCCCCAAAGCTTGCGGTTCTGCTCGTTGGTACCCTTCAGGCCAATACCATACGTATCCAGTTCTCCATAAGCAGGAGATCTACTGTCACCCCATCTGCCGTTGGGGAACTCGTCCCAGTCTTGAGTGCGAGCAATATATGAGCGGTTGCGGTTACGCCAGAAAATGGGACGGACATTCTCGTCGCGGCGGTTGAGACCAAGAGACTGCCTCCAGGGAAGCGGCTTTTCCAGAGGAGTTTCCTGCGAAGGAGTGATACTAAGCTCTTCCAGAATCATGCGGGTGGATTGAGCCAGGTTCATGGTGTAAAAGTGCAAGTGCAGGATGCCGTTGTCCAGCAGCTTGCGACACAACTCGACAACCAGACCAGTACCGACATCTCTGACAGCAGCATCGTCGTTCTTTACAGGCTCGAGAGCCTCGTGCCAATGAGGAGGGACGTGGATGTTGGACCAGTTGGCGCGTCTCAGGAATGCGGCGTGGGTCGAGATGGGCATGATACCAGGAACAATAGGGACGTCAATGCCGGCGGCTCTGACCTTCTTGACCCAGTCGAGGAAGATGTCGGCATCGTAGAACATCTGGGTAACGATGAAAGTACCACCAAGGTCAACCTTTTCCTTCAAGTGCTGGATCAGCTCCTCGGGGTCATCATTGTCATCGCAACCCTCGGGGTAACCAGCGACACCAATGTCAAAGTGGTCGCCGTACGTCTCCTTGATGTACTTGACCAGATCCTTTGCATATCTGAAGCCTCCGCTGGTGGCCTCCCACTTTTCCTTGTCACGCGGCGGGTCGCCTCTGAGCGCGAGGATGTTTGTGCAGCCTGCATCGTGAGCCTCCTTCAGCGCGTCGTCGATCTTTGACTTGGGCATATCGGTGCAAGTCAGGTGCATGCACGTCTCGAGACCGTAGACGGTTTGGGCGACCTTGACCATCTCGCAGGTGAGCGAGGCGTGGCGGCCGCCTGCTCCCCAGGTGATGTCGATGAACGAAGGGCCAAAGTTGTGCATGCGGTCCATGCGGTCGTAGAGGTTCTGCACACCCTGGGCCGTCTTGGGAGGGAAGAACTCGAACGAGTAGGTCGACTTCTTCTCCTTGGCGGCGGCCTGGAGCTTTGCTGAGATGTGCATGCTGGCGGTTGTGGATGTGGATGTGAGTGTAGGTGTGGATGTGAGTATTAGTGTGGATGCGGGTGTAGGTGTAGGTGTAGGTGTGTTAGCGGATTAATCGACGGCGAATCTAACGCGGCGGGTTGCTTGTCTGTGGCGAGTGATTAGCCGTTTGGCCAAGAAGAAGAGAATGAAAAAGACAAAGATTGGGACTCGATCCATGACCTGTTTGTCCGTCTCGTCCACACGTGGTCGTGCAGGTGGTGGATTTGTTTGTGCCATGGATGATTTGGGGGGAACGAGGTACCCACCTACGCTTAGGATTGTTCTCTCCTTGTCTCTATGTCTGTGGGAACAAAGACGCCAATGGAATGTATTGATCTAACCGAAATATCTCTTGCGCGCCCACCTGTCGGCCAGCACTCTAGACATAAAGTGAATCAAAGTGGAATGGGAGGGAGAGGGAAAGAAGATTTTCCCAGTGCATGACGCCGATGAATCTCGAACGACTTGGTCCCTCGTTTCTGTGAGGGAATGCGTCTGTGCATTGATGAGATCCATTCGTGCTTTCCCCGCCGCCGCTTTCGCACCTGCCCAAAGCTGCACCTGCCTCGACCAACGACAACAACACCACTCCTTCCCTTCCTGATCGGGTATTCCGGTTCCTTGCAATACAAATACTGAGCATATACACCGCTTCACTCTTGCAAGTTCGCGTCTGTCTCTCAGCTCTCTTCAACTGCAAGCTCTCCCATCGTCACCACGCTTACTTGCGGGACATATTCTCCCCCCCATTCCGTTGAACCCCACACAGATTGCGTTTACGAAGTTCAAACATGTCACCAACATCCGCAGTCGGACCCCGCCGAAAGCTCGTGGGCACGAGCCTGAAGATGTACTTTGACCTCTCCCAAACCCTAACCTATGCCGCCGACCTCGCTGCCATTTCCTCGCGCGCAGCAAACCGCAACATCGATCTCTTCATCATTCCAGACTTTGTGTCTTTGCTGCCCGTCAAGGATGCTTTGCAAGGCACGCAGGTGCAGCTGGGTGCCCAAGATGCGTTTTGGGAAGATGCGGGGCCGTACACTGGAGAGGTTTCTTGCAAGACGTTGAAGCAGGCTGGAGTGAGCATTGTGGAATTGGGACATGCAGAGCGCAGACGCCTGTTTGGAGAGACTGATGCGAGTGCTGCGAAGAAGGCTGCTGCTGCGTGTAGGAATGGTTTGGTTCCTCTGGTTTGCATTGGCGAAAAGACGCATGGCAAGATTGCTTCTCAGGCTGTAGGCATGGCCATTGAGGAGTGCAGGCCGCAGGTTATGAGTCTGTTGCACGCTGTTCCCGATGAGGCCGAGATTGTTCTTGCCTACGAGCCTGTTTGGGCTATCGGGGCGAGTGAGCCGGCGGACCCTGATCATGTTGTTGCTGTGACGCAGCAGATTAGAAAGATGGCCGAGGGACGCAAAGGTCTGACGAGGATCCTGTATGGTGGAAGTGCTGGTCCAGGGACTTATGACAGACTGAGGGAGGGTGTCGATGGCTTGTTCCTGGGACGCTTCGCTCACGACATCAATAACCTTGAGCAAGTCATCAAGGAGATGAGTGATTGAAAAGAGCTGCAGTAGAGCAAAAAGTTATTATCCATCACATCAACTATGTTATGCAATATCATCATGATGCCAAAATGCCATCTCACGATCCACACTCTACCTAATCTTGTACAAGCACGGCTTGAGCGTCTTGGTCTCATCCTCGACACTGACGTCCTTGGTCTCTTCCTCGACAAACTTCTTGAACTTGGGCTTCCAAGTTCCATGCTCGCCCATCCTCTCCTCACCAGCCTCTTGCACGTTCTTTCCCACCACGGGCGCAGCGGCCTTGATGAACTCCATCTTGACAAACATCTTGTTGCTCAAATCCACAGACTTTTCGTCCTTGAGCACAAAACCTCTTCGTCGCAAAACCTCGACAAAGCCCGAGACATCCGTCTCTTCGTTCGATTTCGTCACCACTTCGTCAACGTGCTCGCGCAGAGCGGCTTCTTCCTCCTCGGCAGTGAGTTTGGCACGAGTAGCATCCGCCGCCTTTGCTTTCGCAGCAGCTTTGCGGCGGTTGCCCACACTGTGCTCGACGACCTTCTGACCGCCCTTGCCCTTGTCACCGCCCACTCTTCCGAATCTCGACTTGATCTCTGAGATCCACAGTTCGCCCTTCCAATGCAGGATTCTGTATGCCTCTTCGATGAAATCAATCCAATTCGTTCCCATCAAAGCCAAGCAGAAAATGGCAACGTCCATGCTTCCGTCGGCACAGGGCAGGTTTGCAATGTCGGCTTTTGTGACAAACTTGCTCGGTGACTGCAAGTCGTACGAGGCGATTTTGAGGTTGTAGCGACTGCCGCTGCCGTCTTCGTGGAAAGTGGCGGCCAGTCTTGCGTCTCCACAGCCCAAGTCTGCGATGTTGCAGGTTCCGTGCGTGCGAGGCAGGGGGTTTGCTTTTTCACCACTTGCTGGCTCTTCCTCGTCCTTGGGGGCTTTTCCTCTCTTGACGTCGCGGAAGGCCTTGTTCTGGTTGTAGATCTTGACCTTTGCGCGGTCGCGAATGGAGCGGATGAAGATATCGACAGGGTTCTCGGGCCATGTGGTGACTTGTTGGCGGAAACCAGAGTGGTAGTCGTCGAACATTTCGGGGTTGTCTGCGAAGAGGGCGAGCGAGGTGGCCGAGGGAGCCGTGTAGAGCGTCTCGTTCAAGTGACGGAAGCGGGCAGAGATGAGTTTCTGGCGCATGGCGATTTGCATGGGGGTGAGTTTGGCGTTGACTGGGAGCGAGGGAGGGGCGGCGGGCGTGTTGGCGACGGCCTTGGATGCGTCTGCCGAAGCGGCTTCCTTTTCCTTTTCTTCTCTCTGCTTCTGGCGCTTCTTGTTCTTTGCCTTTTTGCTGTCTGACGTCTTTTCCTTCTCTTCCGCAGCAGGCTTCTCCTTCTTCTCTCCTTCGACTGCAGCCTTCTCGTCGTCTGCGGCAGGTGCAGCAGCCTCGTCTCCAGCCTCGGTCTTGTCCTTCTTGTCAAGCTTGGGCTTCTTGGGCGCCTTCTTGCCCTCGATGGTCGTGGCCCACAGGTCGCCTACATTCGAGTCGTTGACGTCTCTGGGCGTTCTGTCCTTGCCTCCTCTCTTTCTCTTCTTGTTCTGCGCCGAGGCTCCAGTTGCGCCATCTTCGGGCTTTTTGGCGGCGGGCTGGGCAGCTTCTTGTGTCTTAAGCGCCTTGGAATCGACCGACCATCCTTTTACTGCGAACATGATTGCACGTCTTGGTTGTGTGGGAAAGTGCTTGTTGGCAGATCAAGGTCTGATAATTTTTGGTCATCTATACTGCCGGGCGGTCGCCAGTCAGGTCTTGGCACTCCCGAGCTCTTTCCCTCGACTTTCCGTGACTTTCCTCTTTCGCTCTTTCCCAGAAGTCCAGGACTCGTCAATCGACATGTTCAAGAGACTCTCGTCGCTTCCACCAAGAGTTCAGCCTGGATGGAGGCTTTTTACTCGATATAGTATCTCATACTGACAGCGATCAATCGGGACATGGCAAGTGACTTGTATCTATCTGTAACTCGGTCCTTTCCTTACACTGCATCGAAACAGAATGCATCCTTATACGCACACGATTCAGGTATAAGCAACACAAAAACTACCGCCCTCTGAAGGATTCAATTGAGTTGACGCGAAACGAGCTGTTGGCTCGAGCGCGACGCTATGCATATTGACCTGCATCCTCCAACCTATGAATACTCTTTACCATGTTATTAAGCGATGATCTTAACACCCGCCTTGTGTCAGTTCGGGGCTTTTTTAGCATGCCTGCCTGAACAGATAAGTAGGTACACATCTCCTAGCCCCGTTCAATCCCCGTCTCACCTGTCCCTTCCACCGCAATGTCTGTGATGGATACAACCGCTTCGGTGCTATGGCCGTCCTTGTACATCTTGTTCGGTGTCATCATCACCAAAGCGCTGCTCGATTGGAACAGCAAGAGAAACAGTCTACCCTTACCACCAGGACCCAAAGGACTGCCACTGCTTGGAAACCTTACAGATCTGCCCACAGGCACCGCCCCTGAATTTCAACATTGGCTCAAGCACAAGGATGTATATGGACCCATCAGTTCGGTCACTGTTCTGGGACAGACCTTGGTTCTGATCCATGACAAAAAGTTGGCTCACGAACTACTCGTCGAACGTGCCAATACACACTCGGGCAGACCAAAGCAAAAGTTTGGTTTCGAAATGGTCGGATGGAACAAGCCGATGGCTGGACAGCAATGCAATTCCATCTTCAAGCTATACCGAAAGTACACGCATCAGCAGCTGGGCTCAAAGGCATCTGTCGAGAGATATAATCAAGTCCAGGAAACTGCTGTCGGTCGCTTTCTGTGGCGTGTCAAGCAAGACAATGGAGCAGCTCTGACCCAACACCTCAAGACCGAAGCCGGCGAACTGATCCTCAAAGTAGTCTATGACTACACCATTGAACCATTCGAAAAGGACCCCCTTGTCGATTTGGTTGATGAAGCTATGGAGCAGTTCAGCGAAGCCATACTGCCAGGCCGATGGATGGTAGACATTTTCCCATTCTTAGAGCACATGCCCAGCTGGATACCCGGAACAGGCTTCCAAAAGACTGCAGCAGCATGGAACAAGACTCTGATGGATGTAGCAAACATACCTTACGCATATGCCAAGCAGCAGGGCAAACACAAGCAGACCAACCAAGCAGACTTTGTCACAAAATCCATCGAACAGGCACGGCAAGAGAAAAACTTGGACGCAACAGACGAGCACGCAATCAAATGGGCAGCAGCATCCATGTATCTAGGCGGCGCCGACACCTCCGTCTCAACCATGAACGCTTTTTTCCTCGTCATGAGCATGTTCCCCGACGTCCAACGCAAAGCCCACGAAGAGCTCGATCGCGTGATTGGTCACACCCGCCTGCCCACCCACGCCGACCGTGAAAATCTACCCTATCTCAACGCCATTGTGGAAGAAGCTCAACGCTGGCACCCTATAGCACCCATGGGACTCCCCCACGCAACAGACACCGAAGACACCATCTCCGGCTACCGCATCCCCAAGGATTCACTCTTGCTACCAGCAATCTGGTGGTTCACGAGAGACCCGAACGTTTACCATGACCCCGAGCAATTCAAACCCGAGCGCTTCCTTCCTCCCTACAACGAACCAGCAGCGACATCGTTCACTTTTGGCTTTGGGCGTAGAATCTGTCCGGGAAGGGTGCTGGCCGATGCATCTCTGTTTCTGACTTTTGCACAATCCCTCGCTGTCTTTAGTATTGAAAAACAAGTCGATGGTGAGGGTAGAATCGTGGAACCTACACATGAGTTCATGGGCGGTATTGTTGCGTATCCGAAGCAGTTTGGAGTCAGAGTTGTCTCAAGGAGTCAAAAGCACGGGAAATTGATAGAGGAGGTTGTGCAAAAGTATCCTTGGCAGGAGAGTGATGCTGGGTATCTCTCCAATGGTGCCTAGGTACCCGGCTTCAACTGTCTATATCAGACGAAAAAGACACTATATACATCAAAAGACTTTGAGAAGGGCTTCTTGCAATGCTACTTCATTCCATTAGGGACTACTTGGAGACCACGATATCGGTATGGTTTTGCTGGCTAGTGGAGTGTATGGCGCAACATCTGCTGCAACAAGGAGGGGTTTATATGCTGTCTTTTCTTCCCAAACATCACGATCAGCCTATGCTAGGATGGCTAAAAGAAAAGATGCTTGGGTTGCTTTAGGTAGCTTGCTAGATCGATGCTCTTCCTAGACTGCCCCCCTAGGCGCCGTAGAGTCTCACAGAAACACTTGACGAAAACATATACCCAGAAACCTTGCAAATACACCAGGCAATCACAGACCATGCTCAACGCCTTCAACCTGTTGTCGAAAAAAAACGGCCTTGAACGATCAACGAGTCGGTGTGTGCCATCGCAATCAACACTGTCCGATGATCTTGGGATCCCGACTCCAAAAGAACACACAGGATGCCGGGTCCACATAAAGTACTCAACCTACTAGAGTCTTTCGTTGCCGTTTCCAGATTTTTCCAGGAATCACAAATCACAAATCATGCGTACGATCCAAGTGACAAGTCTAATGGTGCCGGATCTGATGATGATGATGGGTTCGATAGCAATGGATCCAATGATGGAGTAGTCCATTCTTTGCGCACTTGGTCCGTGAAAGAAGCACATGGTCTCCTCTTCAATCAGTTCACAACAATGAGAAAAATAAGGCAAGGGCAACAGAAATGTAAAACACATCTTCATAAAAACATTTCTTGCAAAATTCTCTTGGGGGATATATATAAAAAAAACAGTTTGTGGAAAAGGAAATTTAAAAAAACTCGCAACAGATTTGCTTTGATCCAAAAGACTCCTTGCTGTGACTTTTTGCTTTCGTTCAGATGCTAGAGAATTCATTTCATGCAGCTCCCTTGCCGGCCTTGGCGGCGAGCAAGTTCAGAGCCGAGCCGGCGAGCACAAAGGCACACTGGTCCTTGGAAAGAGTGTGCTTGGTGGCGACTCTGATCTCTTCGCCAGCCTTGGTCTTGACAACCAGCGTGACGTTGCCTTGACCGCCAGAGTTGAGCACGTCGAGGAGACCTTCTGTGCGTACTTGGTCACATGCAGCCATTCTGTCGTAATCGGCTTCGTCAACAAAGGTCAATGGCACCACGCCCTGCTTCTTGAGATTGGTCTCGTGGATACGGGCGAAAGACTTGGAGAGGATGATGCGGCCGCCGAGGTAGCGGGGTTGCAGGGCGGCGTGTTCGCGAGCAGAGCCCTCGCCGTAGTTGTGTTCGGCAACGACGAGCCACTCCTTGCCTTGCTCCTTCCACTTCTTTGCTAGTGCGGGGATGCCCATGCCATTGCTGCGGGACTCGGTGTCGTTTACATCGTAGACGACGTTGGTCTCGCCGGTTTCGGCGTTGATGGCGCCGATGAGTGTGTTTTCGGCAATGTTGGGAAGATGGCCCTTGTACTTGAGCCAGGGGCCGGCGGCCGAGATGGTGTCGGTTGTGCATTGGCCCTTGACCTTGACGAGGACGCGGAGGCCTTCGAGTTCGCTCTGGGGGAAGGGAGCAAAAGGTTCGAGGAGAGCGAGGCGGGTGGAGTTGGGGTCGACCTTGACTTCGACGCTGGCATCGGCCTGACCGGGAGTGGGGAGGAACTCGGGGTTGCCTTGGGCGAAGCCAGTGCTGGGCAGGTCACGGCCTTGGGGAGGGTTGAAGCGGAACTCGCCACCGTCGGGGAGAGGAATAGAGTCGGTCATGGGGTTGAAGGTGGTGCTGCCACCGTATGCCATGGCAGTAACAAGTTCGGGACTGGCGAGGAAGTTCATGGTCTTGACGTTTCCGTCGTTGCGACCACGGAAGTTGCGGTTGTATGAAGTGAAGATGGCGTTCTCGGTTCCCTTCTCGACACCGTCGGTACGGGTCCACTGACCAATGCAAGGGCCGCAAGCGTTGGCAAGAATGACACCACCAGCATCGTTGAAAGTGCTGAGAGTCTCATCACGCTCGAGGGTTGCGCGGACCTGCTCGCTGCCAGGGGTGATGAAGAAATCGGCCTTGGGCTGAAGACCGGCGGCTGTGGCCTGCTTGACCAGCGATTCGGCACGGGTCATGTCTTGGTAGGAAGAGTTTGTGCAT
This sequence comes from Aureobasidium sp. SLJ-2021a, assembly GCA_019677095.1. Taxonomy (NCBI): domain Eukaryota; kingdom Fungi; phylum Ascomycota; class Dothideomycetes; order Dothideales; family Saccotheciaceae; genus Aureobasidium; species Aureobasidium sp. SLJ-2021a. The sequence continues at coordinate 328,175 of JAHRBU010000022.1, forward strand.
GAGCCGATCAGACCAGCACCAAGAGTCTCTGGCCAGTTGTTGGCCTTGACGGTTTCGCGGAACATGGACAGAGGAGTGGAAAGATCCGGAGTCATGGGGCCATTGACGTGAGGCTCGAGAGTGCTGAGGTCGATTTCGATGACCTTGTCGTACTGGGCACCGTCATCAGCGCGGAGGAGGTTGTGAGGACCAGGAGAGCTGGCGATGGTCTCTGCAGCCAGGGCGATGGGGCCGCGGTGGGTAGCGTGGAGGTAAGGGACGTGAGCCTTTGTGAAGGGGAAGATGGACGTGGTCGCGCCGATTTCAGCGCCCACTGTGAGCATGTTAGCAGTATACTCGAAAGTCAAGCATGCAGGGATGCTTACTGTTGCAGACTGTGCTCATGCCAGTCGTAGCAAGAGTCTCGACACCGGGTCCAAAGTACTCGACGATGTAACCAGTACCGCCGCGGACTGTGAGCTGGCCGGCAAGGTTGAGGATGATGTCCTTGGGACTGGCCCAACCGCTGAGCTGGCCTACGAGCCTCACACCGAGGACCTTGGGAGCCTTGAGTTCCCAGGGAGCGTCGACCAGGGCATCGACGGCGTCGGCACCGCCAACACCGATAGCGATGGCACCGAGACCGCCGGCGTTGGGAGTGTGCGAGTCTGTTCCGAGCATCATGAGGCCCGGGGCAGAGTAGTTTTCGAGGACGTTCTGGTGGATGATGCCGGCACCCGGAGGCCAGAACTCGATGCCGTACTTCTTTGCGGCGCTCTCCAAAAAGTCAAAGACCTCCTTGTTTCCCTTGATGGACTGGGGCAAGTCGACGTCTGCGCCTCTTTCACCGACAATCATGTGGTCGCAGTGGATACTGGCCGGGACGGCGGTGGTGGGCAGGCCGCACGACATGAACTGCAGCAGGGCCATCTGGGCAGAGGCATCCTGCATGGCGACTCTGTCGGGCTTGAGCTTGAGGTTGGCCTTGCCGCGAATGTCGGCGCCATTGTTGGTTCCGGTCAGGAGGGACTCTTCGGGCGACTCGAGGTGGGAATAGAGAATCTTTTCGGCGAGGGTGAGGGGGCGGTCGGGCAGGATGCGGCGGACCTGGTGCAGTCGTTGCAGCAGCTTGGGGTATGGCGGGGTGCGACTGGCCAGGTCTGCTGCTGAGGGCGTGGTAGAGGCATCGGCCTGGGTGGCCAGTGGACGGCGGCGCGCTATCGAGGGCCGCCCAACAGAAGAGGCAACTGACTGCCGACGAGTTAGTCATGGCGCCCATGTCGGTCAATTGTTCTTGGACTTGCATACCCTGACTGCAGGCAATCTGCCCGTACGCAACAACTGAGCTCCCATCGTGTCTGGTGTGTACAACAGGAAGAATGTCAGTCTCAGAATGACTGTTCTGTTCGCCAGCCAAATATTTGGGCGATTTCGGCCGCTGCCCGCCATCCTTTGCCAGCGCGCCCTCCCCACATTTCTTGGCCTGGGGTCTCCGAAGCCGCCGGCACCCACTCAAGCGCTCTCCATTACTAATCACCTCTCGAATAGTCAAGATATAGTTGATTCGTGTTGCATTGCTATGACTATCTGGACTATCTATTGTCGAGTGTGATACTTGAACATGCTAAGCACAGACAAGATCATCACCCTGTAGAGTGTACTCTTGCTCGTTTGACTCTGCCTTGTCGCTTGATGCTGCAAACATGTTTGCGACAGCGTCAACCATCTGAATATCTGCGCTGCTCTGGTACTCGGCTTTGGCCGAGCCACAGGACTCGACCCCTGACTTGACAGACATTCCCGCAAAGGCATCAGCCATCTTGTCCATCTCGAAGCGACTCCTGGCCTCTACGAGGTACTTGGAGGCTGCAGCCTTGCTCATCCCGACGTAGGTTGTAGGAGACGTCTCTCTGCGCTTGTCGTTATGTACATCTGCCAGGTCGGAATGCTTGGAATCTGGTCCGCGTTTTTGCGGTGTTGTCGGTCGTGTAGGGTCAGTGGGAGGGACGTATACCTTCACCAAGGTTGGCCCTTTGGTCTTGGCTTCGTAGCGTGCCATCATGGCCACAACGTCGGGTGCACGTAGACGCTTCATCTGTGCCGCCTTTTTGGTGAAAGCAGCGTAGCGCTCCTCGATGCTCTGGTTGTATGATAGCATGTTTGTGGGTTGGCCTTGTTGCGAAGAACAGATGTGCTTTGAAATGCTTTGGTGATGGTGATGGAATTTGGAACTTTGCTGGAAACAAAAAGCTGATGCAGTACTTGCCTTTTATAAAATGCCAGTGAGTCAGATCAAATGAGTTACTGCGAAGTATACCTTTCGAGTCGCGTGGCATGAAGAGTCATGGTGTGAGAGAGTTATCGATCAAAAGAGAGAGAGATTGTCAAGATCCATCAGAGATGCATACTGTACCGCCCAGATACAGGACTTCGAGCGATTGCTTCCATCAAGGACGATTTCGCGTTCCATGATGGTTGCTGTAGAGGATGGAGAACAAGAAGAGCGCGAGGTCGACGAGTTGGCCGAAGTTGGCGGGTCCGAGCTCACCTCCGCCGTCTGGCCCCCCGCTGATGTCGTTGCCTGTCGCATCGCGACAAACACCAACCAATTCACAAGTCACACTACAATACAGGCGACGACACCGGCGCAAGGCGAAGCGCGTAACACACCATGGCTTCCAGACTCGTGCTATGCCTGGGCGACCTCTTCATCCCGGATCGCGCCAATGTAAGTCAGGACATCTCTCGACTCACACTCCCCGACTGACCAAGTGACAGGACATTCCAGCAAAGGTACGCCTAAATGCTCACCACCGCCCATTGATCGCCGATCTGGAACCTAACGCGACCTCGACAGTTCAAAAAACTCCTCACACCGGGCAAGATTGGCCAGATCCTCTGTCTAGGCAACCTCACATCACCGAGCGTCTACACCTTCCTCCGAAACCTCGCTCCCGACCTCCAGCTCGTCAAGGGCGACTTTGACATCTCACTATCAACTCCTGCTCCTCCGAATCCCAACGCTGCATACGCCGCTCCCACCGACCAAGTCCCCGTCCCTACCGCCCTCTCAAAGGTTGTCACACACGGCGGTCTGCGCATTGGCTTCACACATGGTCACACCATTGTCCCACCCGGCGACCCGGACAGCCTGTTGATAGCTGCGAGGCAAATGGACGTTGACGTCTTGTGCTGGGGTGGTACCTGCAAATTCGAGGCCTACGAGATGGAGGGCAAGTTCTTTGTCAACCCGGGCAGCGCGACCGGTGCCGTCAGTTGGTCGCCGGATGCCGAGCTCGACTCGGAGGGTGAAGCCGTCTCAACGCCCAGCTTTGTGCTTATGGATGTGAGTCGCCACGCTTCGTGGGCCAACCTAGTCGACCTTTCTGATCATCCCGAGCAGGTCCAAGGAGACGTCCTCGTCCTCTACGTATACCAGCTGAGAAAGGACCAGAACGGCGTCGAGAACGTGGCTGTGGAAAAGGTCTCGTACAGGAAAAACGCCTCTTCATAGACAGATAATACCCACCTGATATTCGCGTTCCACCTCTGGACCTCTGACAAGCGCTTTCTTTCCATCTCTGGACCCATGACAAGCGCATTGCTTATCGATAACCAGTACTGACTTTATTCCTCGTATTGACTCGCATGCGATGAGTCGAAACGCCAATGCTGACGGAAAAAGCAGAAGTTCTTGTTCGAAACATCAATCTAAATTGACAGGGTCATTCTCCACAGCGGCGGACTTTACGGCCTTTGCACCAACGATTGCATCAAGCATCCATCACACCCCGCTGACCATATCAAAGTACCTCGGCGCTCGCAGTCTGTATCAATTTGACTTTTCCAACTTTATCAAAACCCATCAACCAACATGGCACCAAACCAAGAAGTATACCGTTATGCCTTTCCAGACTCGCCCCCTCACATCAGCTACGGCATACCCTTCCACGAGTCATGTGCCAAACATGTCAACAAGACCTTTGATGCCAAACGCGTGTACATGATCGCTTCTGGATCCCTCTCTCGCAAGACCGACAACATCAAGAAGCTGGAAACAGCTCTACAAGGCAAAGTCGTGGGTGTCCGCCGTGGCATGACGCCTCATACTCTGTGGTCCGAGGTCCTCGAAATCATTCACGAAGCTCGTGAGGCCGAGGCAGACATGATAATCACCTGCGGCGCTGGATCGTTGACAGATGCAGCCAAGATCATTGCTTTGGTAATGTTTCTCTCAGTCCGGGTGATGCCATGGCTAACAACTTCATCAGGCACTCGCAAACAACGCCTCGACAGCAGAAGACCTGGAAAGGATGCACGTGAACAGCGACCTCAACGAACAACGTCCAGACCTCAAAGCCCCGACCATTCCCATAATCAGCATTCCCACCTCCCTCTCTGGCGGCGAGTACACAAGCCCAGGCGGCGCAACCGACGACCGCAACAGCCGCAAACAACTCTTCCACGGACCTTGCCGGGGTCCTCTTCTTGTGATCCTAGATCCAGAGCTTACAACCACAACTCCAGACTCTATCTGGCTGTCCACCGGTATCCGCTCCGTCGATCACTGCATCGAAGCCATGTGCTCGTTAGACTCTAACCCCGGCGCCGACGAACGCGCGACCAAGGGCTTGAAAGCACTGGTTCCCGGTTTGCTGCGTTGCAAAGCTTCAGCCACAGACTTGGAGGCCAGGCAAGCTTGCCAATTAGGCGTCATCGACGCCATCGGGGCCATCTTTTTCGAAAAGGTACCTCTGGGAGGCAGCCATGGAATCGGTCATCAACTCGGTCCATTAGGCGTTGGCCACGGCGAAACGAGCTGTGTCATCCTGCCCTCGGTTTGCAAATACAATGCCCATGCCAACCCTGACCAACAAGCCAGAGTCCGCAAAGTGTTCTGGCAAGATGATGTCGTGTGCAAGGTCTTGCAAAACCATGGCTTGAAAGAACAAACAGCGGATCTGGGCGATTGTTTAAAGGTTATTGTGAAGGAACTCGGTCTGCCTACAAGTCTGGGGGATGTAGGCGTCAAGGAGGAGAAATTCGACATGCTGGCAGAGAACAGTCTGAGTGATCCTTGTTGCAAGACTAATCCCATTCCGTTGAAGGAAAAGGAACAGGTGTTGGAGATTCTGAGGATGGCCATGTAAAGAAGCGTGGGTTTGAAGAAATAGAGATATAAGTAGTTCTTTGGAAGTGATCAAGGATATGTTGGTCTGTTTCTTCCACTCTCCTCTCTTCGTGTGCTTAGACGACTGTTTCACATCAGCTGGCTATAACAGGGATACAACGCTTGTCTTTTAAGGCGATTGCATCTTTCCAGCGCTAGAGTTGTTGAAATAAATGATTTCGTGCATTATGGAAGACAATGATCAAGAAGGAAAGAGAAGGCCTCGAATGCCAAGACTCTGGTGACGTCGTGGTTGCTGCCCTTTTTGCATCTTCTCACGATTGCACTCTGTCTTCCTGCCCGCATCGGACAAGATATTATCTTTGCCGTCACACATCGGCAACCGGTTGATTGGGTTATCAATGTTCGCATCTTTGGATAATCGCGACTGTTCGAAACTCAAGTGGCGTCCACCTTGAGCAATACGCTTGCTTGGCGCGAAGAAACATGGATAACAACGTGAAGTACACTTCTGGACAGGAAACACAAAATATATCGTCTGCTATCCTACCACTTCCCGAGAACGTTGTTGCACAAATCAAATCATCCACCACAGTCACCAGCCTCAACCAAGTAATCCTTGGCCTGATCAAAAACTCCTTGGATGCACAAGCAACCAAAATCGATGTCTCTGTCGACTTCCGCCGCGGTGGTTGTACTCTTGAAGACAATGGCATTGGCATCTCACCCTCGGAATTTCGTGAATCTAGGGGGCTCGGTCGCTTGTATCACACATCCAAACAAAAGGATAACACGCAATGCGAAACCCATGGTGGCCAAGGAACATTTCTGGCTTCGGTTGGAGCACTCTCGCTTCTTACCATCACGTCTCGACATGCTCAGCACTACTCTCACAACACCCTGAGCTTACATCGCTCGAAAGTGATATCCAGATTGACGCCCACGCACCCTCAGCATGAGATCCGCACTACCACTGGCCACGGCACCCGCGTGTCCGTTAGAGATCTCTTCGGCAACATGCCCGTGAGGGTCAAGCAGCGAGCCATCATTGATGAAGGAGGACTTGAAACGGAAAGACAGTGGCAAGCTCTGAAGGTCGGAATAGTGAGCTTGCTTCTACCATGGAATCGCCGCGTGGCTATCAAGGTTGAAAATCCAGGAGATCCTGCCAAGACCTTTTCTATCAACACAGGGGCGCACTTCACACCAAATGCGCTGAGTGAGAGAAATCTGAACACGTTGAACCAGAAGACGTCAGGATTTGACCAGAGCACTGTCTTGAGTATCCTGTGCCAATCGGGTATCATCTCGACCGACTCCAAGAGCAGCTGGATACCAGTATCTGCATCAACTTCCTCGGTCACTATCAAAGGTCTTGTATCACTGGAGCCTGCTCCTAGTAAGCTCGCCCAGTTTATGTCTATCGGCATCATTCCTTGTCTGGACGAGAACAGGCACAACGAGCTTTATGAGACGGTGAATCGACTATTCGGTCAGTCGAGTTTTGGTCACATGGACGACGATTCTGAGCCGGACGAAGCAGAACTCAAACGTCGACAGCACGATCGACGATACAAGAAAGATGGCCCCACAAACAAACAACTCCAAGGTGGCAGAAAGGGAGTGGATCGCTGGCCCAGTTTCTTCTTCCGCATTGACCTAAAAACTGATGAGAATCTCCAACTTGTGAGTAACATTAGCGATATGCGTCTCAAAAGCATCATCAATGTTCTAGAAAGCCTGACTATTAGTTGGCTGCAAGCGAATGATTTTCGGCTTAAAAAGCCAAGGCGAAAGCGAAAGCAAGTCTCGGATACTTTTGAAGGGGCGAGCCAAGCAGTCTCTGATTTTGTGTCGCCAGGCAGAGATGACCGACCTTCGTCTGCTTCCTTCAAACCTCTTGGTGGTCGCAGGACTCCCGCTATGAATCAAGCCGACGTTTCTAGCGCAGATCACCGAAGCTCTAAGAGGGCGCGGACTGGGACCGTAGCGGATATTGCGATACCAACTATGCCCTTCACAGACTGGAGCCGGATCAAGAGCGCTCGGCCACAGATGTACGACAGTATATGGAAGTGCAAGAGACCGCCATCGAGGCAATCCATCAACAACGAATCAATAGAGCCGGACAAAGGTCGCAAGCCAGATAGTTCTGCGGTTATCAACGTCGATTCTTTCATTGCAGAACAGTTTGGGCCTTCACATGACCCCTCTTGTGTGGTCACAGAGATGCAAGAATCGGACCAGATCCAACCTACCCCTGCCCAGAACCAAGACGGAGAGACCTGTATTGACTGGGTCGATCCAGAAACAAATCAAAGGCATCATGTCAATGCACGTACTGGTATAGTTATGCCGGACGAGACGTACATACCAAACTTCAACCATGCATCCACCGGTAGAGCTGCTGCCGCTGCAAACTCACGCTTATCATCGTTCGGTAAACCTATTGTCCTGGAGCGAAGAAAGACCAACGTGCCATCTACACATGATGCAATCTCGAATGCTGCATCTCATTCGCCTCGGCTCCAAGGATTTCTCCAAACTTGGAAAAATCCTATTTTCGAGACTCGGTCAGAAGAAGCAATACCGACTGCTGGTCTTGGTGGGTTAGAGCAAGAAGCACTTCGATCGCATGACCACCACGGACAATGTGCCGTGGCAGACTCGTTCTCGCGTGCTGGAATGACTGATACAAGTCGACTGTCCAAATCTGCATTGTCGTACGCGCAGGTCATCTCACAAGTTGACGACAAATTCATATTGATGAAACTTCCGAGCCTGGCAGGGTCGAAGTCGCAAGAGCTCAATCATTCGAGGCAACTGTTAGTGTTGATGGATCAACACGCGGCATCCGAACGCTGCATCCTCGAAACACTGCTCAGAGAGCTCTGCACACCAAATCAAGGGACTGCTCTTGTCAAATCGAAACTCGGCTACACATCAAGCATCATCACGAATCCAGTAAACAAGCCGTTATATTTTCAAATTCCCTTGCAAGAAGAGGCCATGTTCAGAGCTCACGCAGGACATTTTGCAACCTGGGGCATCCTCTACGACATCGTCTCGCATAAACCCGAACCGCCTCGAGTAAACATCTTGACGTTGCCACCTGGCATATCCGAACGTTGCAAAGCCGAACCAAGATTACTCATCGAGCTTCTTCGCGGCGAAATATACACACTTGCCGAGAGCAGCAGCAGCAGCAAACGCGCCATCTCCCTGGACTCAGCAAACACAGATGCTCATCACATGTGGTTGAAACGCATGGGCTCGTGTCCCAAAGGCATACTTCAACTCTTGAACTCGCGCGCCTGCAGAAGTGCCATCATGTTCAATGACAAACTCGGTAAACAGCAATGCCAGAGGTTGGTGGAGGAGGTTGCTGGTTGCGCGTTTCCATTCATTTGTGCGCATGGCAGGAACAGTATGGTGCCATTGGTTTATCTCGATGGCGATGGACAGGACGTGCAAGGGAGCTTGTGTTGGTTTGGTGGGGGAAAGGAAGAGAAGAGTGGAGGATTTGGCAGTGCTTATAGGGAGTGGAGAAGAAGAGCCGGAGCGTGAACCAATGATTAACGATAACGAAATCTATTAGCTAGGACAAAGTACAATTAGACATTGAGAAAGAAAGAAACATCATCAAGTAACATACAAAATTCAAGACAAGCTCAGCAAATACCTTCACCGTAACTCCGGCCACAAGGACTTATCCACTAGTATCATTTAAGCTCCGACACTTGAAGCACGATTACCCATCATACCAAAATCGGATATAAAGTGCAGGATAGAAGAAAGTCTAGCTCGTAAGATCAAAGGTAAAGATGACAATACAGAGCACGAAACTGATACTCGTAATCTCAAGTTCTCACTCCGTCGGTCCAAGCAAGATGTCGTACTTCAACTCCAGCCCAGCCTTTGCGTCGCCTTGTCGAGGCTCGAATTTTACAACGAGAGAGTCCTTGACCGCGAAGACGGAGTCGTTGTCTAGATATTTGGACTCTGCGTCGAAGATTTGGGTTGTGATTGGTTTGTAGCCTTGTCTGATGACCTGATTTCATTGCTGTTAGTACTCGGACAAAGGGACAAGGTACAGCAGGAACACTTGCGATCAAATGAATATGTGCAGGTCTGAAAGGATGTCTATCCAATTTCTTCAACAGTTCACCAGCTGGACCGTCATCGGGAACGGGATAAGGAGTAGGTCGTATGCAATAGAATCCATAGCTTCCGTCCTTTCCGGTCCTGAACTTTCCACGCAGATTGTGTTCCTGTTGTTTGGGATCTTGCTGCTCGTATAGTCCGTTTGTGGAGGCTTGCCAGATGTCGATTTCTGCTCCATCCACCGGCTCCTTGGTCACAGCATCGTACACCACACCGTGCATGTAAGCAACCTCTGCATCCTCGGGTGTATCAAACGATATACTATCCCCCATCTCTCGCAGCGGAGCATCGTGGCGGAAAAACGGACCCAAGATTGCACTCTGGGTGACCGCATCTTTGGCGTCTGCAGCGGCTCTGAAGGTGATTTCGTCGACCAGGCTTTCGAGGCCAATCACATCGCATAGGAGTTGGCCTTCGTTGCGGCGGTCGGTGGACATTTGACCGGCGCGGTTGATCATGTCGACGCCGGTCATCCATTCGTCTACTGTAAGGTCGACTTCGCGGGCAAAGTCGTGGACGTGTTTTATCAGGGAGGTCATCACTTTGCGGAGGCGAGGGTCCGTGGCGGGGCCGATAGATGCGATGACATGGTTTGTGAAGTTTGGATCGTAGCGACCGGCACCGTTGAGGGTGTCTTCTGGCTCTAGTGGTTTATTGGTGTTGTTGGTTGCTGACATGATTTGGTGGAATGTGCTTCCGAAGCCTGCTGAGTTGTGAGGTTTCTGCGGAGTGTGCTTGTGGAGTCCAAGTCTGTTCGCCAGTTGTCCGAGGGTATAGATTTTATAGCGACTCCTCTAGATACAGTTGAGGGGTCTCAGGTGATTCTTATATTGAGCTCCCTCCCGGACCACTTCCGCCCTTTTTTGGCGGGGCAATGGGTCGTTTCGTCGGAAAGCGTAGATTGACTCTCGGAAGAGACTCTTCCCGTTCGAGTCGTGTAGAGCACATCCGACGCGAGACACGATGTTGTGGGGCGACTTCCGGGGTTTCTTCCAACTTGATTGCGAGACTGTGCGACAATCGCGATCCATACACGAGAATCAAAGGTTGTCTCGATGTGGTATACGATTACAGCGAGGCTGCTAGGGGACCACGACTCTGGTATCGGCGAGCTTTGGTCTGGTCCTGCAGAGTCTGTGCTCAAGCAACAGGGTGACACCCTTAACAAGCTCTGACATCAATAAATGGTCGATCACTAGACAACCAACAAGTTTGGATGATCAGAGGGCATATTGGAGGGTTAAAAGCATACATGCCTTCCATAATTGTAGATATCATGGGTGTTGAAACGATACGTGGATAGCTATAGGCGTTTTTAAATTTCCAGACCTCGAATCTCAAAAGAACTTAGAGTATCAAAACAACACGGTACCGTATTTCTAGCTCCAACTCGGATCTGTACTGAATCTTGCTACGGAAGACATATCGTCGCCACACTACACGGAACATCAGCTACTCCTCAAAGCTACGAGTTTCCGCCGTCTGACAGAGTGTATTAATGGTTGTCTGGGATTCCAAAATCAACCTCGGCACGAATCTAACCTGTATACACATGTCTTGGCAGTCGGAAGCCCGTTAAGATGTTTACGCCGCCGGTTCCGCTCAAGCCCTCTTTGCTCGAGTCAACGACAAGTGGGGTTTGGAAACAAGCACTTTGTGTTGCACCTTCCGAAGCATCTCATTGTACTAAACTTCCTTTATCGTTTCTTCGATTTGGTACAAGAGCTGTCCAGGTTGATTGGTCCTGAGGGCAGAAAAGACGCAATGCCTCGACCGATAGTGGCAGCCGACAAGAGACGTCGTATCGCCCAAGCTTGCGACAATTGCAAGCGCAGAAAGGAAAGATGTGATGGCAGCCGACCGTGCAGCATCTGCATCCGACGACGAAGGGAATCCGAGTGCCAGTTTTCCGAGACGCCTGCTAGATTGCTTCGGGGTCCCCAGAATAACACCGCCAACGCCGGAAGCCCTGCAAGTGTCAGTCAGGCATCTCCTTCGGTCAACGCGTTGAGGAATCGTGGTGGGAATGATGCACCGCCGTCTCTGCAGCAGAACAATGTCACACGTACAAGTATTGCGAGTTTGGGTGCTATTACCAATGCTTCGCCGGTTAGTGTTACGTTGTCTGGAAACCTGAGCGACACAAGTCAGGCTGAGATGGCTATTGATCGCATCTTGAATGCCAGTCTCGACCAGCGAGGTGCTAGGGCTAATGTGGACTCCCACTCTCGACCCGGGTCTGTGGCACCAGTACCTAGGTTGGCGAGACTACTTCGTGACACGCATGGCAAGTTCATGTATGTTGGTGACTCCGCCAGTCTGTCATTTGTACAGAGTGTCAGACGTATGGTCGTGTCTGCCATTGGCGATTGTGATTTCACAAACGACCCTCTACGGCATCAGATCATCGAAACGACACCTCCAAGCACTATGCAATTACCAAACATGTCACCCCTGGATTTGAATCACGAGGAGTGTAAACGATTGTCTCGGCATTACCTTCTTGCAACCAGTGGACTGATTGAGATATTTGATGTGCCTACCTACTACCGCAATCTGGATCGATGGGTGGTTGACAAAGCTCGCGACAACGATCTCAAGTCCGCCATCTTCTATATGGTACTAGCAATCGGCGCCCAAGTATCATCACCGGACGGCGATCAAACACTTGCTGAGACGTACTTCAACCGTGGTCGACATATGGCTGTCATGACTTTCACCGATGCACCTAGCCTCATGACCATCCAGGCTTACCTTTGCATCACTATGTACATGCTCGGCGCATGTCGAAGGAATGCTGCCTTCATGCAGTTTGGCATTGCTGTTAGAGCCGCATTTGCTCTGGGTATGCACAAGAGCAGCACCCATGCCCTTTTCGACGAGACGGAAGCTGGAGCAAGACGAAGAATCTGGAAGAGCGTCCGCGTACTGGACATCTTCCTCAGCGCATCACTCGGCAGACCACCAGCCACCTCAGACTTGTCAATGGAAAGAGACAAGGATGTTGCCGAGGAAGTGGCACAGGTGACATCCACCGATCCATTTTCGAACAAAGTGCTTGCGCTTGCCGACATCTTTGAGCGTATCGTCATCGATGTCTACATGAAGAAAGCAGTTTCTACACGCCTCGCGGACTCCATCTCAGGCCAGTACAGGGACTGGACCAGCGACTTACCGGAGTCTTTACAGCTGTCCAACCTCGATCTGAGCGAGGACGACCCAGAGAAGTTGACCAAGGCCTTGGCTGCCAGCCACATCATCAGTGCTTACCACTGGTCCATCATTCTGCTTACCCGACCATTTCTTACTTTCCAGATCATCAAAGATATGGGTAGGGCTGGACACGACCTAGAGAAGAACGACCAGGTGGACCAATCATCTATCAAGACATATGCAGACGCGTGTGTAGACTCATCTCTGAGAAGTCTCAACATCGCATCAACGTTGATGCAGTATCCCTCGCTTCCTCACAGACTACCCTTTATCATAAACTCCGTCTGCAACGCCTCTCTAGTCCTCGGAGCCGCCACTTTCGCCGATCAAGACAAGTTCCTTCCACTCGAAGATGGCCTGAAACAGGGGATGCAGATCCTGAATCACTTTGCACAATGGGATCCTCACGCTGCCCGCTATGCTCAAATCATTACTTATCTGCAAGACGCCACTACAAAGTATATCCGTCAACGAAGCGAGAGGTCTTTGGAGTCTCGACGCAGCAACGTCACTAGACTTTTTGGCACGATTGGACAGCAAGCAGGGGGTGCTGAGGACGCCCTTCAAGACCAACCCACTAGTCTTACACCTAATCCCAACAGTATGGGCATCACCGATCCTACACAGCCCATCAATATTGATCCGTCACTATACACGAGACCGGCATTGATGTCAGATCTGTACGCTCTGGCCAACAACCAAGGAGGTTTGCCGGGACTGATAGAAGGTGGCTTCTACCCACAACCCCAGCTAGGGCCTGGAGTCATGGTCGATGGCTCGGGACACCCGGACGATGCTTATTACTTCATGGATCAGGACTTGACCATGTTTGGCTTCTGCTGAGTTCAAACATGATAAACCATCCACGAACTGGACTGGGAGTATCCGTACTGTCTTCCAGCCCGGTGTAACTGTCACCATCACTCCTCTCGTCACTAGCATCGTTACCTACATGTGCGTCGATTTTGCTACGGCAATCAAAGATGGAATGAGTCTACAACGTCTTCTCCATCTGCGTTGAGCCCATGTCGCCCAAGTCGGTCACACTATAGATATAGGAACACATGGTGCTTTGAACAGATGAAGCAGTTTCAAGGAGAATACTCATCCCATACCCGTCCCCAAAGACAGACCTCCAACTGTGCATCTCTATAACCATATATCGATCCACGTCGCCTACATTCTGAAAGAATCAGAAGTTTGCAAACCCTAGCATACGCATGCATGCATGCATGCATGCCTTACATGCTACAACCTACACATTTCTCCCACAAACACCATGCAGTAATGTCCGAAACCCCCAGAAATGCACAATCGCTCTTGGCAACATATATACACGCAAAGAAACAAAAATAGCAAAGAAAACATTCCACTCTCCATGCACATATACCACCTTGTTGTCTCGCACAAACAACCTTTTTCCACAACCCCCCCCAAAAAAAACCCCCGTTAAGTGCTTTTCAATCTCCATCGTGTATATCCATAACGCGCCGTTGCATACTTTCAACATTATCCCTCTAGTATTCAAAACACCAGACGGGGAGAGAGAAAAGCAAAGAGTACTGTACGTTGTGTGACTTGTGTCAATGGCTCAGAAATCTTTCACCGCTTTGCTCTTCTATCGGAGTAAAGGGAAGCACAAATCTCGAAGTCCCCGAAAATTGCCATGTTTCATTGACTCCCTTGCTGAAATGACGGATAAACCTTCTGGTACGGCGGATCGAAAGCATGGCGATTTAAATATACGTATACACATACAAAATTATCTTATGCTGTGGGTATCTCTGTGTGTTCGTTTTTTTTTTTCATCTCCGGTTCCATCAAGCCACAAACATCATGTCGAAGTCGTCAGACACGATTTGTATAAGCATACATTTGTAACAGACACATCGTTCCCTCATGGCCTTTTCAAACAATGCTTGCAGGAACCCCCCACTTTGCCACGCCGGACAAGCACCTGGAGGGACAAAAAGCAAAAGAGACGCGAGAAACAGGTATGCGTTGAAGAATGGAAAAAGCAGATCGAGCAGGTCGGGTGATCAGTACTGTTGCGCATGCAGTGCAGATATGTCTCCGTTCGGGATGCCGAAGAACTCAAACCAGTCGCCCACGTTCAACGTGGTCGGCACGATGGGTCCACCTCCAGTGGAACCACTGTTGTTGCTCCATGTGTCATCCATACTTGTTCGTTGCTGGTGTTCACCATTATCTGGCATCTGTCCGTATGGGTTTTGTAGGTGGACAGGTTGTTGTCCGGGGTACTGCTGCTGCTGTTGTGTTGGAGGGGCGTTCATCATGCCGCTCCCAACTCCCACTGCTGTCGCTGGTTGCTGATAATGAGGCGGTTGTTGGACTGAGTTGGCGTAGACTTGTTGTGACGAGGCTCCTGCTGACCCTCGAAGAGCAGGGTCTACCATGGTTGCTTGCTGTACAGGGCTCTCAGTGGGATAGATGCCTGTAGTATCCGGTGGGAACAGTTGGTCTGGTTGGTAGTTTTGCCATAGGTCTTGAGAGATGTTTGGCGATGTGCGAGTGTGAAGGAAGAGGTCTGGTGGTGTGCCGGGGTATGAGTAGGTGTTGAACGGCGTGGTAGGACGCGTGTTGGTCCGAGATGTGCCCATAAAGGCATCCTGACGCAGAGAGGGACTTGCATTGTTACCTGGGAGTCCCGACAGTGGCGGGTGTTCTCGAGGAGCGTTTACAGGTGATTGCGGTCGTGAGCGTTCATATGACATCTGAGCAGCTGGTGGACCCCCACTGTAACCGAACTCCATATCATCGAATTTGCGCTTCTGTTGGTCGCTGTTGCTGCGCGATAGTGGGTTCTTCGGTTGTTGCATATTCTTGGGTTTCCCGTGTCGCTTTCCGGCGGCTTTTTGTAGACGCTCCTCGAGCACCTTGTTGCCGAGGATCGAGTCGAAGAGAGTGTAGACCATCTTAGCGACAAGCCAGACTCGAGACACGTCCTTGAGCGCATTCATACAAGTGGTCAAGCGCTGCTGAGTAGTGTGGACGATAGACTGATTGGATGAACGCATCTGGTAAACATGCATGATGAGTGCAGAGAAGAGAGAATACACGCTAGAAGAAAATTAGCAAGAGATGTTGAAGCTTTGACGAACTTCTCACATAAAGGCTGGAGTGAATCGAAGCTCATTGTGATTAGTCAGAGCCTCGACGATAGAAGTAATCATGCCAGCTGCCTGGTAGGCGATGTTCTTGGACGGATAAGCCATGTCTTCCGGGAAGCCGTTCGACCGGTTCATCTCTGGTGATGAGCCAGCGGGAGGCATGTGAGCACGATGTAAGAGACAAAGTGTGGTGCTACGAACGTCAGCATTCGAAGAGCAAGTCAAGATTCCCGAGACGTACTAGTAGTTTGAGTGGAGAAGAGCAGACCAGAAATGATGTCGACTCTTCTCCCAGTAGACTTCTTTTGGACAGTTTTGGAGCCAGTCAGCCAGAGCCATGTCGCAATGAGTAAGATCGATTGCGTTGTTGCGACCGCGTTTCTGCGAAGCGACCGAGTAGTTCTGAGAAAGGACCAAGCCCATGATTTCGCACAGTTTGACGTAGTTCAGAAAGAAATGGATGTGTACGGGGTCCAGAGGATACTCGGGAGCTTGATCAGTTTCGTCCTCGATAAAGTCGTCTTCGCAGATCATCTCGACATCCGAGTCCTCGATGTTGATACCGCAAGGGCGACCGAGAGCAACAGCCACTGAACGATCTCGCGTGAACAGAGTCCACCAGATGCGTTTCCAAAGACGCTTGTCCTGTTGGCTGAGTTGGGATTTCTCGACACTGCACACAAGTCAATGACGGAACGAACGACGAGGGTTCCGAAGCCTCACCTTCTGTGCATTCCAGAGCCTTGGGCAATCACGACAGCCACCCTGCTCCAGTAAAAGACGTTTTTTGTTACATCTGAAGCAATGTCAGATCGACACTCACGGGCGACGTGGGGTCTGTCTCGCATCTTACCCTCTGGGCCCTCCCAATACCAGCCCATCAGGATGACGGCTTGGACGATGGTGATTCGGTCGTCTTCGTAGTTGGCGTCGTACAATGCTTTGGCTCGTTTATAGAAGGTCATGGCGGCCGGAGTCGTGGATCCGTTGGCGTCCATGAGTTGTGCATTTGTGCACACGCGCGATCCAGCCAGAAGGATGGCTTGCAGAAGAAGTAGTGACGGAGGATTCTTGGGGTCTCGGTAGCGTCGCATGAACTTGTTGCGATCAATCACAGGCACGACGGGGGCGATCCAGGTGAAGAAAGCATCGACCAGCTCGTCGCACAACTGACGAGGGGGCAGCAAGAAAGCTCCTCGCTCGTGCAAGATGCGCAGTTCGAGTTCGTCGAGTTCGTTCATGCGGGCCCGGGGACCACGCACATTCTCAGGCAGAGGGTAGTGCACGACATCCGAGTTGCCGTGCTTGTCGTGCACGAGCAGAGACAGATTCGACGACTCGCCCAAGTATGCGACGCGACCCGCCTCTTTGATGGGAGCGCGAGCAAACTTTGGTTTCATGTACTGGCTCCACGTTGCATCGTGGATCTGCTGTTGTTCCTGGTATTTCTCCGAGAGGGTGGTCGGGGGCATGCCGCTAGGGGTAGAGTAGTCGACGCCGCTCCGAGGAGGCAGTTGAGGCATCTGCATGGGGGCTTGGGGGACGGCATCGGGGCGTGCGGCAGTGTCGGTGGTAGCGGGTGAGGGCTGGACTATGCTGCTGCTGTCTTCGCGGTCGCTGCCAAAGTCAGGCGCGTCTTCCAAGAGTGCGTGGTGGTCAGCGTACCTGTTGGAGTCTTTTTGCTTGGACGATGTCTTTTTGCGCTTGGGAGAGGGGATTTTGCATTCGATGTTGAAGGCGACGCAGTTGGTGCAAGGCACACCGAGGCTAGCGGCATCGCAGCGCACCTGGGAGACGCGTCAGAAGGAAGACTACAGGTGGGGGAGGGCGTCTTGTTGGAGCGGACCTTTCGCGCGTGGCATGTCTGTGGTAGG
This sequence comes from Aureobasidium sp. SLJ-2021a, assembly GCA_019677095.1. Classification (NCBI taxonomy): domain Eukaryota; kingdom Fungi; phylum Ascomycota; class Dothideomycetes; order Dothideales; family Saccotheciaceae; genus Aureobasidium; species Aureobasidium sp. SLJ-2021a. Next base: position 345,667 of record JAHRBU010000022.1, read on the forward strand.
CAGTCAGCATGGTTCCATCAGAGCCGAGACTTGGTCTTACCTCGCAAGCTCTCGAAGCGCGTTGTCTGCCGTGGTCGCGTCAGTCTCGGGCCAAAGGCTATAGCAGTGTCTCGTGTCGCATACCTCCGGAAACTCGTGGCAGAGCCGCCTTGTTGGCTCATGCCCGGTGGGGACCCCTGGTGCTGGGCATGCTGAGGCGTCGTGTGTTGTGTCGGCTGCGGCTGCTGGGCTGGTGCTTGTTGCGGCGGAGGTGGTGGAGCAGACATTGCGCCGGCGGAAAGACGGTCGGCCATGGGAGGTTCGTTATAGCAGTCTGATAGCACTGTTCATGTCCACGCGGCTGGCGTGCCTTTGGCGTGGTTCGCGGTCGTCGTGAAGAAAATGTCAGGCAGTCAGGGCGAGCTTGCAGCGAGTCCGAGTCGCATGTGAAAGGAAAGCACGAATGTGGAAAGAGCGAACGAAACAGGAAGCCTCAGTCCAACCACCTTGAGCGAGTCACACTGGTCGCTGTTTCCGCGACTTGTTTAGTTGCGGTCGTGCATCAAAGCATGCGACTCGACCTCTGCTTGTTGCAAGACTCTAACACTGTTGCTCTTCGTGCCTGCTTGCTCCCTCGAAACCCTCTCTGCCTTGTGCCGAGGTTCGATTGCTGCTTGCCGTCAGCAATTCTCCTCCACCTTTTTCCCTCCGATCAACCACCACACGCGGGCCGCCCATCCCGATTCTAACCTTGTTTCCTACTCTATCCAGAACATCGACTGTCTGTCGCAGCAGCCAACCCGTCATGCATCCAGTTTTTCCTGCAACTTGCCGCAAACACTCCTTTGTATCGGAAACCTTCGTTACCAAATCGAGCCATCATGACCGCCTGCGCCTTTTGTGCGAGCCAAGTCTTCCACCTTTCGTCACAGAGCAAACTTCTTCATCACATGCGACACTACTTGTTGTTCTCGTGCTTGTGACGCCAAGTCTGTTGTCTCCATTCACGCATATCATACATGAGCCCAGCCCTGCCATCCTCTGGAGATGACTGGCTATCTTTGTAGCAAACCCCTGCCCAGCCTGTAAGCCCCCCGTCTATCTCCATTTCCTTTTGCATGCATCGAAACCAGCATCTGCCGTATCCCGTAACTCCGTCATCTTTTATTAGCAACCCGTCCTGTCTTCTCGCGCTGCGTCACTCCCTCTTCAAGCCTTTCCATCTTCCGTTCCGGCAGCCTGCAGCGCTTCAACAACCTCCGCCTTCTGAATGTGCTTGTTTAAGCGGAACGCCTCCAGGATGGTCGACACGCTGTCCGATCCGATAAACTCCATTGCGTTCTCGCCTGGCATTGACACTCTGTTCTTGATGACCTCCTCGGCTGAGATCCACACATACTTCTGGTGCTCCTTGTCGTGAAGCCTGATGGCAGGAGGGCTCACAGCAATGACACTATCCTTGCGCGTGAGTTCCTGGCCTGGTCCTTGCATCTCGATCTCGTCTTCAACTCGTGCCTTGGACTCTGCACTAACTTCGACCACAAAGCTGACCTTGAGCCATGTCTTCTGACGCTTGCCCCAGCCAGTGGAAAAGGTTGTAGGTGGGAGGACCTCGGAGAGGATGCGCTTCATGCGGAGACCAGTCTCTTCGAAGAGTTCGCGTGCAACCGACTCGCTGATGGACTTGTCGGTGGGGTCGGCCGATCCGCCAGGCAGCTCCCAGTGGCCGGGGTAGCTGTCAGTTTCAGCACGTTGGACCAGAAGGAGACGGTCTTCGTGGAAGACGGCTGCAGCGACGGCCACATGAGTGAAACCCTGAGGTTGGCCAGCGATGAATTCGGCGAGGCTGCAGTCGACGAGCGGCATGCCTGGCATGGGACGTGGCTTGGGTGGAGGATTGATGATGGCTGAAGCGGTGGCGTCCAGGCTCTTGAGGCGGAACATTGTTGGTGGTAGAAGTTCAGTTGTGGCTGATGGCGCAGTCGATCAGGGCAGGTGCGATTGGCGTGGCTGCTGTTGTGGAGAGTTGGTTGGAATGAAGGAAGAGAAGTTGATTTGTCTCAAACGCAAGAGGGTGGAAAGAGATTGAAGTGAGAGCAATCTTTCTGACGTATCATGAGGTGAGAGGGTGAAAGAGGGAACCAACGAGTGGAAGAAAGCTAAGGACAAACGCAATCAACTGCCTGCAGTTTGTGTTGAGTGAACGAGAGCAAAGTGTTGTCGCACAGCAAACAGAAGCGCGAAAATCAGAGGCAGGTAGCCGCGAGTGAGCTGTTGAATGCCTGTCTTGAGTGGTTGAGTGAAGTGTCGGCGTGCCAATGCATGCAGGTCCGCAGGTGCAGAAGCGGTGTTGCTGGGCAGTTACTAGCAAGGCTGAGAGAAAGTCACGTTGGAGCAGGCAGGTTGAAGTGCTGTACGTAGAGAGAAGAAAGAGACTGTTGAAGGATTGGACAAATAGGTGCCTACAGGCGCCAAAAGAAAAAGGGCATTGGCATACGGCATCGTAATCCCGATCAGTAAATTGCTAAGAAAGTGCGATGTGGTCTCGTGCTCCTTGTGGGGAAGGAAACGTCGATCCAGGGATAGCCTTCAAGGCTGAGGATGAGACACAAACATACAGTATCCCTGGCGGCCATGGTAAAGCAGGGAAGAGCAGACCGAAGTGATGATTTTATGAAGGAAAAGTTCGGCTCCCCAAGCATGTCCTACACAGTCGACAAACAGCAGCCGAAGGTCACGACAACAGCCGTCTGTCGGGATCTCTGACTGGGTAGTTGCCCCATGGGTAAAATGGGGGTGTGTGGGGACTGGGGGAGAGGAAGGAACGATGACGGACATGGCCCAAAGGGGCAATCCGATGATTTTAGCCCCGCGTTTCCACATCGCAGACTCGCAGTTGTCGCCGAAGACACCAAAGGCCCCCTCAGCTGCAAGAGCTCAGCCAACCGCCGCCGACCAATAGCACCAGCAACGTGCTTTGCTGCCATTCAAGTACCGACGCTCCTCCTGCCGAACTCAAAATGTCACCCTCGACTCCCTCCAAGAAGCGCATCCAGATCTCGTCGTCCTTTACCACCGACGCTGAACACCTGCACGAGCAAGTCCACGACAACAAGACCGGCGAGATAAAGACCATCACCCACGACACGCCTCACGAAACCTCTCACACAACCACCCTGACCACGAATCCCTATACCGTCGAGACGAACGGTGCCGAGCAAACCACCAAGCAAGGTGACTCCATCACTCTCGACATCGAGCCCTCGCACTGTCCAGCCACCGTCGGCTACGATACCAGCCAGCTGTGATACCTGCCCCCGCAAAGAAGAGACAATGTCCAACAAACCCCTCACCATCGCCATTGGCTGTGACGACGCCGGCTGCGGCTACAAGAACAAGATCAAGGCAGACTTCGAGAACGACCCCCGCGTCGACAAGGTCATCGATGTCGGCGTCAACAGCAGCGACGACAAGACTGCTTACCCACACACTGCCGTCGACGCCTCAAAGCTCGTGGCCGAAGGAAAGGCCGACCGCGCACTTTTGATCTGCGGAACCGGTCTCGGTGTCGCAATCTCGGCGAACAAAGTCCCTGGCATTCGTGCCGTTACTGCTCACGACAGCTTCTCGGTTGAGAGAGCAGTCTTGAGCAACAATGCTCAAGTCCTGTGTATGGGTGAGAGAGTGGTCGGCGTAGAGGTGGCAAGAAGATTGGCCAAGGAATGGCTGGGCTACAAGTTCGATGAGCAGAGTGCAAGTGCAAAGAAGGTTGATGCCATCATGGAGCACGAGAGGAAGAACTACCAAGGTGCGCAACATGTTGAGAACATTGCCCTGGCCAAAGCTGCTTGAACAGAGATTGAATACCCATATACGATTTGAGGAAACATGATGAATATTTACGCAAACACTACAACTACATCCATCCTTTTGAACATTAAATGCAAAGGCACAGCAAGACCCGTGATGCATCATGTTGGTCCATCTCCTCAACACCTCACGCCGAGACCAAAATCGTAACGCTGTGCTCGAAGTGATCGCTCATGCCTTCTCCTTATTTGTCTCACTGATCACAACGCAACAGCTTTTCAAACTTCGAACACTCCCCCAACACTGCTCTCCACTCTTTGTCGTCTTAACGATTGCAGCTGCTGAGCTCATCTGGAAGACAGCTGTAACTCGGCGGTCAAAGGTGTTCTCGCTTATGGTCTGATTGGCCGGCCATGCATTGTTTTTAATCTACTAGCCGCCACTCCTGCAGCCTCATGTCTTCCCCACGCCGACGAACCTCTGCCTTGTCGCTTCCAGCTGGACGCCTTGTTCTTGAATATACTACCTCAGGCCCAAGAAGCCATTCTCGATGTTTCGCTTGCTTCACTCATATGCCAGTCCTGTGCCCACCTCTCCTCTGCAGGACACAGCGATTTGGCCATGGAGTATCTCCATCAATCAAATGGCTTCAACGAAACCATCTTGCGAAGACAGTATGGGTACTTCAAGGACAAGCCCGCAAAGACGTTTGTCGACACCAGTGTCAAACTCATGACGCTCAAGTCTGGCGTGCATTCACAGAGATTGGACCACGAGCAAGGCCATTGGGATTCACTCAATGCACCGGACAGCCAAAATGGTACCGCTCCTTCGAAACTTTGACTGTCAGCATATTGACTCAGAACCCAGACGTACAAAGGCCGAAGTATGCCTACTAGAAGCAAGGTTCAATACCTCATTCATCTGGATGATTGCCGTCGCCTAGCCATTGCGGACCTACAACATGCCAGAACCGTTGCCGATAGAGCTAGGTGGACCGTGAACTCAGATAACTTCTGCTGCAAGAAGAAAGGAGGTCCAGACGAGACCAGAGCGCTCGAAATCTTCATAAGCTTCCAGAGTGATTTTGAGTATCTGGTAGACAAGTTCGAAGCTCTGGAGAAGGCCATAACAACCGCGAGAGAGCAGATCATTGAACAAATGAGCCTTGCTCAAAACCAAAGAGCGTTGATTCTCACAGTCGCGGCCGCTTTCTTCATACCACTATCCTTTGTCGCGGTGAGCTCAACAGATTCTTTTGTAGACGATCGAGTGCTGACAACCATTTGCAGTCAGTCTTCGGCATGAATGTTAGAAACCCACTGTTTCAGCATTCCTCCAACGGCACAGCTTCAACCATTACTTCAGCCTCAAGCGTATCTCAGACATCCATACTAAATGCCACTGTTGACTTATCCGGGCCATCACAACATTACTGGACCATGTCCCAGTACCTTGAGATATCTCTGCCACTGACAACGGCCGTCATCCTGCTGCCTTTAGTCGCCGGTCCCTGCTTCAGATTCGCATCGCAGCAGTATGAGGTCCATCGTCGACACTGGCGTGCTCTCTTTGTGGTGCTCGCCGCGTACTACTTTATCGGTCTCATAGTCGCGTCAAGTATACGACACCCGATCTCGTCAGTTGTATATTTCGCAACGGGCTGTTCTGTCCTTGGCATGATATGCATGGTGTGTATGGTGCGTGGCTACAGAGAGAAGCAAGGCCGTCTGAGATGGTTTCTACAACTACTCGCGTTTACGATCTGCTTGTTGTTGGACACCATGTTGTATGTGACTTATAACCCGGTGCCCTGGGTTCTTGGGCCATTCTTGTACATGTTTCTGACGTCGAAGGTGGGTGTCAAGTGGACGAAACGAACATGGACGGACATGGTTAAGCTGGAGGACTAGGAAACAGTCCGTGACTCAGTACTCATCAGTCACAACGGTCTAGTCGTAATTGTAGTTTTCCATCTGTCCTTCTGCTCTGTGGTTGGAGAGAAATAGTAAAGTGCTCGTGCTCAATTGCAATTTCGCTCTTTTACGAGAGAGCTCCACACGTGACTCGCACGAAACAGAGCTCTCTCCAGATTCTGTGGAAGCTCCTTGCACCAAAAAAAAGCCTCGGCCCTTTCCGACCTGCCTTTCTGAGAAGAACACGCGACTTTCTTCAGTTCAGGCCGCCGTTCCGTAACTTCTATTATCTTCGTAAGACCGATGAACAAGGCCCTTTCTTCTTTGTTCAAAGTCTTTGCTAAACCATCACCTCCTGGCCCCTCGAGAATTACTGCAAGCTCGAGGACGTTTGCAACCATGCACAAATCCCCCGCGGCAATGCTGAACCGCCCTATCGCGGACGATGTAGACATCTCGATCCATCAACCCAGAGACCCCAACACATTGAGCAACTACAATGTCTGGAGAACCAAGCATGTGACTGCAGACCTGGAGCTGGAGTTTGCCAAGAACAGATGTGTTGGAACCATCAAGTTGGAGTTGGAGAGGCTCGAGAAGGGTCAAGGAAGTGGAAAGGTTGTTCTTGACACCAGCTTCCTCGACATTCAAGAAGTCAGGCTTGCTGGAAAGAAGGCCAAGTGGAATCTCGGAGAGAGATTCGAGCCTTATGGAAGCCCTCTCACCATCGAGATTCCCGACGACCACTCAGGAGACGCCGAGATCGAGGTTACAATGGCTACAACTGACAAGTGCACTGCTGTTCAATGGATGACGCCCGAGCAAACTTCAAACAAGAAGCACCCTTACATGTTCTCCCAATGCCAGGCCATTCACGCTCGCTCGCTTTTGCCTTGCCAGGACACCCCTGACGTCAAGTCAACCTTCACCTTCAACATTCGCTCTCCTCTTCCCGTCCTTGCCAGTGGTCTGCCTACTGGAAACAAGGACTTCCGTCCCGGTGAGGGCGATGCCTCCGGTACCCTTCTCTACACTTTCGACCAAAAGATCCCCATGCCTGTTTACCTCTTCGCTCTCGCAAGTGGAGACCTTGCTTCTGCTGCCATCGGTCCTCGCAGTTGCGTCCACACTGGTCCCGAGGAGCTTTTGGCTTCGCAGTGGGAGTTTGAGCCTACCGAAAAGTTTATCCAAGCCGCCGAGAAGATTGTCTTCCCTTATGCTTGGACGCAGTACAACGTGCTTGTTCTGCCTCCCAGTTTCCCCTATGGTGGAATGGAGAACCCTATCTTCACATTTGCAACACCCACTCTTGTCTCGGGTGACCGCGAAAACGTCGACGTTATTGCACATGAGCTCGCTCACTCCTGGTCTGGCAATTTGGTCACCAACTGCAGTTGGGAGCACTTCTGGTTGAACGAGGGCTGGACTGTCTACCTTGAGCGCAGAATCCAGGCTGCCATCCACGGCGAACCTCACAGAGACTTCAGCGCCATCATCGGTTGGAAGGCCTTGACGGACAGTATCGAGGGTTACGGAGCCGAACACGAATACACAAAATTGATTCCCGATCTCAAGGGCAAAGATCCCGATGATGCATTCTCCAGCATTCCTTACGAGAAGGGTTTCACCTTCCTCTACCACCTTGAGAAGTTGATCGGCAAGGAGAAGTGGGACAAATTCATCCCCCACTACTTTACCACATTCGCTCAGAAGTCCCTTGATTCGTACGAGTTCAAGGCCACTCTCCTCGACTTCTTTGCCAAGGACGAGAAGGCGACTGACAAGCTGAACTCTGTCGATTGGGATACTTGGTTCTACAAGCCCGGCTACCCTCCCAAGCCTGACTTTGATACCAGCATGGTAGACGTCTGCTACGATCTCGCCAGCAAGTGGGAGTCCCTGAACGGCGGAAACTCGGACTTCAAGCCCGCAGCCTCGGACATCTCGTCCTGGTCTGCCAACCAATCAGTCGTCTTCCTCGAGAAGATTCAGACCTGGAAGACTCCTCTCTCACCCGCTCTGGTCGAGAAGATGGGTCAAGTATACTCTTACGCTGCATCCAAGAACGTCGAAGTGGTCAGCAGATACATGATTGTCGGTCTCAAGGCAAGATGCGAAAGTGTGTATGTGCCTACCACCGAGCTGCTCGGTAGAGTCGGCCGCATGAAGTTTGTGCGTCCTCTTTACAGGAACCTGAGGGAGTGTGATGAGAAGTTGGCTCAAGAGACGTTTGAAAAGTACAAGGAGTTCTACCATCCTATTTGCAAGGACATGGCTAGCAAGGATGTCTATGGCCATGGCCGCGGTGGTTAGAATGCCGATGGCTCGGGGAATGAATCTACTATTTACAATTTCATCCTTTTTTCTTTTTTTCTTTTTGAACATGTTGACCATTTCCGCGTCGTATCTTCTCACCTTGACCTCGGCATTATCCCCATACATACCAGACTCCTCGTAACCTTTTTTGTGGGAGCAGATGGTAGCAGCTAAGGGACTTGCAGCTATACTGGAAAGTTTTCAATCATTCATATAATACAGAGATGCAAGTAAGCAGGAAGCGCAAACCTCGACACGGTGATACCTAAGGTTTTTGCACGTGTGTGCTTTGGTTGCAACACACAAGCCTTTTCTTTGCCATGTGGAGAGAGTGCTTGTTTTTAGACTTGGCAATGTTTGTTTTGCGGATCCAGCCTAGGATAGCGATGTGCTCCAACTTCGCCTTCTCTCATGATCGCAGCTTCTTGACGGTAAGATAGAAGTGGGAGCGGACTGTCAAGGGGGGAAGCGAAAAGTCACCCAGGCAAGTGCTTACCCGGCAATCACACATCATTACAAGCATTGGTCTTCCGGCTTCAGATGTTGTGCGATAGTTCTGGGGTATCATGCGAAATGAAGCAAAAGTAAAGAGTCGGGTATAATTATGTGCTAATCATAGTAAAAACAGAAAAAGATGTCAAAATCGCCCAGTTGCTGGAAGTAAACCCTGCGCCGGCATCATTGGAAGTCATAACGCGAAACCAAAAACCATAATACAAGCAGCACATGCGGCCAAATCATTACGAGCTGTAGGCTTGATCGACCTCCTTCTTGTACTTCTCAAGAATGGCTCTGCGGTTGAGCTTTTGTGCTGAAGTGACGAGCTGGTTCTGAGGAGTCCACTCATCGGGAGCAAGGACTACACCCTCGATAATCTCAATGCCCGAGAGGCCGCCCTTCTTACCAGCAGCTTGCAGGTTCTTCAGGACGGCTTCGTTGAGCTTCTTGTCCTGGCACATGTCCTCGAACTCGGCGGATTTGCAACCACTCTCAGAAGCCAATGACTTGAGAGCAGCCTCGACAGGGACAATGATGGCGATGGGCTTGTTCTTGCTCTGGTCGGCGTAAACGCAGATGTTGGCAACAACCTGGCTGGCGCGGTAAACAGACTCGAGTTTCTCGAGAGCAATGTACTCGCCGTTCTGCGTCTTGACCAAGTTCTTCTTGCGATCGATGATCTTGAGGTTTCCGTTTCTGTCGAACTCGCCAATGTCACCAGTCTTGAACCAGCCGTCCTCGAACGACTCCTGGTTCTCCTTTTCTAGGTCAAGGTAACCGTCGGTGACGGCATCACCACGAATCCAGATTTCACCCTGGGGAGGGCTGTTGGTGGAGTAGTAACCAGCGTCGGGGAAATCGACAAGCTTGACCTCGATAGAGGCGGGCAGACCACCAAGAGCATCATCGGTCCAAGCAAGAGGATCCATGAGAGCACCCATGGCAGCTGTCTCGGTCAGACCGTAACCGCTGATCATAGGAGCGATGGCCATGGAGATGAAACGCTGGGTGTCCTTTGCGACGGGACCACCACCGTTCAAGCAGATTCTCAATCTACCACCGGTGGCCTCCTTGATCTTGCTGAAGACAACAGAGTCCATAACACTGGTTCCGAGGCCGGTGAAAGGCAGACCGGAGTGGGTCATCATGGTGCTCTTTGCGGCCATACCGGCCCAGAAGAGCTGCTTGGCAATACCACCAGTCTTGTCGACCTTTGTGACAATACCCTTCTTGACAGTCTCCCAGACTGCGGGGACACCGACCAGGATTGAGGGCTTGAATTCGCGAATATCGCCAGCGCAGTTGCGAACCGAGGCGTCAGAGATGGTTCTGGGGTTTCCGTAACCCATGGTACCACCCCAGTAAAGACAGGCGCTCTCGAAGACGAACTCGAGAATGTGAGCAAGGGGAAGGTAGGTGAGAAGACCGTCGCCAGGACCGAGATAAGGACCGACAATAACATCAACACCGGCGACTGCGGCATGTTAGTCGGTGTAGCAGAAGATACGAAGGGAGAGACATACTAGCGGCAATGACGTTCTTGTGCTTGAGAAGGACACCCTTGGGGGTTCCGGTAGAGCCGGAGGTGTACATGATGCAGCAGAGGTCTTCGGGTTGAGGAGGGACAGGCTCGACCATGTTCTCCTCGCCCTTCTTGGTGAGGTCGTCGAAGCTGATAATGGTCAGGTGAGGGTGAGCGCTCTTGAGCTTCTCAATGTCCTCGTTCTTGACTTCCATATGGCTGTTGTAAACGACATATTGGATATCCTTTGTCTCGTTGAGAGGGTTGATGAGCTTTGTGAGGAGGTGGGGGTCGAGGAAGATGAGCTTGGCGTGGGTCTGCTTGAGCGAGTGCATGAGACCCTCCTCGCCGAGGGTGTCGTAGGCGGTGACGATGGGCATCGACTGGGTGGAGGCGGCTAGAGTGGACCATGTCAGAAATGGGGATCACGCAGTGGGTGGGTCAGTAGTTACCGTGGGCGGTAGCGAGCCACCAGGGACTGGTCGAAGCAAAGATGTGGACGCGGTCGCCCTTGTTCATGCCAAGAGCGCGGTAACCAGAGGCGAGCTTGAAGCAGAGCTGCTCATACTCGGTGAAGCTGATGTACTTGTAGCCGCTGAGCTCAGAGTACTGCCACTTCTTGTCGACGGTCGTCTCCTTGCCGTCGACGACCTTCTTGATCTGCTTGACCTCGTCGTGGACCTTGATCAGGCTGCGGTAGCCCAGGGCCTTTGCGTTGCCAAACTTCTTGGAGCTGCTGCGGAGAATGTCGTAGATGGTCTTGATGTCGGGCGCCGGGGTGCTGATGAGGCCGTCCTTTGCCGCCGGGTGGACGCGAGGGATTGTCTCGCCGTCCTTCTTCTCGTAGCCCTTGGCCTCGACCGTGTAGGGGCCCTTCTTGTAGGGCTTGGGTTGGGGGACCAACTTCTTCAGGTCGGTTGCTTGCATGATGTCGCCCTTGGTGTAGATGGTGGAGATGTTGGGCAGGCTGTCAAAAGACATGAAAAGTAAAAAGGGCAAGGGCAGAGCGCCTCGGTGGGTTTTGGCAGGGAAAGAGGTTCTGCCAGGCAGGAGCGACTTGTGATGACGGCGCGCGTTGAAGCGTCAGAAACACAATTGGTTGGCTCCGCTCCCGCCGCACAACCAATGACGCACCCGCTCTCGTGCTTGCGCCACACCCCGGCCAGAGCTTCGCTGCCGTGAAATTCACCCATCCATACCATATCCCCTTGACACCATCCTCGCACCTGCTCTGTCCAGAGCCTTGCGGAGCATGCTTGTCGCGACTTGCTTGTAACAACACTTGACACTTTGTTCATGTCTCTCGCCCCCTTCATCACCCAGCTAGGTGCCGAGATTGAAGATGCCTCGGAAGGTGATTGCCTAGAGCCCAAGCCCCATCTCCCCCCTCAGCGTGGTAACGGTAGGTCCTATACAGAAACCTTTTTACTCTTCTCCCAAGACATCCCCTCTCAAAACCTTGGCATAATCGATTCACAAGCCCCCCTCCTCGAGCTGAGCATCGGACCTCGTGACCTCTCCATCAAGCAATCCCCCGCCGTCCTCAACTCGGCTCGGGGAGGTGGTACCACAGGTGCTGTGGTTTGGAAGGTCACTCCGAGGTTTGCCGAATGGTTGACATCGCCTGGTAATATCTTAGCACAACATGGCATCGTGTCTGCAGAGTCGAGCGTGCTTGAACTGGGGTCTGGCATTGCCGGTATTGTGCCTTTAACTTTGGCTCCTCTGGTGCAACAGTATATCGCTACAGACCAGGTATACGCTCTCAAACTTCTCAAGGAAAACATCGACCAAAACACTACATCAACAGCACAAATTGGATCAAAGAACAAGAAGCTCTCGAAAAGATCAAACCCCGTGCCAAGCTCGAATATCCAAGTCTTATCTCTGGACTGGGAGACTGATGATGTCGACTCGTTTCTCAAAAGCAACAACGCAGCTGAAGGAGTCGATCTGGTCATTGCTTGCGACTGCATATACAACTATGCGCTGATCAAGCCGTTTGTCCAGACATGTGTTGATGTCTGTCGATCAAGAACAGGCGATCGACCGACAGTCTGTGTGATAGCACAACAACTCCGACAGCCAGATGTGTTCGAGGAGTGGCTCGACGAATTCACCAAGCACTTTAGAACGTGGAGAGTTCCAGACGACGTGTTGACAGGCCCTCTGAGAGAGAAGTCGGGATTCATGGTTCACGTCGGCATACTCGGTCGAGAAGGGTCGATGGCGATGTGAGATGGCTGGGATGGAGGTTGGGGTTACTGGGACAAGCAAACATGCACATGTAGTCAGCACAGACTTGTGTCATGTTGCGTCAAATCACGACGCTGACATGTCTCGGAAGACATTGTGATAGCGTGGCATCGGCAAGGGGTTCGAGGGTTTGGAGGGTGGAATGCAGATCTACAGCCATGTCGCAATTGAAATGTCACGTACTAAAGATATTTGCTGGTTTATTGAAGACTCGATCAGGACAGTCGGTGACATGTCGCATTGTGATGTGTGTCCAGACGATGAAACGGCAGTGGTCAAGTTGCACAAGACGAAGTCGGAGATACGGCGGGGCTTAGCTTCACCAGGTGGCAGCTGCGACCAAGAGCAGGTGTGCCTTCCTCGACACGCACCCGTCACTCGATTCAAGCTGGCGCTTACACGAACAGGCACGAAGCAGTTCAGCTACAAATCCCTCTTCCTCGTCTCGCTCGCCCTCGTCCTGCTCACGGTGGCTTTCACACGCATCGCCTCCCGTCTCAGTCTTCTGACGACTCACTTCACCCCACTGAAGCTTCCCTCGGGTCTTGCATCCACACGAAACATCACGTCAATGACCATGGCCTCGCCAAAGTACCAGAAGCCTCCCCAGGCTCCTCCTCTCTTCACCGCCACCACCGACTCCCTCGCCAAAGACACCAGACGCCTGCTGGACCAGTCACGCCGAATCCAAGACCAGATCGTCAAGGACATCACGCCCGAGTCGGCCAACTTCCACAATGTCGTCCTCCCAATGGCCCTCGACGACAACAAGATGGCAATCGAGTCACACATCATTGGTTTCTACTCGGCTGTCTCGACCGACTCGAAGCTGAGAGACGCCTCGATCGAGGCCGAGAAGGAGATGGACGAGTTCGGCATTGAAGCCAGCATGCGCGAGGACATCTTCAAGCTCGTCGACGCCGCTCTCAACAACTCAAAAGACTTGGACCCTGAGAGCCAGCGCTTGCTCGAGAAGGACCACAAGGGCTTTGTGCGCATGGGCCTGAACGTGCCCGCCGGACCCAAGCGTGATCGCTTCAAGGACATCAAGAAGCGTCTGTCTGAGCTCAGCATCACCTTCCAGAAGAACCTGAACGAAGAGAAGGGCGGTCTGTGGTTCTCCGAGCAAGAGTTGGAAGGCGTGCCAAAGGATGTCCTCGACGGCCTTAAGAAGGGAGACGGCGACAACGCTGGCAAGCTCTGGCTCACCTTCAAGTACCCCGACCTCTTCCCCACCCTCAAGTACTGCAAGAACCCCGAGGTGCGTCGCAAGGTCTTCACCTCCAACGAGAACAAGTGCAACGAGAACGTTCCTCTCTTCAAGGAGGCTATTGTGCTACGCGACGAGGCCGCCCGCATCCTGGGTTATCCCGACCACGCCACCTTCCGCATCGAGGACAAGATGGCCAAGACCCCTTCCACCGTTGATGACTTCCTCGGCGACCTCCGCACTCGTCTTTCACCCGGTGGTGTTGAGGAAATCAAGAAGCTCAAGACTCTGAAGGAGAAAGATTTCAAGGACCGTGGTGTTGCAGAGCAGAATGACGGCAACTACTACCTCTGGGACCACCGTTACTACGACACTCTGATGCTCGAGCACGAGTACCAGCTTGAGCAAGAAGCAATCGCCGAGTACTTCCCCCTCGAGACCACCATCCGCGGCATGCTGCAGATCTTTGAAGAGCTGTTCGGTCTCCAGTTCGTCCAGGTTACCGGCAAGGACCGCGACTCGATCAGTCCCACCGGCAAGGGCGACGACATTATCTGGCACCCCGACGTTCAAGTCTTCAGCGTCTGGGATGACGAGGCTGAGGGCAGCGGCTTTGTTGGCTACCTCTACCTCGACTTGCACCCTCGTGATGGCAAGTACGGTCACGCGGCCAACTTCAACCTCCAGCCCGGCTACATTGACGAAAACGGCAAGAGAAGATATCCCGCAACCGCTTTGGTCTGCAACTTCTCGAAACCTACTCCCAAGAAGCCTTCCCTGCTCAAGCACGACGAAGTCGTCACTCTGTTCCACGAGCTCGGCCACGGTATCCACGATCTCGTCTCTCGCACCACATACTCTCGCTTCCACGGTACTGCTACCGCCCGCGACTTTGTCGAGGCCCCTTCTCAGATGCTCGAGAACTGGTGCTGGACCGCTTCCCAGCTGCGCAGCCTGTCTCACCACTACAGCTACCTCTCAGACAGCTACAAGGCTGCTTTCTCGGAATCAAACAAGTCGGGCAAGCAACCTCCCGAGACTATGCCCGACAACCTGATTGACAGCATCATCCGCACACGCCATGTCAATGACGCTCTCTTCAACCTGCGCCAACTCCACTTCGGCATCTTTGATATGACCGTGCATGAAGCCAAGTCTCACGATGAGATCAAGGGGCTCGAGGTCAGCAAGCTGTACAACTCCCTTCGCAAGGAGATATGTTCCCTCGATGGGCCTGAGGAGCTGGGCCAAGGTCTTGATTGGGGTAGCGGTCAAGCCACTTTCGGCCACTTGATCGGTGGCTACGACGCTGGCTACTATGGCTACCTCTCGTCGCAGGTCTACTCGGCTGATATGTTCTACACGGTATTCAAGAAGGATCCTATGAACGGCAAGGAAGGAAGACGTTACAGACATACTGTTCTCGAACGTGGTGGTTCTCAGGACGAGATGCAAACGCTCGAGGACTTCCTTGGTAGAAAGCCGAGTACCGAAGCTTTCTACAAGGAGTTGGGCTTGAGCTAGAAGCATCGTGTATTCGCAGCGATTGCGAAAATGATTGACATGAAAAACACAATGCTATGTGACAAGATTTTTGATGTCTTGCTAGAAGAACGAGTACCACCCTTCATGATACTATGTGACAGATTCTCCTGTACACGATCACATTTCGTCCCAGCTGTCAAAGCACACTTCCTTCTTTGTTTGTGAATACTGAAATGCTTCATGAAGGATTCAATACATGGCGCCTGCCTCAAGTGGCTTGCAGACGCCTGACGCTAACCTTGGCACAGCCTCGGATCCCCTTGTTGAACCTCGCGACATGGATATGCGCACTGCCTCATCCTTCCAGTCTGTTTCGCTCTATTGGTCGCTAGCTATTCTGTGGCCATGGATTGTCGCAGAGGTTTCAGCATGGCGGTCTGGCGTAGGATCGCTGTCACTTTAGGGTGATCTCCATGTACATCCGAAGGATCAGACTTCGTGCGTCTCGACCAAGATGCGATTGCTTCCTCGACAGGACTGGATCCTGATCAATCTGTCCTTTGCAACGCATCAAAGCTACGCTTGCCAGACTGCAATGTCTTCCTTCAGCTACAGCATCACTCGACAATATCCCTACAGATGGTTCACACCAACTGCCGTTGTTGGAGGGATCATTTTGACAGTCTTGTTCTCGGCCATCAACTTCTTCTCCAATGCTTACAACATGGTAACCATCACGACCAACGATCCGGACGTGGTCGAAGCTAATCACTGGTCTGGACGCGTCCCCGGGACTCTCACAAGCAGGATACAACCAAAATGCGAGGATGCCATTATTCCCGTCGGCTCGAATATAAATACCAACCAGACTGCTCTGTCATACCAGCTTGCCCGTGTGCAAGATCATCCAGCGCTGGCTTACCACAATAAGCCGCTCAAAAGCTGTGAGGTTACGCAGATATTGATTGATTTCCAGACCGACAACGGTCGGCAGGCTGCCCTGATCGATAGATCTGGCTGGGGTGTCACTGTGAATGCCGATATCACCTGCAATATCCCAAACAGACAGGATCCTCTCAAGACCATGGGCTTGCGTGCTCGGTACGACCCCCTCTCATGGACTGCCGAGCCAGGTGTCTCAGGCTTCATCCGTGTCAACGCCTCAACACCAGGATTCCTCTGGGCGGAAACACTGCTACTGGCCTTTTGGACGGAAACGGTAACAGCAATCACCGATCAGACCTCCCAGCCACTGGGCTCTGGAGACACGGCTTCACAGTTCAACCTCTCAAGTGGTTATATAGCACTGCAACGCCCATGGATAGACATCAAGAATGCATCTTTTTTCCTCGACGGCCAATACGCATTCTTTGGCCCTTCTGGATCAAAAGGCTACAGAGGAAATTTCAGCAGTCAAGAAAATAGCTCCTACGAGACGTTAGTCGCCAACGCATCATGGCCGGATGTCTGGGCGCCAGCGAATCGTCTTGCGAAAGCCATGTTCTCGGCCATCACCGCCGACCTCGGTCAAACCTCCACCGTGTACATCTCTGGCGACGGCCGCGCAACCGACGTGTCGATGATCACATCCTCAGACCGTCTACGCCACTGGACCGAAAACCTGACGCACATATGGGACGCAAGCACCGTCAACAACAAAAAGTCCCTCCTCGGCTACGGGTGGATGCAAATGTCTCAGTACTCGTCCAGCAAGTATCCCTTGACCTTCACTCCCTCAGCTATCTCCGCAACGTATACTTGTCAGGTTCCTCGTCTCAAATCTGGAGCCAACATTTTTATTTCCATCCTTGTTGCTGATTTGGTCCTGCTGAGGGCGGCTTGGACGCTGTATAACTATATCGCGGACTACTTCCTCAAGACACGCAACCCGGAGGCGAATCTGTGTCTTGGATGTGTGGAGCGAAGAAGGGATGATGTTGCTGGGGTCAAGGAACATGTCGTTGTTGGCGCGGGTAAGGAGAGTAGTTACCAGGGACGAAACATCGAGTTGGATGATCTGGGAACGGAGCATAAGAAACAGGGCGATGAGCAGAGTTTGCAGAGTTTGTTGACGAAGAGGCTTGTTGGGGTTTGAAGAAGAGTTTCGTCTCTTGGGGGTTTCTTGTGGTTGAAGGTGGTGGAATCTTTTCCAAGGGCAATGGAAAGCGGGTCTTGGGCACCTTTCACAAACACTCGTACGACTCTAAGTACACATGACACCAACACTTGAAAAGAGCGAAACGCACATTTATCTTAAGCAAAAGAAAAGACCATCGCACAGTTGTTCTTGTAATACATCGCTATCCTATCATCCCTTTCCATCATAATTGTCATTAAACCACATGTCGTGTGTCCTCAGTAGAACCATCTAAACTCATCAGCGGCGGGCCCATCCCCCAATCTCTCGGTAGGCACATCGACAGCCCTGATATTGACTCCCTGAGCCCTGTCGCGACGACGGTTGTCGTAGATCATCCACGCACCAAGCAGCAAAGTCAACACCACACCCGTGCCACCGAAAGCAGCGGTGGTGGCCAGTGCAGTCATGTATTTCGGCGCTTCCTGCTCGAGGAAAATATTACTCGACACCACACCCATGAGGTTGGCCATTGGCACGGCAACGGAGGTGAGCACGGCTCTCTTGTTTTCATCGGCGATGTTGTTGCAGTACCAGACATCGAGCAACACCGAAGGCGCCGACGTGCCCCAGGTCATCATGAACGTGGCAAAGTAAGCTACCGTCAGAGAAGCACTGACGTCGATGGCAGAGTAAATGACGAAACCGCAGAAGGTGAAGAGGAAGCCCAGGGCGACGAAGGGGAATCTCCAGCGTGTGAGGTCCGAGGAGAAACCTAGGATGAGCAGCATGACTGCGCCGGTGATGTTGGGGGCAACAGTGTAGAGGTTGGTTTTTATGGTGCCGTAGCCCTGAGGTACATGTTAGTGTTGGGTGACGACAATGACAGTGGTCGAGGTAACATACCAGTCTCTGCACAATCTGCGGAAGAAAAAGGCTCACCGACTGCAGCGGCACACCCAAGCAGATCTCAATGGCCAAAAACGCCCATGTGGTGGGGTGCTTGAAGATAGTCAGAGCTCTGCCCAACTTGAATTCCTCGTTGACCACAGCCGAACTGTCCATCTGGATACGGTGGACGGCGATTTCTCTCTCTTCGGGAGTCAAGAAGTGGGCGTTGGCAGCGGACAAAGGCAGGTACCAGAACGCAATGGCTGACACAATGATAGTGGCAGACCCCTCGATGACGAACAAATAACGCCAGTTCGCGAGAGCACCGCCACGGATCTGGAAGACGCCGAAAGAGAGCAGGCCAGAGAAGGCGCTGGCGATTGACTGAGCGGCATAGAAGATTGCAAGTCTGCGAGCGAGTTCGCCTCGACGGTAGAACCTGAAATATCATCAGTACTCTGTTCCGCGATCGAGGGTCCAGAGACAGGGGACTCACATAGTTTGATAGTAAATGACGAGAGGGAAAAAGGCACTCTCGCACATACCCAAGAACCAACGAATAGCCATCAACCCACCAAAGTTCTGCACCGCAACCACGAGCAACGTGCAGGTGCCAAAGCCAAACATCATACAAGGCAACACCCTACTCGGCCCATACTTTTTCCCCAACGCGGCGAGGAAAGGCGCAGTGAGCACATACGGCACGTAGAAAATCGACAAGATGAGATTGTACTGGTGACCGTGGAGACCCAGGTCCTTGCTCAAGCCGGCGGTTTTGGCATTTCCCATGTTTGACTTGTCCAGAGAGTTGAAGAGGTACATGGTGGCGAGGAGGGGTAGGAGATGCAGGTCGAGTTTCCATACCACTGCTCTTTCCCTCTTGGCATCTATGGTGGTGATGTAGCCTGTTTGTGTGATGGAGACATTGTCTTTGTTGATACTGTCCAGCGATTTCCTCTTCTCTGGGTCGTTGTAATGTGTGGACTCCATGTTTGGCGATCTTGTATGGTATCAGATAGACGTAAAATGAGAATACAAACACACAGCAGACAAAGCAGCATACGCCTCTTATGAGCTCCATACTGATGCGACACTGTTATCTCGCCTTCCAGGTCTTCCCGAAATCTCGCACATATTGATCCTAGCAAGACATCTCAACTGCAGCATTGCAGTGATAAGACAACAAAAAGCAGCAAGGGATAATTGATACGATAAGATCCGATGCCGCATCTGCTGGATAGCGACAAGGCATAAAACACAGTCATAACCACACCTGATAGCGTCCCTGAATCTCCGCCATTTGTTCTGTCGACTTCGCACGTTGTTGAAGATACGATGTTGATGTCGCTGCGACAAGCGCGGAGGTGCTCTGGTCGAGGTTTCTGTGATCAATTTTTATCAGGTAAGAAACGTTTTTGAATTGGCCGACGGCGCGACGGAAAACTCTTGGCTGGGGATTTTAAGTTGGCCGACGGAAACATCAACATCGACGCCTGCTGCACTTCAACAACCAACACCGCTTTTGTTGCAGAGGGATGCGGGAGAGCTGCGAAGACTACAATAGGAGCTTCTGGCACTTAAAACCAATGAGAGGATGCTACAACTATTACAAAAAGTACCACGCTCTTCGCAAGAGGCCCCTAGTTTCGCGACTGACTAGGTGGGTATTCTTTATAAAGTATATCAGAAAGCACATATCCATCTATACCTGCGCAACCAAGCTTGCTATCGCATCAAACGGCCATCTAGCGCACGCATGAATATGCTAGAGATACGTCAACCAACTCAGAATAAGAAAAATATGGATAGGGCGGCTGTTACATCGTCGTCGACTCCGAAAATGGTTGTATGGGGTACAACCCTGGTCTCGAACCCACTCATCCAGAAACCTGTTTCGCTTCCGCTCCAACAAGTGTTTGGAGACCGCTGCACAAGAGCGAGCTTGATGCAGGCGTATAGCCGTCAGCAAGCCAAGCCTGGCACGGAAAAGAAAAGTGTAAAGGTTAAGTCTAAACCCTGCGGCGTTCCTGCACTACAATTGCAAGTACGAGGGGGCTGTCAAATGGCCAGCTGGACTAGCAAAGTGGAAGGGAGGACTATGGGTCGCTGTTTGGATCCGCTTTCACATCCATGGACCGTTGGTGAGGTTACGAGAAGGCAGCTCGTATCTGTCGAGCTTATACACAATATTGTGCATGTAGCTCATCTCCCGTCCCATGTCGTACGAGCACGCACTCGTGTTTTGCGGCTCCGCACAGCAGTACTTAGCTGAGCCGACCCTGCATCACCCCCGCTTGCTTGGCGCCTTCTCTGCGGTTTTCTTGGCCACGTGTCTGCGCACCGGACCCTCGGGGTTTCCCTTTACGGGAAACTGATTTGACTTTCTCAATCTCAGTCGTCCTGCCGTGTTGGATCAATTTTCCTCGTCTCCATCAAAGGAAGACCATGAAGTTGTTTTCTTCTGATCTCGGCACGGTTCATTTCGACAGGACGCGTCCAGAACAATGACAGCATGGAAACATCGCAAGCGACGACTGCCCAACGATCGTATACAGGCTGTCGTACCTGTCGACAGAGAAAGGTCAAGTGCGATGAAAACCGCGACGAGATTGGCCGGTGTGGTTCCTGTTCCCGTCTGAATCGGCCATGCGACTGGACTCGAGAATGGAAATTCATCGACACAAGTCGTGCTGTGGAAAGACAGTATATCGTACTTGGTAAAGGTCCGCAACGAGCAGTTGTTAATCGCAAATCCGAACACACGACAGCCCGTGCTGCAGCCTCGGAATGCTCACGACCTCTCATGTTTATCAACTCAACTTCCGGAGATCTCGCTGCAACAACGATGCCTGCAGAGCGTCGGACGCCGAGACAAGAGAATACCCAGGAACCAAGGCCAGCCTCTGACTCGTCATCTGAAGACTCGGACACGCAGTCCGTCGAATTGATTCAGCCCGCTCGGATACCACTGGATATGATGAATTACGGCACGAGAGCACTCGATAATGCGATACATCCTTTGCTGTTTGACAAGATTGTCTGTCGCAAGATCATGCCAATGGCCGTCCGCTTCAAACTGAATATCGAGGACAATCAAAACGTTCTTGTTTCCTCGGCAAAGCAGTTCCTTCCGCTTCGTCATGCCATTTGTGCCATCACGCTTCTCAACAGCGGCATGAAAGGTCGTCCGGAACTGGTAGCTGGTTCGTTTCAACATTACGATCGAGCAATAACCGCCTGCCGCTCAATGTCACCTTCCGCCAACCCGGACGCTGTTTTCTTTTTGCATTTCATCCTCTTGATGTATGATATCGCGTGTGCATCTCAGCGATGGCCTGAGGATCGCAGTTCGTGGGCTTTGCATTTGCGCAAACTCGCCAGCTTGGCTCATGAACCAGCTGGACTGGCAGTTGGTCGTTTGAAAGCCTATCTCTCATGGTACATCCTTCTCCTGGACGCTCAAGCAGGTCTTGCTGGAAATCCCGAAGCCGGTCACTACACTCGAGCGTTCCTGGAAAATGGACGTTCATTACCTGTCTGGCCCATCTCGCCGAGTCAACAGAAAGTTCTTTCGACACCGGAAGCAATGGACACATTTCTCCAAACTCACAGGCTGTCTTTGATCACCTTCGAAATGTTCGCCGAGCAGAGCCAGGCATCGCTAAATCTCCGAAGCACATTTCGGGACCGGCATGTTGGGCTACACGAAAGACAGGACTTCATCCGAGATTTATCGAATCGACATGCAGAAACATGGCAAACAAATTGCCCAGCACACCTGGAGAATTTAGACGACAATAGCGACCTAGGGATAACAAGGGGTACCTATAATTTCGCACGACTACAATACTCGGTACTCCAACTCCACCTGCACACAAGCATGTATCCCTACCAAAGGCTTGATGGAGACTTTTTCGCGATGGAAGACACCATCCACTGCACCTACATCATCGACACTGTACGTCAGAGTTTCGTCTACAACGACAAGGAGAACCATCATCTAGCTCCTGCGCTTTTTCTGGCCGGCGCAGCAACCAAAGTCCCAGCCGAGAAGGCAGCGGCATTGATGATGTTACAGGAAATGGAACATGCAGGGCTCTCTGGAGCGATGGCGCGAGTGCGACATGTTCTTGAACTTGTGGTCAGAGAGCAAGCAAAGAAGGAGATCTCTGGCGGGAGTGCGGATGAAGTAGATTGGATTGAATTGTCCAAAGAACACGGCATGAAAAATGTCGTTTTCGGAATGTAAAAAAGTAGGGAAAGACCGACAGAATAATCGCGCCAGTCAGCAAGGGAAAACAGGCCCTTGGATATCGTATGGGGGATTTCACATGCGAAGGATTTCGGAAGGATTCACTTACGCGGCAGCTCACTTCAACCTTTCTACGTACACGATCCAGCGACTCAATAGTATTACAAACACAGCTATCAACCTATAATCACCATCTTGTCATTCTGTTTTAAAGGTCCGGCAGCGCGATTCGAAAATGACCGACGCAATAACAACACTGCCACCTGGAGCGTCCTCGCCCCTCGACACAGCGACAACCTTTTGCAGCAACCTCCACTTCCACCAAAGCATACAAGTCCCTGCTTCCTCTGGACGTGAAAACATACGCGTGACCTTTGCGACAACGACGAATTTCGAGTCCTCAGAGTTACCGGTGATACTCTTCTGCCATCCCATGGGCGCTGCCCGATACCTGATCTACGAATTCGAGCATTTGGCGCAGAAGGAGGGAGTCAGGGTTCTCATCATCGATAGGTGTGCATATCCAAGTTCTCTCTCTTCCCAACCCCCAGGGAGTGTATGTGTGCTGATTGGGCAAAACTAGACCAGGGTTTGGCGGATCCACGCCTGTGACCTTGGACAAGAGGGTGAGTACGTGGTTGGAGGGTGTGCCTGCTGTGTTGCGGCATCTGGGGGTGAGGCATGTGGCTCTGCTGTCTCATTCCGCAGGCACGTTTTTCGCGTTTGAGGTTTTGGTAAAGCTGCCGCATTTGCTGCACCCTGGGGGGCCTTTTGTGGCGTGTTTGGGTATGTTGTGTCTTTTTCTTTTCTCGCCCTGTTGAGATGACATGAGAAGAAAGATGTGAGGGTAGAAGAGAAGTTGCTGATGACAAGATCTACAGCTCCTTGGGTCCACCCCTCCATATCGTCAGCACCGTTGATGAGGGTAGTTGACAAACTTCCTGCTTCATGGGTAGGAAACTTCCACCACGTGCATTCTTTTATAGGCGGTTATATTGCTCCTTCTATTGCGTTTTCGTCTGCAAAGATGGGCATACAGGGGACATTGACGGAAGAAGAATGTCAACAATTTCACGGCATGTCAGCAGAGGTCTGGGATCAGGTGGGAAAGTTACAGGCGAAGTGGCAAAGGGCCGAGGATATGAGGTTTGTTTCTCTTTCCTTGTCGTCCATCTCTTTCTTTTGCTTGCCTCCAGTGAGCTAAATGTGCAATACTGATGGGAAAACCAACAGTGGCATCTCAGCAGACGCAACCCTGTGTATGCAAAAGTCCGGCAAAGATTGGGGCATCTACTCCTCTTTGCTCACCGCCATCTCTACTCTCCAAGCAACCTACCGACCTTCCGCCTCTTCACAGCACACGCGCACCCTCACACTCCAAGCCTTCTTCGCAGAAACCGATGTCATGATCGGACAAGACGGAAAGCAATACTTTGAAACCTGCTGGAAACAGAGCAACGCAGAAGAGGCAGAGGGAAGAGTAAAGTTTACATCCAAGGTCGTGGAAGGAACAGATCACGATAGCATTGTTTTGGCGGCAAAGGGTGTTGTCGAGAGTGTGTTTAGAAAAGTCAAGGGATTGCATCATGGGTGAGCAAGGATGAAAAGAAGAAAGAAGAAAAGTCATATACAACCGAAACAGACCGACATTAACAAAAGTCTCGGAACACGTTAGATGATCAACCAAATCATACCTCCGACCCAGCCCGCCAACACGATGATGGTAACAATCACCGCACCCACCCTATCAGCCTGCGTAATCTTGTCCAGCTTCGTGGGATCGGTATCACCCTTGCTTCCCGCACCATTATCCCCAGTACTCGTACCTCCAGTGCTGTTCGTCAGCGGGCCCTTGACATGCCCGATCAAATTGCTCTGGATGACTTCCAACGCACACAGCTGCTGTCCAACTCCCCACGTGTTATCCCATTGAACGGTGGTCTGAGTGGAATTGGTAAACCAATTCGTGCCGCAGGTGACGCCGTCCGTGCCGCCGGTGCAGGAGGCCGCGGCAGCCATGGCCGAGGCGGCGAGGTATGGTTGCACGCTTTCGACGAGGAAAGGTGCGACTTTGGTGGAGGCGGCCATCCAACGGGCAAGGTAGGCTTTGAAGCTGTGATTGCTCAGTTAGTTGTGCTATAGAGGGATAGGGGGGAAGGAAAAAAACTTACGTGTGTTGATCGACGTTGCAGTTACCGCCGGGCTCGCAGGCGACTTCGTACATGACCTTGTCGTCGGTGAAGAAGACGTGTGTCGCGTTCCAGAGCCCTTCTGTTCTCTCTCTCCACACTTCTTCTCCGGTAATGTTCCACATGGTGGCTGCGCCGAGCAAGAAAACACCCGCATTGTACGTCCATTGGATTTTGCTCGTGTCGTTGCAATTTGTGGTCGTATCGCTGCCGTCGTAGACGTAGTAGTCCTCGGTCATGAGTCCTGACTCTTCCATCCAGTCCCAGGCTTTTGCCGCCCAGTCCGAGTATGTGGTGTTGCCGGTATACATGGCTAGTCTCGCGCCCAGGTTGAAGAAACCACCGTTGGAAATGGAGTTCTTGTAGTTGTATCCATTGTTGAAGGTGAAAATCTGCCATCGTAGACCTCCATTACAGGTATGTGAATCCCACCTCAACGCTTGTGAATTAAACGTCGCTTGTGCCAGGGCCAACCATTGGGGTTTTCCCTTTTCTGGATTCGGAAAACCAACTTCGGCTGCGGACATGGCGGCCATTCCCCAAAAGGCTTGATCGTCGTTTCCTTCTGATTTTGTCTGGTTTTCGGGCATGTAGTCTGCATCGGGTCCAGCTTGGAATATCATTGCTTCTGAGGTCACGGCGTTGTAGGTGGTGTCGCCTGTGTAGTACCAGTAGTCCACCATGGCGCCGAACATAGCGCCTGCATGCCACCAGTAGTAGGGCCAAGGAAGGAGACCGACGATCTGGCCTGTTTCGTTGCCGTGATAGTATTTCATCATGCCGTATGCGACGGTCGAGGCGGCGGATTTGATGGATGCTGTTGGAACGTGTCAGTATACCTTGTTGGTCTCAAGAGGACTGCTGCTGGCGTGAATGTTCCTCACCGTCATCATTCAGGTCGAGTTCAATAGCTTGAGTGGGTAACACGAGCGAGGCGATGGATAGACCCAGGGATATGTAATTCGTCGCACGCATGGTGTGCGGTATTCCTTTGATGATGTACAGCCGTGGACAGGCCTAGAAATCCAGGAAATCCAGGAAATGCAGAAAACAGAACCTTAGTATGTTGTTGAGTTTGTATATCGTGGGAAGTAAAGATCGACGAGAATAGAACAGCTTCAACGGTGTCTCAGAAGGATCATTGGAGATCTCTCGTGTTGTGGTGGTGGCGGCGGAGCTGAGTAAAGAGCGTGGTCAAAAAATGAATGGACGCCACAGTAAAGTAGCAGGGTGATGGTAAGGAACGTGGGGTATAGAAAAAGAGAAAAGGGAAGAATGGAAACCTAACTCGAGAGGCGCCAGGGCACCGACCTCATTATCTACAGATGCATGTTATTTAGGTGCTCATGCGACCGTTAACTAGGGGAGCAAGGGAGGCTTGCGCCGCTCATCCAGCGTTCGAACTTGCAGGTACCCTTATACGAAGTGCACGGACGCTGTGCCCCACACGTTCTTCTTCTTTTGGGCATCCAGCCGCCTTGGTGGATGCACTTATTGATCCATCTCGTGTCATGGTGATTGGGTTTCTCAAAGGATCCGATTGATTGGTTCAAGCTGGGAGTCGCATGATTCCGGTCGCTGTGCTTGACACGAAGATGCGACGACTTGACAAGTACAAAGCGAATGACGACGGGTTGTAAACAACGGGCGAACCGCATACTAAGATTGCAGAGAATCGATGTCAACAGGAACGGATAGACTTGACCCCTTGAGCAAATGAGCTCCAACTCGTATCAGAGATCAGAGGAGTTGCGTATGCCTTTCAGCTCGTGAAGGAAGTCGAAAAAGTGAAAAGAGACGGAGGGTGAATATAGAACAAGTATTGATGGTTATAAGATATAAGGCAGATGGGGTATCATGAGAAAGGGAAGAAAAGCAAGAGTGACGCAGCTGGAACAACAAGGCACAACATCTACGGATCAAGAACGATGAGATCCGGAACGGGTGGGCCGACGCCTCTGAGCAGGACGAGAGTATTCCCGGTCTTGACGGCTGCACCCAGCTTCTCGCCAAAGTCGAGCAGTCGTCCGCCTTCAACGTGGAAGACGCGTAACTTTTCTGCCTCGCCGTCTACGCGATTGTTGAGGTTCTCGACCTGTAGTGACGTGGCAGCCAGGTCAAGGATCCTGCCAATGCTCCATTCGGACGAGTAGAAGAATTGGCCGGTTGGATGTTTGGCCTTTGTGGTGTCGGCGGAAGCCTCGACATTGATGTAGATGCGCTTCTCTACGGGCACTTTGGCGTCACCCTTGGCATTCTTCTTCAGGTCTGCCGTAGCACGAACGCGCTGAGCAGCAGTCAAGGGCTTTGCGGACGAAGTTGAAGGCCTGGTGGCGGTCGAAGGCTTTGTAGTCGTCGAAGTTGTGGCGGCTGACAAGTTCTTCTGTTTGGCCTGACCCCAAGCACGTAACTTTGCCAGGGCTGTCAGACCCTTCTCCTTGCTCGCACGAGCTCCTATAGGGGCGAGCTTGGCGCAGTCGTGAGTCTCTCGCAGGCGGTGCTTGAGGCAGTAACTGCGGTTGCAGGAATCACACTCGACGCCGGGGACGAGAGCGGTGTTGATGAGCGTCTTGCA
Source organism: Aureobasidium sp. SLJ-2021a (assembly GCA_019677095.1). Taxonomy (NCBI): domain Eukaryota; kingdom Fungi; phylum Ascomycota; class Dothideomycetes; order Dothideales; family Saccotheciaceae; genus Aureobasidium; species Aureobasidium sp. SLJ-2021a. The sequence goes on from JAHRBU010000022.1 coordinate 372,643, forward strand.
CGAGGGTTCCGAGCATTGCGATTCGTGTGTGAGGACGGACGGCTTGGGCGAGGGCGTGTAGGTGGATCGTTGCTGGGCGGCGCGTGCTCTTGCCCACGCGCCGGCATTGGGACACGAGTGTGCTGTTTCCGAGCGGTGGTCCAGGCAGTATTTGCTTCAGAGTGTCAGTATCAGGCAGACGTCGTTGAAAGGTAGAAGGCGACTACTCACCCCTTGCAACTCTCGCATTTGAAGGGCAAAAAGTCGAGCTGATGGCAAAAGGCCATCTGGCAGTGGGCGCCGATGGCTTCGACGTCGGCAGTGGCCATTTTGGTGTAGCTGTGTTGTTCGGATGATGGATCCGGAGTAGATGAAGACGACATGGCTGCGACGGCGACGGCGACGGCTGTATTTAACACGCCGCCTCGATAGACAAGGGTAGATGAGGCAAGCAACTGCTTACGACAGCGAAATGGGAAGGCGCGGCGGCGGCGGCGGCGGCGAGGGAAGCTTCGGGAATCGCATGTGAAAGCCCCGTCAAGTCCGTCTTTGTCGCTCCTTCCTGAACAAAGACACAGCAGGTGCGGGGCCTGCACACCAACACAATCGCGTCCATCAAGAGACGCGTAACAGCCGTAGCCGGCAAGATGCACTCTGCCTTGACGTACCAGCCAGTCGCCCGGTGCTCGGTATGTCGCGCCTTCTGATGAGGTAGAGGTAGGTAAATACTGAACCGCCATCAAGGTCACCAAGGCACGTGCTGCTACTCTCCAACTGCCCCATGGCCCTGTCCCTCTGCCCATTTTCATGCCTGTTGCAACGCAGGCTTCACTCAAGGGCCTGACTCCTCATCAACTAGACGAGACTAGCTGTCGCCTGTGTCTGAACAACACCTACCACCTGTGATTGCCCCCGACTCTTGTATCCCTTCCCCTCCCTCTGACTGTATACACTACAGCGGTCTCAAGCCAGGTCAAGCAACACTAGACGCCATCGGCGGTGCCCACAAGCTGCAATCATGGCCACACAACATCCTGACAGATAGTGGAGGGTACCTGCCCCCTCACCTTTTACCCTTCGACTCCCTCACACTCATACATCTAGTTTCCAAATGGTCTCTCTCCTCGAACTCGCCACTGTAACCGAAGAAGGTGTTCGCTTCCTCTCGCCCCACGATCGCTCTCCCATGCTCTTGACGCCCGAACACTCCATCTCGCTCCAAAACAGCATCGGCTCGGACATCATGATGCAACTCGACGATGTAATCGCCACCACCTCACCCGACCACGCCAGAATCAAAGAGGCAATGTACCGCAGCATCCGCTGGCTGGACCGCTGCATGGCCGCGCACAAGAAGCCACTCTCTCAAAATCTGTTTTGCATCATCCAAGGAGGTTTGGATCTGGACTTGAGGAGAGAATGCTGCAAAGAAATGGTTGCCAGAGACACACCGGGCATAGCCATCGGAGGCTTGTCTGGCGGCGAGGCCAAAGAAGAATACTGCAAGGTGGTGAGTACGTGTACGGACATGCTGCCCGACAACAAACCACGCTATGTCATGGGAGTCGGCTACCCTGAAGACCTGGTCGTGTCCGTCGCTCTGGGAGCAGACATGTTCGACTGTGTCTGGCCCACGCGAACCGCAGTAAGCTCTTCACCATCCCTCCCTTTCCCAGCCTTCCTGACCACCTCCCACAGCGCTTCGGCAACGCCATCACCTCCACCGGCGTCCTCAACCTCCGCCACGCCTCCTACTCGGCCGACTTCTCCGCAGTAGACCCAGACTGCAAATGCACAATCTGCCGCCCTTCCTCTGCAGGCGGTCTGGGTCTCACACGCTCCTACATCCATCACGTCGCCGCAAAGGAAACGGCCGGTGCACATTTGCTCACCATACACAATGTGCACTACCTCCTCGACCTCATGCGCCGCATCCGTGAGGCCATCATTGCAGATACATACCCTCGGTTTTTGAAGACGTACTTTGCCACTTTGTATGCGGGGGACAAGAACAAGTATCCTGCTTGGGTTGTTGACGCTTTGAGGGGTGTGGGTGTGGATCTAATGCAAGATTGAAGAATGAACAGAACTGTAAGTACCGGCTCGTCGTCTCAGTAGACATGGCCCTATTTGAGAGCGCTTTACATGGTTACTTGTACACCGCTGTGAGGGAATTGAGAGGAAAACAGCGCAAATTCATACAAGCAAAGCAATGACGGAACTCGACTATGTACAAACAAACAACAAACAAGCAAAACAGCGCCGCAATGCCCATGTAAAATGTTCAAGAGGTCTAGTCAATCAATCAACAACACACATCACGAATCCCATCCCACCCACTCCCTCCCGACAACACGCCACACTCTAACCTCACCAGACCTCAGGTCTCCGAGTCGGAAACTCTCCATCCTGCACTTCTGCTTCTCTCTCCCTTGCTCCCAAGCCCGAATCTTCTTCTTCGTGCCGTCCCAATCAACCACGACTGCTACATGCGTAGTCCCCATGCCGACATCCATGGCGTAGGATTTGTGCATCGCACCGTGTTTGCCTTGCAACTTGGCGTTGCGAAGGGTAATGATGTCGCCAGAACGGATCTCGTCGAATTGCTGGACGGAAGCGTTGGCGAGGTTGGCGTACACGAGCGCGCCGTAGGCTCTGGTTCCCACGGGTTTGAGAGCGTCGGTGAAGGGTTTGAGGAGGTCGAGCACGAGCGCGTTGGGGCTGCCGTCGCCGACGACGTGGTCCTTCTTCGTGTCTGCGGCCTTCGACATGCGTGCGCCGTACTTTTGCCATGCGGTTTCGAGTTGGTCTTGACGGAGGCGTGGTGGAGGGGGTTCGTGTCTCTGCTCAAAGGATACTTCTTGAGGAATTTGACCGTCATAGCGGGCTGTGATGACTGTTTGGCTGTAATCGATGAATAGGACGTAAATGTCTTTTGTGATTGCCGTTCTGCCGCCGCGTCTTTGTGTCACGTTTTCTTCAATCTCGAACAAAACGTCGGTTCGGTTCTGGAAGACTGGTGGAGGAGTGTTGGGTTGTGCCCACCAAAGAGTGTTCTCGGCCAGGTCGACATCTGTAGCGATGTGGCCATCTTGAGGAGGTCTGGCAACATCCATACTGCGACGCATGTTCACCGACGGGCGGCTGACATCAAGAGATTGTCGAGATTGGTTTGTCGCCGAACGAGCAGGTGGCGGTGGCTGAGAAGGAGGCAAAGGTGCTGCACGGTCGTGGTCGACAGGCGGTGGCGGGCGGTCCATTGATTGACGAGGAGGTGATGCGCCGTACATGTCGTCCGAGCTGTCGTTCACGTACTCCTGCTGAACAGGAACAGGAGCTGGTGCGCTCGGAGGTGGTGGTACAGCACGGATTGGAAGAGCGTGCGAAGATTCCTCGTAGTCGTCCTCGTCATCCTCGTATTGTGCAAATTGAGTAGGTGCATGAACAGGAACGGGTGGAGGAGCCACACGAGGAGCATCCATCGAGGCTCTTGTTGGCGGAGGTTGAGAGGGAGGTGGAGGAGGAACAGCACGAGGAACAGGAGCAGGAGCAGGAACATACGCCTCCTCGAGGCTCAAGTCTCTTGCGTGCAACTTGAGAGCATCCTTGTGGTTGACACTAGAGGCGATGTCTGTGTCGTAGTCGCCTTCGTAGTCACTCTCACCTTGACCGGGCTCGCCCAGAGGAGCGCTTGGGACGATTGGAGGCAGTTGGGGAGCACCAGCAGGTGGTGGCGGAGGAGGAGCACGAGCTTGGGGAGGAGATGACAGAGTACCGGGGATGGGAGGAATGCGACTCTGTCTTCTTTCCGAGGCAGGAGTTGCGGGCGAAGTAGGCGACATGGCGTCTATGCTGCCAAAGGTCGAAGCACGCTTCGTCGAGCCCATGGATGGTGAACGATTGGCCTCTGGCCTGGGAATAGGTGGAGGAACGCCTCGAGTCAAGTCTGTTGATTGTCTTGTAGGAGCCAGAGAACGTTCGTCGTCTGACTCTTCACCCTCGGTAGGATCCATCTGGGTGTCTACCGGTGGAGGCGGAGGAGGTACAGGACGGCCTGGAACAAGGTCAGACAATTCTACGTTGGCAATCATGGCGCTACTCACTCTCGGGTGCTGGTGGAGCAGGTACAGGGCGAGCACCGGGTACAGGTGGTGGAGGAGCGCGCTCGCTCGTTGGGGATGCTAGAGGACGCTCTGTCGAACAGTCAGCGTCTTCTCCTTCTCAGAACCATATGCACAGGTCGACTCACCCTGAGGGATTGGGGGGACACGGTGGACGGGCTCAATGTGTGGTGGTGGCTGAGGCTTGATGTCCTCGACATCGGGTACAGCCAGAGGCTCCCTCTCGCTGGTGACAGAAGTGTCGTGCTCGGGCTCCTTTTCGACAGCAAGCTGCCTGTCTTCGATCTCGGGACTACGCACTGTCTGCATACCAGGGATAGGCATGACGGGGATGCGAGGTGCTTGAGCAGGAGCCGGATGGACTGACTCGTCATGTTCAGGCTTGGTCTTCTTGATCTTGGGAGGTGCAGGTGCCATCATGCCGGGCATGCCAGGAGGAGCTCCGAACATGCCAGCCATGCCCATGCCACCGCTCATCTTGGCCATGCGCTCTCTCAGCTCCATGCGACGGCGTGTCTCTGCGTCCATCTCCTCTTCTTCGCTCTCTTCGTCCTCGGCTGTATCTTGCTGGTCCCCGACGTCGGCCTCGTGAATTGGAGCAGCCGGTGCTCGTTGAGATTGCATCGATCTTCTGGCGGGTTGAGTCGAGTCGCTGTCTGCGTCGTTTTCTTCCGTGACGTCTCCAGCTCCAGACATGTCGGCATCGTTTGCGTCGCTGAGAGTCTCGTTGTTGACAGCAGGCAATGCTGGTTCGCGAGAGACGCCACGAGCAGAAGCGCCGCGAGTGCGTTCGCGTTCACGAGGCTGATCCAGCGATTGGCGGACGTGACGTTCGTGTTGTTCTGTTTCGACTGCATCATCTTCCTCTTCAGCGGCTGCAACGGGTGCTTGAGGCACTGGCGGAGGAGCGGCGAACTCTGTCGACTCGTCCGTGTTCTTCTTGACGGGCTTCTTGGGCTTGGGCTTCTCACTGACATCGGCCCTTCGCGCTGCCTGCTCCATCTGCTGCTTCTGCAACATTGCGATTCTCTCCTTCAAACTCTGAGGCTTGGGTTGGTCCTCTTCCTCGTCACCAGTAGGTGATTGTGGGTGTTCCGAAGGCAAGAGACCGGCCTTTGCGGCATTCTCGTCTGCTTGGGCCTGCTCTTTCTGAATGTCTGGATCTTCTTCTCTGCGGTAGACCTTTTGTACCGGCTCGGCCTTGGGTGGAGGTACGTATGCATTCTTGCTCGGGGGAGGAGCGACGAATGGCTTCTTGACGAAAGTGGGAGCGGCGGGCTTGAATGGAGCAACGGGAGCTGCTCCTGCATTGTTGAAAGCAGCAATGCGATCTCTGAACGAACTGGGCTTGCTGCTCACGGGCGGAGGCTCTTTCTTAAAAGGCTCGGCCTTGACAGGTTCCGATTTGATGGGTTCCGAGAGAGCTGGCTTGGGAGCAGGTGGAGGAGACTTGATCGTTTCGCGAACAGCCGGCGGCTCTGCCTGAGGAGGCGGCGATCTGACGGTTTCTTGGACTGGCGGAGGAGGAGCGGTTTGTCTGACTGGAGGAGGAGGAGAAAGGTCGCGAGGAGGGAGCGGGGCTGGAGCAGCTTGGGGCTCAATGACCGACTTTGACTGGACAGGGACAGGAGGTGGCTCGGCAAAGCTGTCGTCGTCATCATCCTCGTCGTCTTCTTCGGGGAAAGCACCGGCGGCAGGCTCGGGCACAGGAGCTTGCGGCGGTGGAGAGCGGATCTCGGAGATGGGACGCCTGGCTGGTCGTGAAGGGATCTCGGGCTCGTAGCGCTCGACAAAGTTCTTGGGGAACAGACCCGAGTGCTTGTTGCCTGAGGCGTCGGTGTACTCGCCCTCGTACCAGTCGGCGTCTTCCAGAGCTACGACGGTGATGATCTGGCCTTCGGGGAAGGGGAGGTCGTCTTCGTGCGGGCTCGCATACTCGTAGACGGCCTTGACCTTGAACGGCGGCGCTGACATGGCGGATAGGCTGCCTGTCGCCTGGATGTGCAGTGTGCGGGATAGGTGGATTGGCAGGTGTGTGTCGAGAGAAGGGGGGATCGAGTGTAGAGTACGAGTAGCTGTCGACGGCTGCTCTCCAGCCTCAGGCGCCGGCGCGGCATCGACTGTTTCCGCCCGCGACGCTTCGTCATGTTCTTGGCGCGAACGAGACTCACTCTCCACCTCTCAGCTCGAGCGCCACAACCGCCCGGCGACGCCACACTTCTGGCAGCAGCCACACTTGTTCCGATGACTTGCATTTTTATATCACTTCGCCGCAACTCTCCAACACCTATACCATCCCATCAAAAAACATCCAGTCCTCCGACATCTCACTTCTGGAGAACACCAAAATGTCAACATCACAACCCCAACCAAAATCAATCCTGAAAAAAACCTCCCACACCACCGCACCCGCATTAGACCCATCAGACTCTCTCACATCCAACCTCAAAATCAGACCAAAATCAGACGCCGAGCGCAAACGCCTAGAAACAGCCATACAACACGCCCACCTGATCCAAGAGCAAAAACAAATCCTCCGCAGAAATCTCGATGCCATTGAAGAACTCTCCGACTACCCCTCTGGCTCCTCGGCCTCTGCCACAGAAACCTCCTTCTTCCTGAGCTACACGGTGGACTTTCAACCGTCGGATTACGATGCGCTGATTGAGGAACGACACGTGAATGGGAGATGTGGGTATACGTTATGTGCCAATGCACCTAGGAAGGCTGTGGTGAAAGCGCCGTGGTTGAAGAGTACAGTCCAGAATTGGTGTTCTGACGACTGCGCGAAAAAGGCACTCTATGTCAAGGCCCAACTCTCCGAGACACCGGCTTGGGAACGTAGGGCAGGTGACCGCAATCCGTTGGTGTTGTACGGTGAAGCAGCAGCAGCAGCGAAAGCCACATCTTCGATACAAGCAACACAACTGCCTTTGCGAGAAAAACCAAAGACTGCAGCTAATGAACGCGACTTGGCCTACGAAAGAGGCGAAGTGGACAAAGTGGCAGATGCAAAGATGGACAAGGTGATCAAGGCAGAGGTGCAAGAGAACAGCGTCATATCTTCCGTCATGCCGCCAACACAGACGAGGTTTGCGGATAGCGATGTGCATGATTTGATCGAGGGGTACCAGCCATGGGGTGTGCAGCAAGGCAATCGCATCACCATCAAGTCTGGAGATGCAGATAGTGATGATGAGGATTGAGGAGGGTGCAGAGGCTGAACCCCGTCCATCATCTCATTCCACAAGACTGAAACATAAGTTCGTTTTCCTCATGCATCGATATTCAAACTCATCGTATCCCGTCATACCCATTCACATAACACTAACAAGATCCAACATCCTGATTTCTAGCCCAGTCCCGGCTGTCGACCATGCCACCCTGTCAACTATAAAATCAATCATTACTTCTTCCATACAGAGTAATACTCGCAGAGATTCTCACGTAACGGACTGTCTATGTACGTATATTCACATCCAGAGTAATAATGATAAAGTTTGTTGGCTGCCCCATGGCGTAGTCCATCACAGAGGTTGGAATTAAAATTCCCAGAAGTTGACGTGAGTAAACGCTTGAAACGATGTCAACCACAACAGAGAAGAGCAATGTTTCAAGAAGTATGCATTAGTCGTATCCAGAACAAGAAAGACACAAAGGTTGCTTGCAGAATGCCAGACACAAAAGCGATGCGACAAGAAAACAAAAAGTGGTATCAAAGGCAAAAGCGCAAAAACAACAGGCAGCTCCAAACGTCAAATCTTCTCATACTTTCGTCCGCTCAATCCTCGTCAACAACTACCCTCTTGGTCATACTCTCGACAACCTTGGTATAAAACTTGACGGCATGATTCCTCGGGAAGCAAATCTCCTCGGTGAGGTAATCAGGCAATATATCCATCAGATCGGCATCTCTGTTGGCATCGAGCAGGGGTTCGTATGCAAACTCCGTGTCCTCGTAGCTCAAGCCGGACGGTGTTTTTGGGTTCGTGATGGCCGTATCGGTGGCGATGGTGAGGTGGAAGTGTAAAGCTGGGAACATGATTAGTGGGAGGAAAAAGGAAGCAGAAGGAACAGAAGAAACTTACTGCCGTTGCGACCAGTTTGGATACAACTGTACTCGTCCTCGCCGTCCTTGCGCTTCACGGATGTAATGATCAAACCAGTCAAGTCGCGGTACAACTCCTCTTTCAACGCATTCTCCTTGGCCGACTCCGCACTCGCGCCGTGAGTCTTTCCATGTTCAATCTTCTTGACCGCTGAGCCTGGTACTTTGTCGGTTGCTGCGTTGGTCTTTCTCGCGGCTTCGAGCTTGGCTGTCAACGCCTTGCACTCATTCTGTGATTCTGTAAGGCTTGTTGTGGTGGCTTTCTGCTCTTCTTTGAATTTGTCGTTCTCCGCCGCCAGGGCTGCGACTTGGGATTGGAGTTTTGCAGATTCGGTGACTGTTGCTGACGAGGTTTTGCGGATTTCGACGAGTTCTTTTTTCAAGGATGCGATCAGGTCGTTGGCGTCTGCGATTGGATTTGTCAGTGTGCGCGTCAGCTACATCGAGCAACAAGACGCACCTTTTGCTTTCTGATCTGTTGCCTTCTTCAGGCGCTCAAAGTTTGCCTCTGCAGCTTTCGGACCCAGCTCAATCACCGAGTCGTACTTCATGCGCATCTCCTCATACTTCTTTGTCATGTCTACCAATCTACGGTTTGCTTCTGATTCTGCCACTCTTCTTTCCGTGTCGCTGGCACTGCGACCTCGTGGATATGTGCCGGGTTGTCTTGACGTCGAACGAGCGCGCGAGTAGACGGCGCCAGGAGCGGCTTGTCGCTGTATCGAGGCTGAGCGTTGCCGTGAGTGCGCCTTTGGTGGTGGAGGTGGAGGTGAGGGCGCTCTGTCGATGTCCATAAGGTCGGCTGGAGGCTCCTCTTCCACGATGGATTGCTCGATCTCGGTAGGTTCTGGTTGTGTCTCTGGAATGACTGGCGCAGGTTCAGGAGAGGGGGCGCGCTTGGTCTTTGGCTTTGGCTTTAGGACTGGCTTTTCCTTGTCGGGCTGCGCTTCTGCTGGCTTGACTTTGGTGGACTTGGTCGTCTTCTTCGCGGGTGCAGGCGCAGGCTCGGACCCTGGTTCAGGTACAGTGTCGGGCTCCGGGGCGGGCGCAGAAGTCTTTGCGACAAGATCCTTCTTCAAGACTCTCTTTCTCTGCTTGGTTTTCGGCGCGGGCTCCATGGCGGGTTCGGGCTCATCGGCGTCGCTGGCCTCGGATTGGTCGACGGGCTCTTTGACGGCCTTTGTCTTGGTGGTCGTCTTCTTGGTTGCGGCGGCGGTGGCCTTCTTGACTGGTTTCTTGACGACGGTGCGGTTGATCTTGGGAGGAGCTGGTCGAGAGTTTTCCTGGTCAGATGCGCCAATCTCATCCTCGGAGCCAGAAGCAGGCGGCTTGGTAGCGACAGATTTGGAAGGCATGACGGGCGTTGCGACCAGTCGATGCAAGGCGAGCGATTGTTTTGTTTACGGCAAGCACGACCACGCGCGCCCCGCAAGTGCGACTTCCACTTTCAATTCAAACGACCGAGTCTGCCAAGCAACACGTCTCCTGTCCCATCCACCACGTTATCTCTGTCGCATTCGGCTGCACAGATATGAGCTCGTAGAAATACTCTTATATCCATGCATGAAGATCCCGAAGATAGAGTGTTCTTGCTGAGAGACAGGAAAGGATAGAGATTGAGACGGCCAAGTCACATGATCTGGAATCTTGGCATTTGCGGCCATCGGGAGAGACGATGGATTTCGTAGTTGTATAGCGAAGTCGTCGAATTGTTCCAGCGGGCGATTGCTGCAGTCATGTCAAAGGCCATCAACTCGCCTACGGGCAGGCTACTGCGCAACTCGCGTCTCTTCTCCCTGCCGCCACCTCTCCCTGCAGCGCCCATCGCCAACTCGACGGCCGGTCAGATCCTGCGCACTTCGGACACGGCCACGCAACCCTATCCCACCCACCAGGCCATCTCAGCTCCCGCCTCGTCACGATCCCGTGGAGACTGGGGCTTGAAGCGCCCTCTGCCCGATCGAGCCATTCCCAAAAACACCCCCCACCTCCGAATCAAGGCCATCGACACTCTCGAGCACATTACCGACTTCGAATCCGCCGCCGATCATACCCAGTCGCTTGCAAAATGGCAGGACATGAACATTCCCCTTTCTCTTCCGCCAAACGCCCGTACCGGCATCGTCGGCACGTCTCACAAGTCTCGCCGTAGCGCCTTCACCGACGACCTCGACCACACCACCTTGCAACCTCACGGGAGCGAACAGACCACCTTCACCGCTGAGCGCGCCCTCCGTGAAAGAAACCGCCAGACCACCACTCAGGCACGATGGAAGACCCAGGGCCCTCACCTCACCACCCTGACCGAGGCCGAGTTTGACCGCTACCTCATGAACCTCGTCCGCCAGCACAAGTCAGAGTTCCGCAAGTTCCTCGAAGCCGTCAAGATGGACAAAAAGCGCAAGCACCAGGAAGCCTTGATGCGCGACCACGCAGATCCCAACACCTTTGAGCTCGAGTTGCAGCTCAGGAGCCGCATGGACAAGGGCGAGCTGGACGTATGGATCAAGGAGCTGCGCGACAACCACCACGATCTAAGCTCCGAGCTTTCGACTCTGGTCCGCGAGTTCTTCGATCTGCCCGCCTTCCCCTCTGCCGCCGCCAGACAGCTCAACACCAGCGCCCTCGCCAACGAGATCGCCGTCAGAACAAGGACCGACGCTGCACCACCATCGACTCATCCCTCGGCTGGTCTTTCTTACTTGCTCACCAGCGCCATCGTCAACAACCACCCCAAGTACGGTCCACAGAGTGACCGTGAGCCCGTCGAGGCTCGTGTGCTACGAACTAAGGAGGGCAACCATACCAGAGACACCAAGGCCGATGTCGGTCTTGGTGGTTTCGTCACGTCCATCCAGCCTGGCTCAGTACCTGGCCAGAGTCGTTTCAAGGACACTGGCAGAGGGCAGAGAGAAACTCCTGGTCCTCTGCACCGCCTTGACCTGTCTCTTACAGGCGGCAACAAGGTCTGGTTGCAACCCAGATCTGCCTACGTCGACGATGAAGGTCGCATCAGACTCGAAGTCGGTGAGGCAAGCACACAACAAGTGGACATCAAGTTGGGCAAGGACATTCAAGAGGAACAGCCAGTTTACACGAGCATTCCTGGCAGACAGAACCAGCGTCTCGACAGCTTCCGACCGGCGAGATATGGCACTGCTCTGCCAGACGAGAGGCTGCGTCAACAGCGACCCAAGCCCTTTGAGCGCAACAACACTGACTCCAAGTCTGGTTTGGAGCAGATTGAGGCTTTGGCCAAGGGAACGCAGCAGTGATGGGCCGCGTGATGTGAAGAGACTGTATAGATATGTACAAATATCGAAAATGTTCCAATGCACTTTTGATCAGAACAAGCACATTACATGTTTGTCTTGAGTGATGATGATGCTCGTAAAGAAGTGGATGCTCGAGCAGAGTGAAGTCAGGACAGACCGTGCACCAACTCCGCGCCAAGCAATTAGCCGAACAACACAACTTTCGACCGTCGCAAATCTGCTCCTCTCTTTCTTGAAGCCGCGCCGCGAACAACTTTCCATCTTCGACAACCTCCTCTTCCGCCAAACACACATACCGCAAAAATGGGTCGCGTTCGTACCAAGACTGTCAAGAAGTCCGCCAAGGTCATCATTGAGCGTTACTACCCCAAGTTGACCCTCGACTTCGAGACCAACAAGCGCATCTGCGATGAGATTGCCATCATTGCCTCCAAGCGCCTGCGCAACAAGGTAAGAATGCCTCGACCTACTCCCACAAGCAAGAGCGCAAGTTTCTGATAGGAATCCGCACAGATCGCCGGTTACACCACTCACTTGATGAAGCGTATCCAGCGTGGTCCCGTCCGCGGTATCTCGTTCAAGCTCCAGGAAGAGGAGCGCGAGCGCAAGGACCAGTACGTCCCCGAGGTCTCTGCCCTCGACTTCACCCAGAACTCCGAGTCTGGCATGCTCGACGTCGACCAGGACACCAAGGACCTCCTCAAGTCCCTCGGCGTAAGTCTTGAACTTCCCATCAGGCCGTCTTTTCTCCAGCTGCTGACATGTTCCAGTTCGACGCCATCAACGTCAACGTCGTCCCCGTTGCCCAGCAGCAGGTTGTCGAGCGCCCCCGCCGCTTCGGCGCTGGCCTCCCCCGCAACTAAGCGTTTGCTCGCTCTACCTCGCGGCCTCGGAAAAGTTCTCGACAAAATCGGCGGGAGTTCTACATGGCGCAATAGTCTTGTTAGGTTCGGGTTTTCCTCAATACAAAATCTGCTCCCCCTCTGCACAATCAGGTGTCGCTGATTCTCCCTTGCTCTGCAAGGAGATGACGCTCGACTGCCATCCATCCACGAATTCCTTTGGTCACGATTACACAGCAGAAAGGTCTACGGGTAATGCTGAGACCGCTTCTGCTGATGTTTTCGTGGCTGGCTGAGACTGGGACTTGCAAGAGAAAAACCCTTCTTGCTTGTCTACGGTCTCGGCCATCTGTGACTCATGTGACTGTTCTTGTGACCTCTTAAAACCTCCGCTCTCCCCGACCCTCCTTGTGTCTATGATCGCTCGCCTCTGTTGCACATCGTCGTGGAGCCTTTGTGCGCAGCTTTCTTACCATATTCTCAACTTTCTCTCGAGATGGCAGTATCCTCTGTATGGCAACACTTGCATCTGCCAAGACGTATCTCGCCAGGAGCTTTCGTAGACTCATGGCTCGAGATAGCACATACGGCCTCTTTGAGGGACGTCGCATGGTTTGCGATCGAGTGGTGTGTTGCGCCCTGCTCTTCCAGCACAAGAGTTGCATCGTCTGTAACGAACTGTTTTATGCGATGAGGTAGGTCTGATCCTTTCTTATTCCCGAGCATGGTACCAATGACTCGGCCTTGGTGAAATTCCGTTGTGTCATATTCCACGAGGAACAGCTTGCAAGTACTTTCAAGTCGACACATTTCCATTACGAAGGTGTCCTCAACTCCAAGGAGTCATAGCAATGGTACATGTCATATATAAGAATTCGAGAATATAGACACTTCATGCCTGTCGCAACTCGTCGCAATCAATCCTTTTATCACTCATCATTTCCTCGGCCATCCGACTTGAGAGAAAAACGCACAATGATAACAGGTCTTCTATCTTTTCTTGTCTTCCTCCTAAGCTTTTCTCTTTTGAGTAATGGACACGATATACTCGAATCTGCTGTACCAACAACCAATCAATGTTCACTTGAGTAAGCATTCTTGCCTTTCTTTCCCATCTAACCCCCGAGTTCAATATCCCGCTACAACTGTCCTCCACAACATCGTAGAGTGATAGGTCAGCTGTAACAACCCACAATCGTTTTATAGAAGAGCAACTTCCGAAGAGAGCCGACGAAACAACGACTTTTGGCGGATATCATTCCGTTTTATCGCATGGGCATCTCTACAACAGCACTCCTAACACAAACTAGCACATGGGGACGTATAGTTTTTTTGATCCTTTGCACAGCACCTGCTAACATAAGGACTCCCTAGCTCAACCCCCACCTTCCAAGAACCTACCATCGGCTTTAGTGAAGCATGCTCCTGGCCCCAAGAAAACATCTTCAGTGGCCGAATAGCTTCCGCCCCAGACACGGCTTTGCCACGCATCGCAGCCGGTCCCGATCCTAAGACCATCTCTGTCCCTATAGCTGATTACGATACCTCGGCTCCACAACAGACCGCCGGTGCAGAAAAAGAAAGACTCGCAAACATTGCTGCAAGAGAGCAAAAAATCACCACCACACTCCTATTGCCGAAGTGGGTGGGCAAACAACACATCATCGGCATCCGCCCATCCATCTCTTTGCGACAACATCTATCCTCTCTACCTGTTTCCATCGTCAACAGCATTGAGCAAATTATACCCGAGATCAATGGCTACGCTATTTCCTTCTCTACCACTTTGGACACAAGTATCGAGACGATACGCGCAGATCCAGGAGTTGGTTTCATTGTCACCAAACCTCGAGGGTTCTTTTGCTCGAACATAGAAAAGGAATTGGATGATGAAGAAGCAGAGGAGTACAAAGAAGAGAGAATGTGGTCGACCCTGCAGCATTCGGATCCTGGAGTCGAAGCCACGGACGATGGTGCTGTGTAAGAGCTTCCTCCTGTTTCCCCCTTCCTTCTTCAAACGCAACATACCCCACCAGATGAGACAAAAGCTAACCAGTGTATCAGCAAGATTGCTCTTTCCTGGAAAATCGAATTCTCTACCCAGGAAGATAAGGAGAAACATCTGGGTACCGTCATCAAAGACTTACCTCTTCAACATAACGGCAAAAGAGGATATTTCGTTGCGTTTCAGGATGAGGCGCAGGAGGACCGGTACCTGGGGCGGATTCGTGCAGACGAGAGTGTGGTGGCTATGAAGCCGCAAAGGTGGGAAAAAGGCATCAGTTATGAGATTTGGGATGAAGAGATGAGGGGATGGGTAAGTGTTTGATATAGAGACAACGGATGGTTGCCAGCAGAGGAGATAGTAAATCAGTGATACTGTAGCTGCATCAACGATACATCAATCTATCTGTCCATACATGGTCGAACCCATCTCATGCAACCTCGACACCGCCCTCCCAATTGCAAATCCTACATCAGTTTCGCCGGCACCTCCAGTAGCCAGACTTGCCTCTGCCAGCCCTGTCGCCGACCACTCTGTATCTCCCGATACAAAGGTACTCATCATGCTCGAACTAGCACCACCTCCCTTCTTGACACTCATCTTGAGTCCCCCTTGTTTCCTCATAAGCCTTTGTCGTTCGTTTTCTACTATCTCGGCAAAGGCCTCGTCGATGCTTGCGTTCGAAGAAATGACCACTCGTGTGCCGGTCTCGTATGCCAAGTCGATGAGCGTGATGAAGCGGCGTACAAAGTCCAGTTCGGAGAGACGGAAGCGACGCAGGCCACTGAGGTATATGGTGTTTGCTCGCCGACACAGAGCGTGGTAGTCTGCTGCACCGAGTTTGGCTTCGCAGAGTTGTGCGAATGTCGAGCAGACGGTGAGACTGCCTTGATCGTCTCCAGACTGTACAGCGATAACCTCCAACTTCCTCCCCATTATCACTGCAATCTCGTAGGGTTTCAACTCCTGGCTTCCAACAGCCGCATCGAGACTGCTCTGAAACTCTGCTTGGTCGGTAAAGAATACTTTCTGCCCTTCTTGTCCTGCATTCCCTCGGCTTAGCATGCGGTAATCCTGTTCTCCGCCCAACGCCCACGTCTCGCATCTATACTTTAGCATGGTGATGAACGGCAAAAACAATTCGCGGTTCAATCCATCTTCATACAGTTTTTCTGGGGCGCGATTCGAGGTCGCGACCATCACTCCCCCTGCAGACCAAAAAGCCCCCATTAACCGTTGCAATATCATCGCGTCTGCTATATCCGTGACTTGGAACTCGTCAAAACACAACACCCTGCTTTCGCTGTGGATCTGGCGTCCGATGACGGGCAGAGGGTCGGAAGAACCGTATTTGCTGGACGAGGACCGTGCTTGGTGTAAGCGCGCATGTACATCCAGCATGAATTCATGAAAATGGGCTCGTCGGCGCGATATTCTGGAGTCGAGGGTGGAGGTGAAGAGGGATGCGAGGTAGGATTTTCCGGTCCCGACTGAGCCGTGGATGTAGAGGCCTGTTGGTGTCGAGGCGGTGTCGGAGTTCAGGCCTTTTTGGATGGCGGAGAGCCGGTGTATTAAGGCTGCTTGCGATGCATTTTGTGACAAGCGACCTCTGTTGAGCAGAGCCTGGTATGCGTGGTCGAGTGGTGTGGTTGAAGATGGCATGTTGCGTATCAAGTGCGGAATATATGCAAAAGTGCGGATGTCCAATCGTGTCACGTTGCGCTTAGAGACTTCGCAAAGTCACACCGAGATGCTCCTGTCCAGCGAAGGGATTCCAGAGATAGTTGGTAGCTTTCGGACAGTGTGTATTTTCCTGTTGCGATAGTACGAACAGTTACATGACCCTCTGTCTGCAGATATCCATGATTAAGTGTTTCGTGGTTGTGAATGGTAAAAAATCATGAGGTAATATCATGTTATCGAACGTCAAGAACTGACTAACAAACATTAGCTTGGAGATATTCTTCGGGAGGACTGTACAACTGCCTGCCTCTTTTTGACCAAACAACTGGGTTGCTCAATCACGATGATTTGCTTTTCTTGTCGGCGGTCTTCCACGTAGTGTGCATCGCAATAGTGTATGCGAAGAGTTCGAACGCTCAAAGGCCAACCCGCACAGGATGCGAATATCAATAATTCATTTTGCTTTCTCTCCAGTGAACTTTGACTTGTTCTGTTCCAATACGCAGCTGGCAGCGATGTTTCCCATCGATCTTGTACGATTCCACTGCCTTCTCCATACGCGATTCCTATCAACTCGTCGATTGGTGAATGACCAACACCTAGAGCAGACAGATACCGCGACGCCACAGAATAGGCAACACGCATGGAGCGGACAGTTTGATCTCGACATTCACAATCACGGCTGTGGAATCTTGCTCGGACTAGCCACCCAAGATCAGAAACCACCCCGCATTGAGTATGGAGCTCGTCGTGTTCTTCATGGACGTTATCGCCCTGTTCTTAGAGTGTTCTCCACTTGACATCATACAACGCTCATATGCCGTCCTCGACACGCCTGTCGTTCCACACCTCAGTCGTGCTGTATTTCCAGATGCTCTCCACGGCGCTAAGAGGCCCGTCAACCAGGACGCTCGTAGTTTCTAGATCGAAGCACCTGCCCAGTACACCCGGAACACACAGCGGCATGTACTGCTTTGTTTCCATGTCGCACATCACACCTTCTACGGTAGAGACAAAGTCAGGTCCGACACTGGTCTCGCTCTCGCAAAGTCCGATGGCGCTATGCTCGGGGACATTGCTCTGGACAAGGCGGGTATCGCCGAGCAGATTACCAGTGCGAGGCTTTAGCAAGCCATCCGAGACGGACGTGTTGTCACCTCGCTTGTAGAGAATATAGCTCGGGTCGTTGTCCGTGTCAAAAGCGAGGCTAGGGATTTGACAATAGGTACCGGCATCGCCTTGAACAGGATGATATCGCCTGTTCAGCTCGCTGTCTCTGAAGTCGGTGAAATGAACTTGGATGGCAGTGACGTCGGTCGCCGCTCCATTGTTCGAGAGCCAGACGCAATTGGTGTATTGTCCCTCGAGTGAGACACTAGAGTAATACCAGCTGTGGCCACAGGTGCGACCATACCCTCCGGTCCATCCGTACGACTGTCCATCCGGCCATTTATTCAGGATGTACGCAATGCATATGGCATCGCCGTTGGCTGAGAAAAGTCCATAAGCGGAGCCGGCATTGCTGCTACCGTGGTTGACCGTCTTCTGGGCGTATTCCCCATCATCGATAGAAGAGTCATCAGTGCTGATTCCGAGGAACTGTTCGGCATCGTCCCAGAGTCGGATGGCTGGACATCGGCCTGCAGCGTTCTGCAAAGTTCCGGAATTACCGCCATGGCCATTGTACTTGTAGTCATCGTCAGGAGGATCCTGATCGGCCGTCAGGACAGTATTAAAGCCCACGTAGATCTTCAGGTTAGAGTGGTTGTCAATTCGAGTTGGGAACAGGCCCTGGACGAAGGTGAAGATTGTGATGGTGTTGCTCACAACACCTAGAGCGGTGGCCATATCTAATCGAGAGACGAGGGAGAAGGTTATTATAATAGAGTATTGATGGAATGCAATCTGTGAGGAACGACCAGGACTTTATATACCTACCGTGGTCTAAACACTTTAGTGACATTGCACTGCAGCGTGTTGCTGCAAAATCCTGTAGACAATGTTAGGCGAGCCGCAGATCGATTCTCCTGGGGCAGTTGATCGAATTGGATTGCTCATTCGTCGGAAACGGGTAGTTAGTAAGATGCTTCGAAACCTCTTGAAGGCAGCCAAGCTGCCTGGCTTTTCCGCCAAGACTGCTATAAGCATCGCTCGATCTCTGATTGTCTGCTGAGCCATCCTGATTCATGAATCGTCAAGGTGCCGAGCTTTGCCGTAAGGACGCGCTTCGTTTCTCCTTCCAAGATGAGCGAGGGGACAATCGAGGGCGATATGGTGGGGCACTGACAGCGATCGAGTGAGATGTATGCCTTCTGTTGTGATCGACTAGCAGCGTATCTGCTCGCTTGGCAAGGAACATTGTCGATGTGACATATTTTTACGCTTCATCTTTAAGCTGTGCCGGCAGCTGGTCGACTGAGGACCGATAGATCTCCCTAAAGGTCACATATAAGTGCGATGCTTATCGCACCGTCTTTAGAAACTTCGAAGCGAGATGAGCAAGCGTGTATGCCTAACGACGCTTATGATGTTCCAAGACCAGTCCGTCATAACTCACGGAACGAACATGCACGAAAGTATACATAGCTTTGCATCGCAACAAACATACACACACACAGTTTCCTTGCATCTTCATCACGACTGTTTACTTGACTTGTTTGCTCGTCCATCATGCACGCTATATCCATCGACTCCATTGTCGTGCTCCTAGCATTGACCGTCCCGGCTGTCGTTGATGCTCAGACTCTTCAAGGGTGCGCCGCTGTCGACTGTCCAAACGTCTCACCCGAATACATCGATATCTCTTGTCAAGTTGAAGACCGAGACAGTACTTGGATAGGTTTTGAAAGCGAATCCAATCCGATTGATCCATCTGCTGGCGATTTTACATGGACTCTGATAGTGCAGCACGAACCGTATCTATATGGCGGTCATACCAATATACCGGGTGTCACACGATCGTTCTATCTTGGAACACCTCCACAGACAGGATTGAATGACGCAAACTATACGGGGTGCGCGCTGTTCTTCGATCGACCTTCTTCGCATGGGTTCGTTATACCGCCAAACTCGGGAGATCCAACCCAAGTTTTTACCAGCGATTGCAGTTGGGCTCTCGGAGAGGATAGCGGTGACCAATGCCTTCAAGACCTTCAATCTACTGCCCTCAAGGTCGCAGATGCAGCAACGGGTGGCCAAAGCGACACAACGATCTGCGCGAACATCGCCGACTCCATCTCGGAGATGGCACCAGCCTCGTGCTCCCGGCTTCAGCAGAACGACGTCCTTCCTTACACCGTCCATGCGATAGCCCTCACAGGCGCTGGTGCCCCAGAGCCCATCACCTCGGCCTCTAATTCTACATCCAACTGCTGGCCAACGCTTCCGAAGTCGAATGAGCTCACTCACCTGTACTCATACAACTTCACCACCAACGACAGCTTTGCATATTTCGTGTACAGTCCGGTGATGAGTCTATTCTTCGACACGACAGATTCAGGTTCAGCGGCTAAAGGTCTGCGAGAGTCGTCATTTCACTGCTTGAAGGCGATTGATTCCGATGATGCTAGCTTTGCCACCAAGACCGATGGTTCGAATGGCGATGATATGCAGGGTTTGGCTTCGCGAGGCCAGGGTAACGGATTGAGAGCCTGTCTCTTTGCTGTGACGATGATGGTTTTGACGTTTTATGGGTTCTAGCTATGATGTCTTGCAAATCTTGGTTGAAATCAGGGTTCGGGTTGCGATCCATCTAAACTCATACTTTCTGTACGAGGTGAAGCCCAACTTTTGCAGTACGTGCAGCAAACAGAAGTATGGCTCCCAGAATAAAAGATGATCCACCCCATACTTGCGCAAGCAAATAGTTGCCATTATTATGTGTGATGAGAGCGCCGGCCAATGGTGGCCCAGTCAGGCAAGCGAAGCTAACGATGGTAAAGCCCATGCCCATCCTGACACCAGCTTTCTTCATGTCTGACGTCAGACTAGAGAGACCGGCTGGGAACATGGACTGCAAACCAGCAGACCCAGAGCCGTAGAACGCGGCAAAGACGAACAGGGATGCCTTGGAGTGAACACCGACCCATGCGTACATCATGATAGCGCAGAGCAGAGTAAATGGCAACATGACATTGACGCTACCTATAGAATCCGCGAGGCGATTAGGGACTAGACGCCAGAGGAAACCGACAGCAACCATTGTGAGCAATAGGTCGACAGAGTCATGATAGCTCATGCCGATGATGTTGCGTCCGTAGCTGCCCACGTAGAAGAAAGCAAAGTACAGTCCCCAGAAGTTGAAAAACATTCCTGCGCAGTATAGTACGTAGGGCATTTCTCTGAACGAAGACCATTCCACAATCGGTCCTGCCTTACGCGGTTGGAGTCTTGTGCGATACACAAGGTTGGTCAGGATGTTCGTGAACAGCATGAGGAAGCCGCACACTCTGATGGTCCAAGGAAAGCCAACCCGTGGAAGAAGTTGCTGGACAATGATGGGAAACACGACGCCTCCAGTACAAGAACCGACTGTGACAAAGCCGATAGCAAATGAGCGTTTCTTGTCGAAGTAGGTGCTGACCAGTGACATGGCAGGGCAGAACTGCAGGCCGCCAGCAATACCGATACACAATCCTTGCGACAGGAACAGTTGCCAGTACTTCGTCGCTGCTGACATTGAGAATACGCCCAGCAGCTGGAAGACAGTTCCTGCAAAGTAAATCGGGCGGAAGAGTCCAGCATCAAGTGCACGGCCACTGAACGTTCCCAAGAAGAATAACAGGAAGATCTGGATGCTGCCAATCCAGGAGATAGCTGATGGATCTAGGCCCAACGATGTCCGATAGTATTCCTGGAAGACACCATAACCGCTAACCCACCCCCAAGTAGTGAAGATGGTGAGATGTGCCATAGCGACTTGCGTCCAGGCTTGTAGTCCGCCATCCGGAGCTGACTCGACACTTTGAACCGATATAGCGGCATCGCGCGCGATTGTGTTGGCCAGTGGTGGTTCTCCTGGAACCGCCTTGATTGTGTGTAGTCCTTCGTATTGTCCTCGCTCTTGCTCACCTTCCAGATCTTTGAAGCTCGAAATGCTCTCGTGGGTGCTGTTGTTCTTGGGCTCGTAGGACGTCATCTTTGCGGGAACGTCGGGCGGGCGAAATCAATCAGTCGCTCTTGAAGGTCGACAGCACATGCCCTGGAGCACAATCACGTCCAGGATGAAGATGTTGTGAGAACTGCATTGCAGATAGGTGAGTCAATAATTCTTGTGACTCTATCCTCGGTACTCCTCCATCTGGATGAATCATTGTACATCTCCGCCCTGCGGGCAACGAATCCGTCGCGGCGGAGAAACTATAAAGGCGTGCGGTGTTGGCTTACCCGCTCTTGGCCAAAAGTCGTGGTTCCGCATTATCCGTTGCAGCCGCAGGTTAACTACCAACCATGTTTGTTCCAACATCGACCTTCACCTCTTTCGCAGTAGTCTCGTCAGATCAAATATCTACGCGCTTTGCATTCTCATGTGCAGACCCGTATCCCATGTCGCTGATATGACTTTTGAACAAACACAGCAACGATAGAAGTCAGACATGCTTTGGTCGGGGAGTCCCCTTGATAACTTTCGCTAGATTAACCATTGGAAGAACCTCGACGAGCCAACGTACTGTACAAGCTAACATTGAACATGTGTCCGACGTCAGTTATAGTATCAATGCCTTTATCTAGGGAAAAAAATATGATGTGAGAGAACGAACCAGTCATAATACTGTCAACCAAAGCGGAATATCTTCACGATAGCCCTGAAAATCACCCATAGAATCTGTCGATATGGCACCGATCATTCTTCATGCTCGTGTTTTACTACCCCGTTCTCTTCAACGGCCTTCACTGCCGGTTGGAATGGCTCAGCGTCTCCAAATCTCTCGGGAACTAGACCTGCGTATCCAGGTCTGGACATGCCTCTTTCCAGTTGACGCTCATTAGATACTTGACGTAAACGGTTGGATTCTCTGGGTGTAAGTCGGAGCTGTAACACAGATCGGTCAGTACATGTTTTGTATCCGAACCATCGAACGTTGTGGACTCACGTAACACTCGATCGCAAATGTGTGCAACAGCAGAGCGAGCCAACCTGCTGCACCAAATGGGATTCCAAGCGCAGCAGAGATCTCGATAGAGTTCTCGCTCGCGAAGTCGGCAGTGACGACAACAGGTAGAGTCGGTGTGTTGCCGTTGAAGTAGTCCACGCATTGTGGGTAGGCTGCAAGAGTGTCGTTCTCCCCTAGCGCGAATGCAATCTGTGCGCATGGTCGAACAGTGTACCTACAGGAGACAGTCAGATGCGCTAATCGTATGTGGCTTGGTTCTTGATTTCGACTCACCAGTTTCTGTTCATGCTGATGATCTGAGCCGAGATGATCATGATGATCCGGATTGTGACGATGGTTGAGAACTACATGATGCTAG
The DNA here is from genome assembly GCA_019677095.1 of Aureobasidium sp. SLJ-2021a. Lineage (NCBI taxonomy): Eukaryota > Fungi > Ascomycota > Dothideomycetes > Dothideales > Saccotheciaceae > Aureobasidium > Aureobasidium sp. SLJ-2021a. Next base: position 395,127 of record JAHRBU010000022.1, read on the forward strand.
TAAGCCGAGAGCTTGAGAAGTGGATTTGGAGACATACCCAGGCCCATGTTCGCAGCATCCAAGCTCGGTGTTGGTCGATCTGCAACAACTTTATGTTGACCCAAGCCATGGTGTATCCGACGGTCGTCAGTATGACCATAGCTCCTGTCCAGGTTTGTGTGGAGAAGTCGCCTCCAAAGGCATGTCTGGTGATAATGATTGTGCCAGCATTGCTGACGAAGGAAAGGATGACTACAGCATATCCATTCAAGCGGTGAAACAAGATGATCTTGTGTCGGATAACGGGTATGAACTGGAGAACAACGAGCAGTGCTGAGGGAAGGATGGTATAAAGGTGTAGCATCATGCCTTTCGAATAGTCAGCACTAATCAGGAGGCAGTCAAAGTTACATGGTGAACTTACCAATCTTGAATGGCACTTGCAGGTAGTAAAAGCATTCTCCGGGAGCGGCTCCTGTGCCTCCAGAAGAGTTCGGGTTGCAGAACACACCGTTGAACGACAGATATTGGAGTCTGGCAAGAGTGAAACCAAACAGGTAGCCAAGGGCAAGGAATGCTAGACGATAACCATGAGCGTTGGTTCCCAGGACAAGATAGGATTCGGAGACTCACCAAGAACAGCATTGTATCCTTTCGAGAAGCCCAGAGGGTTGTATACACGTCGCATACAGCGAACAAATCCATTGGCAGGCTTGTCAAGACTTGTAGATGCAGATGACATGTTTGAAAAGATAGCAGTCAAGGTTGACGTTTGGGATCTGGCTGTGTTGTGAGTGTTTCGACGGAAGATAGATGAGCAGTAAAGAGGTGTTGGAAACTTCGATTGTACTAGATGTTACCTGCTCTTATAGACAAAGGCTTGCTACATGATAGCAGCGGGCAGAGATGGAAAATCGCAACTCATTCTCCGCCGGGGCTTGGCCATCATTAGGGTTTTAGGGGATGCGGTATGCCTGAATGGGAAGAACTCTGCGACTGTGCTGCTTGCATCTCAGATCATAAAGGTACATGCGCTGGAAGCTGTGTTGGATGTCGCACCAAGCGATCATGTTTGTAGAGAGAGCTTGCGACTGTGATGTCGTCAAGCGCAGAGTCCCCCCCAAAGCGGTTATTCTCGGTTTCAAAATTCATTAGAATTTGCCACCCCCAACTTCGAACTCGATGCTCAGAGCAGCTAATTACCTGCTAATTCATCAACTATACAGCTATATACAGCTCTACCGGCTCTAATAGCTA